>CAKNXH010000170.1:139345-153521 GCA_932178445.1 Andricus quercusramuli | reverse complement strand
TGGAATAGAACCGAAGGGCTTATGACAAAGCCACCGAACGCGTCCTCGGGTTGCGGATAGAGGGTCCCTGTACCAAGGGTTTCTGCTGAATATGGTTACAATAATTAATAAGCAGTCGCGGACAATTATCCAGGGATGGTCCCGAAGGAATAACCCCCAAGCGAAGGCGTGAGAACCGTGCCGAAAGCTGAATGTCACCTGGTTGAGGTGTCTCTAACGGTGATTCTGGGAAATCGGCGACTCTCAGAGTATACAGCCTTATCCTTGCATGCGGGGCTCTACAAGGATGAACGAACCCTTTCCCTAGCTGCTCGTGGGAACAGCAATGACAACACCAAACATAGTTGTAGTAAGTGCGATTCAGAACAATCGAACGCGCAGGGCTCCCGACAATGGGTCGGACAACAATGCCAACTACCCTACAGTTGGGGGAGCCAATCAAGACGGAGTCAATGCGATTGACCGGCGGAATCTTGTTACTTTTAAGTGGACGGATCAAATCAATGACGGCCTGCTGCAGTGCTACGATGCCAGTATGGTCCCTGAACGAGAAGGTTACATGGCACGACTGCATGCTCTGTGGTGCGAGAAACACCCAGAGCTCTCAGACTTTTCGCAACAACGTCTGCGAAACCATGCCGAGAACCTCCGGAAAAGAGGTTATATAAGCGGAGTGCCTACTCAACCGCATCCAGAACAAGCCGGCAACAGAGAAAGAGAGGCGACACTGAGACCAACCGCAAACAGGCATTCAATAGAGGAAGAACGATGCTTCAGGACCCGGAGAAACATCAACATTTAGGTTTCTCCCAAGCCCAAAGATCTGAGTGAATTGGATGATGAACTTCGTGGAGATTTTTCCGAAGAATCCGACCTCTGGACTATCAGTTGTGGTATGTACAGTGCAGCGAGAACTTTGGCAGATGCAAGCCGTAAAACAAAACTAACGGTTGATCATAAGACCAAAAGAAGAATGCATCAATTCAGCACAAAGATAGGCTGGGCTAGACAGTACGCGTCCCGCATTCAGTGTGTGATTGACTACATAACATCTGGCAGGAATTTCACTGCCAAGGTTCGACGGTTCGCGCGCGAACTGCGGATCCGTCATCACACAATCAACAAATCAAAGCTAATGACCATAAGACAGCATATTATTGACAGAATACGAATACTATTTAACGCTAGGAGAAGTCTAGAGCGGAGAGAGAGGTGGGTCAGAGAAAATCAACAATTTTCATCCGATCCATCTAAACTCTTCCAAGACCCTCCAATTACTGTCGACCATCCGCCCAAACCAGAGGAGGTCGAAGCATTTTGGAGAGAAGTCTACGAGGTCCAGCATTCACTTCAAGAAGACTCAAAGAACATAAATAGCTTCAAGGAGCTGTGTAATGCCCTCATAACACCTGAGGAAGAATGCCCACCTATCACTACCGAGGAGGTGAAAAACGTATTAAGAGGCATGAAGAACTTTCCCGCTCCGGGACCAGATGGTATCAAGACCTTCTGGTGGAAGAAGTTTCCTTCGACCCACCAGCATCTGGCCCGAGTTTTCACCTCATATCTAAAGTCGGAAGAGCCTATTCCGGAGTGGTTGGTGGAAGGGCGCACAGTGCTCCTGCCTAAGACGGGCAACTTAGCTGATCCTAAGAATTACAGGCCAATAACTTGTCTGAACACACTGTATAAGATCTTCACAGCCATCCTAAATGATAGGATTCTTCGGACAATTGAACCTGTGTGGCGAGAGACGTATGAACAACGTGGCTCGAAGAAACGCGTAGCAGGATGTTGGGAGAACCTGCTCATCGATAGATGTGTCTGTAAAGATGCAGCATCCTATCAACAATCTCTATCGATGGCCTGGATAGATTACCGAAAAGCTTTTGATTCAACCTCCCATAGACTTATCATCTGTCTGTTGGAAAGCTTAAAGGTTCATCCACACATCGTGAGATGCATAGAGAGATTAATGCCGCTTCGGAAAACCAGATTTACCATCTTATCTGGAAAATATCGTGTGATTACTAACAGTATCACCTTTCAGAGAGGTGTGTTTCAGGGCGACACCATGAGCCCTCTCCTCTTTTGCCTCACATTATTGCCACTATCTCTCGCACTTCGCCATTCCGAAGGGTACCTCTGCGGTAAACCTGGAAATCGAAAGCATAAGGTAACTCATGTATTTTACATGGATGATCTTAAGCTCTATGCTAGAAATCAAGAGAAACTACATCTAGCTCTAAAAATTGTCACAGAGTACACTCAAGAGATTGGAATGGAGTTCGGGTTAGAGAAATGCGCCAAGGTTAATTTGAAGAAAGGAAAACTTAACGGCATCCCCGAAGATCCTGAACTCGTTGACAAGCGCTATACGACACCTTTGCGCTGGAGAGACCTATACATACCTGGGCGTGCCACAAAGCCGCATTCAGGACGTAACATCTATAAAGGATACTCTCCGATGCAGATATAAATGTCTCCTCCGACAGATATGGTCTTCCGAACTGTCGGCGAGGAACAAAGTATCTGCAACGAACATGCTTGCCGTCCCAGTAGTACTCTATTCATTTGGTATTTCAGTAGTTCCATGGACGAAGGACGAGCTCAGATCCCTCGATATCAGGTCCCGAAAGGTTATGCACATGAACAAAAGCATGCACCTTAAGTCTTCTGTTCCACGACTTTACATCTCACGCCGTCAAGGTGGTCGTGGAATACTGAATCTTGAATGTCTTCACAACAGGATTATTCTGGGTACAGCACATATTGTCGCAAATGGACAAGATCCTCTTCTTAAAATGGTCAGAAAACACGAAGAAGTAGGCAAAGGGGCGTTTCTTTTCAAAGCAGCAGAAGAAGCTGCTGAAACACTCGGCCTTGAATTCAATATCAGGGGTGAGCGAAATGCATCAAATCTTATCCATCTTGAATACTCACTCCTGAATGCCCGGATTAAGAAAGCACAGTAGAAAAACTTCCGCGAAGAGCTCCTCGACAAGAAGATGCACGACATCTTCCACAGAAATGTGGAACATCAGTCGATGTCGTATGAGCTGACGTTTGCTTTCCTTAGGTCACCCGGATTGAAGTCGGGCACAGAGGGCTTCATTTTGGCATGTCAAGATGGTGTCATTTCCACTCTAGCATACCGTCGCCACATTTTGAGCCAAGATATTCCCGATGATAGCTGCAGAGCGTGTCATGAACACCCCAAGCATCTAGGACACATACTATCTAGTTGTCCAGCTCATGCGGGAACAACCTACATCCAAAGGCACAATGCGGCACTGACAGTGCTTTATTACCATCTCTGTCACTCTTACGGCATTAGCCCAAATACCTCTCCGCTGAACGCCCCTAGAGAAATAGAGTCAATTGTCGAAAATGAGAAGTGCCGCATATATTGGAACTTCATATTCTCGACAATTGTTTCTGTTGCGCACTCGAGGCCTGACATGGTTCTTCTTGACTTCGAGAAACGAACCATGTTCGTTATCGAATTTTCGGCACCAGCGGACAAAAATATCACAGCGAAGGAGAAAGAAAAGAAGGAAAGGTATAAAGACCTTATGAGGGAGTTGCAACGGTTATACCCGGAATATTCTGTTAAGCTAATCGTCCTGATCATTGGCGCTCTTGGAGGTGCCAAGGTTTCACTTGTTAATAGCCTGAAAAGCATCCCTGCGTTCAACAAAATGCTTAGACACTTGCAGGGAGAATGCAGAAGGCGGTCGTCCTTGGGTCGCTCCGTGTCCTCAGGGTGCACGAGACTTTCGCCGGATCATCTTACTGAATTCGTGCAGACTGTAACCTCCCATCTCACGGTCTTGAGACGTGGTTACAGCTAAAATTTTACCGCGATTTCGCTGGGAGCGGGTGCAAGTTTTCAGATTAGCACCCGCTCTCGGCGAAATCCTGCGGTTGTCCTTATGACAAACTTTCAACTATATATATATATATATTAGGGTGAGCCAAAAAAAGCGAATTTTCGAATTTCATACCCACCTAGGAGTCAAATTATTCCTAAGCGTAATACAACCCTACACCTTTTTTTTAATTTTGTGAACAACTATTAGATAGTGCGACTCGCGTTTCAATTATTTCTTTAAAAATTTTCAATCGCTATAAGTTGAGAACCCGAGCGGCTCTGGGTAGCCTGAGAGTGCAGCAGTCCTGTTCATGAAACTCGGTAATAGTCAATAGTGGGCGGACACCTGTTATGACGTTTAATCCTACGGTTGTCTCGATTCGGACCTTTCCTCAATTACAAATTTCTGCTTAGCGGAATAATTAGTATAATCTACATAGATCAGTGAGAATGACTCACTAAAATGATTTTAATGATAAATTCAACGATTATCTTTGTTTTCGATGCAAATATTGAGTTAATTTTTCAATATTTAAGGATATATTGTAGCTTGAAATCTATCGATAAAAATGAAATTTGAACTGCGCTATTATAATTAGTCAAGCTGTAAAATGAAGTTCAAAAAACTTTTTAAATTAATACTCTCTTGAAGTTATTAACTAAAGGAAAATGAATTTATACACATTCAGTGCAGACACATTTTACTGATTATTCATGTTATAATCATGTGAATTTACCGTTTCTTATTCACGGACACTACCGACACAAATTTTGGGTACATTTCTTTTTGTTTTCAAGATTTTTCTTCATTTCGAAGGCGATTATCTGCCCAGAAACTGAATTATACAACCATGTAATCAGAATCATTTGAAAATTTATATGATTTCGCATCGAATTTGCGTCTTGTCTTCTTGATTTAGATTAAAAGAGTAGGATTTTCTCTTGATTTTATGATTTTTCCAAATGTTTAGCAATCGAGAAGAATTTTTTTTTCGTCAAATTTTGTTTGGTATTCGAATGTATGATATTGCAAATATATAGAAGCAATCATTATCTCAAATTGTTCAAAAAATGGATGTATCGCGTTTTATTCGCTTACTCTTCAATTATTCTAATAAAGAATCATTTTTTGTAAATGTTATTTTATTTTTAAAAACCCTTGATGCCTACTTTTAGGAACAATCAAAATTTCAATAAGTCAGTGTCAGACGGTCACTCGAACTTTTGCCAATATATACCTGGCGTTGTTCTTCAATGCAGACTTGCACCGTGACCACCGTGGCCTTAGTACAGCAGAGAAGGTTCTCAACTACTCTTCGATGCGAGAATTTGTAAATATTTTATTTTGTTCATTCATAAGTTTCCCTAACTAAATATTTATTAATGAAGTTCAGATTTTTAAATCTTATTCTTAAATCCATGAAGAATATGTGGTAATAAGTTCGAAAGTAGAATAAGCTTTTAAGTATGTTTAAAAGTTTCGAAAAGTTCATGATTTTTGCTAATTTTGATCGAAAATAGCTATTTTTAATAGTCAGTTTTATCAATAAAATTTGAAGTTTTTAAGGAGATTATATTAGAAAATCCTTTTCCAGTCTATGATGAAACGATTTCTCCAAAAGAAGTAAAATCGATAAACATTAAGTGGTTTAAATTTAAAGTTGAAAAAAATACATATTTTCCAGTGTTAAAATGACGAAAACGCCATAAGAACTAACAATGCGAGTCGCACTATCTAATAGTTGTTCAAAAAATTAGAAAAAAAAAGGTTTAGGGTTGTATTACACTTAGGAATAATTTGACTCCTAGGTTTGTATGAAATTCGAAAATTTGCGTTATTTGGCACACCCTAATGTGTGTGTGTGTGTGTGTGTGTTACTCATATAACTCATGTATACAGGGTGTCCCAGACTCAAGTGTCCGGACTTATATAGCCGTATAAAAATGAAAGAAATAAATAGAAAATTCCTTTTCCAAAAATCAGTTGAAGTTTTAGTTTTTTAGTTATAAAACATTCAAGCTGGATCAATCAGGAGCGCCGTATAAACAGCCGTGTGTGCGTGAACGGGATTCCAACGTAGTGTTCTCCCGTCGCTAACCCCACCTCTGCGCTCACTTCCATAATACTGCGTCGAAATCTGGTTCACGGACACACGGCTGTTTATACGACGCTCCTGATTGGTCCAGCTTAAATGTTTTATAACTAAAAAAACTAAAACTTCAACTGATTTTTGGAAAAGGAATTTTCTATTTATTTTTTTCATTTTTATGTGGCTATATAAGTCCGGACACTTGAGTCTGGGACACCCTGTATACATATTATTAGTTAACTTTGATGCCGTTTGATGTATTCACAAATAATGTATTCAATTTCGGACTATTTTTGACTTTGGACGACCTCTAGCTCCTCCGCAATTCATTTTGGGTGGTTGTGTCCATAAGAACTTTTCATCAGGACCTCAAGATCTATCATTTCCCGCAGTTTCGTCCGATTTGACCGAATGTTTTTTTTTTCATGTATTGTGTGCGGGGTTCTTCAAGTATAAAATTGTTTTCTTCCATTTGTAAAAGATTTTACATTAAACATGTTACAAGATTAGAATTTTGGTCTGCAAATATCAATGGTAAGGAAAAATGAGAAATTAGTAAGGGAGAAGTCGGGGAATTTCAAAAACGAAGTTTCGTGGTCAGTGTGATAGTAAAAGTATAACCGTAAATAAAATTTCGGTTCTATCCCTGTAAAAAAAGATTCAATCGAAATCCATCGACTGCGATTACAGTCAGTCGATTGCTGTCCCTGTTACTTTTTATTATTATGTATTTTCGTATAAAAAGTATGAATCTTTCATATTGACTGTACTAATTCTTTTCCTTTCTTGATGTTAAGAATTTATATTTTAATTGTTGACTTTGGAATATTTCATCCTTTCTTGATGTTAAGAATTGATATTTCAATTGTAGACTTTAGAATATTTAACAGTGCAGCTCGAATATCCGCTTTTTTAATCGACAATGTTAATTATATATATATTATAATAAAATTTATTGCGACAGAAAGTCTTTCCGTATAGACTACAAATTTCATCACACTTTTATTGTTAATTTTCAAGAATAATTTAATTTTTCATGTATCCCATTTGATCACTGGTACACTCTCCTATTGCATTTTGTAAAAGTTTATTTAGTTTTTGTTTTATGTAATAACATGTAATTGAGATGTGGGTTGCACCCCAGAGTGATTCAACATGTATTGTGGGCAGTGCGCTAAAATGAAATGAAATTCCCTATTCCGTTTTTCAATGGTGGATTTTTTGCTGTTGAACATTATAGGTTTTATCCATTTTGGTTAAAAAGCACAATCAAGGCATCACCTGCGTTATTCGAATTGTTCAGGTATCAAAGATTTCATTAGAGTATTTTGTGTCAATGTTGGTTTAGATTTCTTTGTTTAATCCTGAATACTTTTGCCACAGTTAGTGAGAATGTACGACAATTTAGCGGCACCCTTGGCCATTGGTGTAGTGCAAATGGCACAAAAATTTGGTTGCACTGGTATGATAAAAGAAATAATGCGAGAAGTTAGTCAAAGTGAACCGGAAGAAACGGATGCTCGTAATATTTCAACTTTTCTCGAAACAATCGCTTCAACAGCGCCAGATTTAATTCTACCAATTCTGGAAAACATTACTTGTTATCTTGATCATGAGGTATGATTTCATTTCTCTGATTGATTTACCAAACTGACGTTCTTAAATTTTTAAATTTTGAATTAATTTTGTAGTCTTATACGATGAGAAATTGTGTAATTGGAGTCCTTTGCGTCGTTGTATTGGGCGCTTTGACAGATGAAAATCTTAGTGATGAACAAAAGGACAAACGTGATGAATGCCTTCACGATTTGGAGGAACATATCCTTGATTGTAATGCCTACGTTCGGTCAAAAGTCCTTCAAGTATGGCAACGTTTATGTACAGAGCGAGCAATACCCTTATCCCGACAAGGACGACTTTTAGCTACTACTGTTCTGAGATTAGAAGATAAAAGTGCTAATGTACGAAAACAAGCACTCCAATTAGTTCGGGCATTACTTGAAGCTAATCCCTTTGCTGGCAAGGTAATATTATAACTGTTAAGTAATTCCTTCTATTGTAAAAGACTGTAAGACCGAAAAATCCCCTTTATCGAAAATTGACTTCAAATTTTTACTGAAAATCTTGGTTACTTAGAAAAATAATCCGTTTTTTCATTCGCACAATAATCTTTAGCTAAATAAAGAAAATATATCGAAACAACTTGTCGAAGCTAAGGCAAAATTAAAGGAAGCTCAGACGACTTTTGCCAGCAAGAGTGCACGAGGTGATGAAGAAAGAATGGAACTTTTGAAATCCAAGCTTCCTGATATTCAGGAAACCATTAACCAAGTTCTTGAGGATCAAGGTATATAATCATTTTAATATCGAATTTATCTGAGCTGAAAAAGTGCAAAGAAATGTGTCACATAATCGTTAATAATATGACATGTTTAATTGCAGAAAATATAGAAGAGCCGGATGAACACGTAAATATAAATAACGTTTTTGAACAAGTACGGCAACTAATTTTGAGTGAAAATATACTTGAGGCTGTAAAGAGACTAACAGAAGTAATGAAACTTCTTCCTAACTGTAAAGATTTTGATAGCATGACAACAGAAGACAAAGAGCAATGTCTGCTTTTATTCCTCGCTAAAATATTTACTGAATCTGAAGATTCCCCTGTTCCAGTGGATGCTAATAGAAACGAATCACAATTTATTCATAAATCGACTGACAGAAATCTCATGAAGCAGAAAGAAGAAGTCAAGAATAAAAAAAGAATAGTTTCTTATTTTGAGGTAAGAAAATACCACATGAAAACCTAATACTAACCAAATCCATTTCAAACCATGCAGGCCGGCGGGTAACATGTTCAGGATGATGTCATGCCTGATGGAAAATAAGGAGTTAAGTATTTTTTTGCAACATATGCATGAAAATGGCCACATTCCATGTCCATAAAGCGTACGGAAAATTCCAGATTCTTCTACTGTGAGAGTAGCGTGCGGAAATATTCCGCGCTGAATCATTTGCGAGCGCTTGAGTTAGTTCGGGAATTAATATTCACACGGCATGTGGCGCTATCACGCGGCGTAGCCTTACAACTCAACTGACCACATTTGTTTTCATGATGCTCATAAAAAGCTGTCAAACATCCGGCCAGTCGATATGAATACTGAATCAGAAAAAAAGGTGCCGGGTACTCCGCCAAAAATCCGAGCTGCAGCTGAAGCAGTTGCCGAAAAGCTGTTGCCTCCAAAATCATAGGAAAAATATAACTGCCTTCATAATATGTTTATAACCTGGTGCTAAACAAGTGAAATAACCTCAATATTTGTTTTTTTTTTCAGTCGGGGGGCTTCGACCCTTGCACCCCTACCAGGGCTGCGCCCTGGACCCCCCTCCACCCACGCCACGGACCTCGATATCGTATTTTTCATTGCATTTTTTGCAAAAAGTATCGTTTGTGACATGTGCTGGAAAACATTCCTCTCGTGTGATTTTCAACTTCACGCACTTGTAACATGATGTACTATTACATTCTCATCATAATGAAAAGGTATTGTTTTGATGTGATAACTGACTATCGCGGATTGCTTTAAATGTCCACGTTTCGAGATTCCCTGAATCCGAAAAAACCGGTTTTTTACGATGGTGTCTGTCTGTTGTCGTCGTCGTCGTCATTGTCGTTTTTGACGTCTGTATACCGGATAACTTTGGAAAGTCTCATCTGATTGGATTGTGTTTTGGCACATATATTTAGGAACCACAAAGAAAGATCGAATTCGTTAACCAGCTTTTTTAGATGAAAATGCAAAAAGTTAGAGCATTTCAAAAAATCAAAAATTTCATTTTGCGGTCAAACTATGCAAGATACGAAAAAATGAATTAACAGAAATTGTGCACCAAAAGATGATCTACAAATTTGTTATAGATCAATTTTTTAAAGGACGAGAACGAGTAGATTTTCTTTTAATCGTAAAAACAAGATTAAAAATAAAAAAATGAACTTTTAGGAAAACGAAACAAGAGACGAAAAAAAAAATTAAAAGTGAAAAGTTGTTCAACCAAAAAAGATCTACAAATTTGTTATAAACTCTTGTCATAAAAATTTATTGAAATCAAAAAATTAACTTTTTGGAAAAAGGACAGAAGCTACAATAACATTGTATTTCACAAAACTTTTCACCTAAATTATATCTACAAATTTGCTCAGAACCACTTAACGCTAGAATGCGTATTTTTAGTTCAAATCGTAAAAAATAACATTTGAAATAAAGTAAGTAAATTTATGGGAAAAGGACACAAAGTACAATAAAATGTTAATCCACAAAATTGTTTTTTTTTTATAGGATGTGCAATTTTTTCAAATTATAAGAACAAGAAAATGAAAATACGTATGTTTCAATACCAATGCATATTGTGAATTATAATGATATAAATTTATTGAAGTGGTACATTTTTCAGGGTAGCTTAAAATTAAATTCAATGCAAAATAAGAAAGAAATATTAAAGTAGTCATGATGAATAAAATTGTTACTCTATTTTGTAATATCTAAACAAGCAATCCCAGGCCTGGATACAAATAAATGTAACATACATTTGATATAAAAAAGTTGAAATAATGTAGAAAAGTCGATGCTTTGACCTTGAGTTTTAAAAAGTCTATGCACAAATGTGGGGAAATTACAAAGGCCGAGCGCGTAGCGCGAGGAAAATACATTATCGAGCGCCAAGCTCGAGAAATATCAGTCGCTTGTATTCATTAACAATATTATCTAATGCTAATCGATCATTTGCGTTTAACATATACGGTTTCGATTGTATCGGTTGCGAATTTTCTTTCCTTTAAATTTTCATTTCAAGCTTATTTATTCGTCCATGCTCTTCAAAATTTTGCACAATACATTCTCCATTTCCGTTTAAAATGTTTGCAATCTCCTGTTTTTGTTCAACCGAAACTCCCTCAACAGTAATAACTTCGTCAATCGTAATCTTTTCCCTTATTTTTGGTTCTTCATTGACATTTTCAATAGGCAATATCGGTTCCCTATCTGTTGGTCAATTTCTATTTTCTGAGATTTTTCCGCGAAATTAGAAACCAGCATCTTAATTTCTCCTCGTTCCAACATTACATTAATTAAATGTACCGAATCTGGAGGTATTTCGACTTTTTCATTTGCGTATAACCTATACTTAGATTGTTTGTTGTCAGCAAATAAAGTAGGGTCAATGTCACTAAATGTCAAATCAAAACTATATCTCGTATAGGTTAAATCTGAAGCTTCCGTTAAATTTCGCACTGCATTGACATCTACATTTTGCGCATCATCCGGCACAACTCCAAAAATTACCCTTCGTGGTTTCAATCCCTCAAAACAAGAAATGTCATCAATAATTCTGCGTGAATCTATAACTCCAGCACCAAAAGCTCCTAGAACTGACATAATTCTTTGCATCTAAAACCCTCACGTAATACTACTGTCGTTTTAATAGTGCTTGCCGAAGCACCCATATCAATCTGCGCTTGAAGTTTTGCATTTCCTACTCGCACTTCTTTTAAATTTCACGCACCATCTATATATTTTCTTTTCTTACTTGATTTCGTTTTGGGCAACGGATGCTATATGACCTACACCTTCACACAAATAACATGTAATTTCTTTTCGATTATTCGTGCATTCACGCGAAAAATGGCCTGACTTACCACAATTATAACACTTGGGGTGCATTCGTTTATGCAGTAACTGCGGCAGATGTTAGATTACTCCGTCTGCGTTACCGACTGAAAGGTTCTGATGTGGATGCTCTGTTCGCAGCTCTGCGTGAGTGAACGAGAAATTGCAGCGTCCCCAAGAATCGTGATATTGGACGTGTTTGAAAGCAGTATTTTCATTACTTACATCAAATTTTGATCAAACTGCAATCCTTTTAAATTCGAATTTTATCTCAATTGCGCCATTTCATCTTGAATTTCTGTCATCGGAAATCCCAATCCTTCACACAGGCAGATCTTATCTAGGAAGTAATCCTGGATACTTGTCTTGTAATCCTGAGTTCGCGCCATCATCAACTTGAGCTTTTCACTTGTATTGCGTTTATAAGCAAAGCTTGGCCGGAATGCTTGTGTTAACGAGACGTAATTGGCACTCGTAGCCACCTTGGTTAAAAGCCACTTCATAGCCCCATCTTTCAGGTCCAACTTTGCCACACTCAAAGCTACCATGTCTGACCAACCGTTTAATATTTTGATATTTTCAAGCTCTGTAATCGAAGCCCCTGCTCGCTCAGGCTCCTGATTTCCTTTAAAATCTCGTATTACTGTCCTCAAGTCGGCCATAGCTGATGGTATATTCTCTGTTCTTGGCTCGGACAAAGATCTTTGTAATACCAGAGTTAATGTATTGAGCGCCTGTGTCAAATAGTCCTGCGTTTGGTTCCAGGGGTTACAATCTTCTAAACCCCGATGTGACTCCTGTGTGTCCATTCTTGTATTTAATATTCCCTCTTGCTCAATTTGCATGCGTTGTCTTTGCCAACTCCAGTTCTCCTCCTTCTGCCATGGTCATCGTACTCACACTAGATCTTGTCAATTCGTGTTGACATTTTTTCAAATTCATCCATTGACATTTTCAGCCATAACACATTTGGTAGCCTGTGGACATCAAAATTTTAAGTGATATCCCACTTCTAAATTGTTAGATTTTAAATACTTTATTGCAAGTTATAACATCAATGCACGTTCTCCTTCAAATATCTTAATAGTATTTGACTTTTCGCAGCTCTCTCTACCTCCCTCTCCATGTCCCTCTGTCTCCCCTCTCAGAAACGTTCGAATCACCCTCCACATAACAGAGTAATCCGTTAATAGTGTTGTTTCGACTTTTCCACTCATGAAAACTAATCATGTGTTTTTTGGATTGTTCGATTTTTAATTTGTCCTGGTCAGGAAATTTGAGCCGAGTATACACGTCAGTACCAATCCTACAAGGATGATAAATCTGAAACGAATTAAATTATTATTAACAACAATACAAAAAAAGACTCTTATCAATTATCTCGGGGTCCTAGTCTAGATTGAATTGAATTTTGCATTTTTCTGGTTTTAGTCCTTGAATTATAAAACATGTCGTTATTAAGAATTCTCTAGATATATGGTTCTCTCTGAAATCAAGATTTACTGTGGCACTTATTTGGAAGGTTTTCTTTGTTTATCACGATTTTTCTTTTTCTTATTTCATATCTACTATTAAGGAAGTGCCTCCACAAAAGCGAGATCGGAAATGCAATAGTACATTGTGTAACGAGTGGGGTATAGTTGCATATTGCGCACTCGGGCGCAGCGAGTGCGCCATGAGTGCGCAATCACGAATGTGAGAAATATGCATTCTTTGCATTTTATCCGCACGAGCGAAGCGAATGCGTAATATCGGGGAGGGGGGTGGGGGGGTTCGGGGGGCGGTGCCCCCCGAGAGGAAAAACACCCCAATCAAAAAGATAATTTCAGGTGCCGATTGAGAATTGGCCGTGTTTTCACGAAACAAACGCACCTAACCTGAAACCTGCTGTGGGCATATTTAAGTATGATATTTAGACCTAATAGGTTTTTTTAAAATTATATCAATTTAATTAATTTAATTAATCATATCAATATTATTTGTCATTTTTTTATACTTTACTTCTTGCATCCACGATACAAAACAAACTGTTGTTGACATTTTGAAGTGCGCATTGTGACATATCGCGCATGCCGTGCGAACAGCGTGCGTTATACAATAATCGCTGCTCCGTGTTTTAGAAGAAATATCGCACGCTCCAATGTGTTTTAGTAAGAAAAATCACACGCTTCGCCGTGTTTTCACGAAACAAACGCAACTAACCTTCTACTAACTTCAACGTTATCATCTTCAAAATGTCAACAACCGTTTGTTTTGTGTCATGGATGCAAGAAGTAAGTATAATATGAATATTCCCCTCCAAGGACGAGAACTATTTTTTTTCAAATTCATAATATTAATATTATCATTAAACTAAATAAATTATGTTTTCATTTAATTTCTCATGTGACGTATACGTCACACTAGTCCTTGGAGGGTTTATGCCCACACCAGGTTTCAGGTTAGGTGCGTTTGTTTCGAGAAAACACGGCCAATTCTCCTTTGGCACCTGAAATTATCTTTTTGTTTGGGGTGTTTTTCCTCTCGGGGGGCTCCGCCCCCCGAACCCC
>CAKNXH010000170.1:116914-139245 GCA_932178445.1 Andricus quercusramuli | reverse complement strand
CCCCCCCCCCCCGGCGATATTACGCACTCGCTTCGCTCGTGCGGATAAAATGCAAAGAATGCATATTCCTCACATTCGTGATGAAAAATAGTGTGTGCAACTCGTGTGGTACAGTTGCATATTCCACTCGTTACACAATCTACTATTCAATAATTCGAAATCTATTCCCTTTTATTTTGGTCTGACTAATTTTATCTTGTTCGCTTATTTATTCTGCTTTCCTTTTTTATTTATATTTGGAGCGTAAATTAACCCCTACTTTCCATTTACAAACCACACCTACACTAAAAATTGCCTAGTCGTATCCCGTATCGACCCTCCTAAGTATTTTCTTTCCTTCCCTTTTTGGCAAGACTGAGTTTATTCAACTTGCTGTGATTTTACAACAAAATGAGACTTAATGTCGAGAAAATTGGTATGCAAAATCTGACACGTCATCGCGTCTCCTTTACCTAGCTCAATTTTTGTTTAATCCAATGATTCTTTTAGGATTTGTTAGTTGCTTGCAAATTATTTACTGGATAATCAAAATACCCAATTGAAAATGGATTGAAAATTTATACTAATTCACGAACATTATCGAGCAAATCTAAAATTAATAATCAATTTGCTTGCCTGTCCTCGTTAGTATCACTATGGTTAAATCGATTTTCTAGCGATCAGGCTACCATTCTTGAGCTCCCAAATTAAAATGGGTCGGATTAGCTACGCTTCGATCGATCTGGCCGGGACATGTCACGGGTAGGTTAGAACATACAAAGTACGTACCTTTAAAACAAATTAAAATTAATTTGATTAGGGCTTTAAATCCTTTGGATTGATCGGATTCCGTGGATTTAATTCGTCCTCAGTCCTTCCTTGAAAACATGAAAGTTTTTCACCTACTAGTATCTGTCCTAATTTCTCGTCGCGAAGATAAATTGTTTGAGAATCCCTCTGATTTTGTGGGCCCGTGAGCCTGACGCCAAACGCATTGTTCCCTTGAACTGTTCAGCGCAGACTGACGATCCAGTCGTTCTTCGGTAATGATAGCGGTCTCGTTTCCGCGGACATCACATCCCCACTTTTCGAGTGGTTACGCACGTAACCGCACCTATTTTACACAGCCATGCATATGACCTATACAAGGTGTCCCAGACTCAAGTGTCCGGACTTATATAGCCTTATAAAAATAAAAAAAAAATAAATAGAAAATTCCTTTTCCAAAAATTAGTTGAAGTTTTAGTTATTCAGTTATAAAATATTTAAGCTGGTCCAATCAGGAGCGCCGTATAAACAGCCGTGTGTGCGTGAACGGGATTTCAACGCAGTGTTATCGAAGCGAGCGCAGAGGTGGGGTCAGCGAAGGGAGAACACTACGTTGGAATCCCGTTCACGCACACACGGCTGTTTATACGGCGCTCCTGATTGGACCAGCTTAAATATTTTACAACTCAAAAACTAAAACTTCAACTGATTTTTCGAAAAGGAATTTTAGATTTATTATTTTAATTTTTATGCGGCTATATAAGTCCGGACACTTGAGTCTGGGACACCCTTTATAACTTACGGCTACATTTTCTGGCTTCGTGTGTAGCCAGTCAGACGAGCTCTGGAGTCACACGGACACAGAGCAGAAAGATGTGTGGAAAGTGGTGGGAATGCATTTGTCGGGTCGTCCGCACGCATCGAAATGGACGATTCACGCCTCATTTTGTAGCTTAATAACAAATCCAATTTTGCAGAAAAAAATTTATTTCTTTTTTAATATTAAAGAGCGATTCGAAAACTATCGATACCATCAAAAACCTGAAAATCGATTTTTAAACCCTAAGGTCCCTTTCCTCGTGGCGTGTCACATACGAATGTTATTTCATTGATCATAACGTTTTCACTGAAAGCCATTATTGAACAAACCACCGCTCTTTTAACAAATATTTTTTTATTTAAACTGTCTTTCATTAGTGCCAATTGAGCAAGCTCTTCCCATAAACTGAACATGTATTAAGTAATTTTGCATGATATATCCTCAGATTATTATACGTAGTATTATTAAAGAATATATATGTAGAATGTTTTTCGAAACTTTTTTCCAGAACCGTGTAGAAAATCATTATATTCACAGCAGAAAATGTTTTTGCGATGTACGTTCAAGGATAAATTAAAATGTAATCCTGAAAATTTATTTATTCAATATTATCTCTATCTATTCGTATTACCCTCTTTCCGTATAGAAAAAATAGGTTTTGAATTTAAACTAGTCATAATTATTTAGACAGAAAGCAATAAATCATCCTTTATTTCTTTAAACTATATTACGCAATAGCTTTAACAGATGAGTGAAAAATTCAAATTTTGAAATATTTTATCATATTTATTGTAAAAATATTTAACTAATTTCGGTAATAAATATTTATATTCAGCTTACTTCTTAATTTTTTTTTCTTCAACGTGTATAATAGGCAAACTGTTCTTTTCAAATAAGAGATATAGAAGGTGCTAAAAAGAACGAGCATATATCTCTGAATAAAATGCATGTGACCTCATCTCAAATGTTGTTGTATTACATAATGAGCGATAAACGCCCGGACAGTGTACCCTTCATCTATATATTAAAGTTAAAGAACGTGTAACAGAATAGTTACAACAGGGTAAGCTCGGACGAAGGAAACGCTGGATCGCCCCCGAACCATGACGGAACCCCCCGAGGGGTCCCGAGTTTTCACACAACGCGATCACCGTCGCCGGGCTGCGTCAGTCTTGTTCCGTCGCTAACGAACTCAACCCGTCCTTTTTTCCTTTGGGTAACGACGACCATTTTCGAGGAAATCGTTTCGGCGTCGCCGACGCGCCAAATTCATTGCAATCGCCGCGCCTATTACTTCTAATCGGCGTGCTCATCTCCGGGAACCAGTGGATCTCCTGTTCCGGGACCAAGCGAGCTAGACCGCCAACCTGAGCCAAGGACATCGGGACTCAGCGCTCTCCTCCGTCGGTCCTCGTAGGACCATCTCACCACTTCATTCTCGACGGGCCTCTAGCCCGCTCTACGATGTAAGTCGAAATAAATACTCGCTAACTTTTTTAAAAAGAAAAGGGTGTTATCTCTGTGTTCAACCCAATCTCGGTTTTCCAATTTCCCTCTTCTCTCCTCGGCATTACCTTTCGTAATACCTGGCGCCCAACCTAAAATCCCACACTTTTCCTCATAAAAATCTAAAACCTGCCGAGAAAAAGGGGACACAAATTAAATTCAAAATTTCAAAACTTCATGACTCTACTCTTGATCCTTACTTTTGAATTCTTACATTTTTACATGCTATCGAATTACTTTGCCATGCCTTTGCCTAATTTGCCTTGAGGCCTGTTTTCTATATACAGGTGCGATTACCAATGACATTTATATGTACCTGTAATATATATGGATTCTTGAATATTTATACTCTGTGATTTATATGTGCCTGTAAATATTTGCACCGCTAATCTGATTTATTTGTGCCTATGAAGTGATAAATTGCATATGATAGAATTTCTTACCCGTACTTGTTATATATATGCATCAATGTGCGATTTATATGTGCCTATGAATATTTGCACCGCTGATTTGACTTGATTGTGCCTATGAAATGATAAATTGTGTAATAGGATTTGCTATTATTAATGACATTGTACACGGGAGAATTACCATAGATTCGCGTATCGTAATCCAAGGATAAGCGAGTTGTGTAAAGAAAACCAAAATCGGAAATTAAAATAACACTTTCTCTTTCGAAAAGTGACAACGTTATCGAGTCGGGATTGTAAGATTGGGCCTAGAATCGGTTTATAAAATAAACCAAAAGAAAAGCTTTAAAAGATGATTAGATTTCATTTTTAAGAAATTAGAAAAAAGTTTCAAAAAGATAAAGAGGGTACCTTCAAAAAGGAAATCTGAAAAAATTAAAAGATAACAGATTTTGATTATCATCAAAGATTCCAAGCGCCGAACGAAGCAATTGGTTCAAGCGCGCAAACAAGCTCGCACGTGCAGCGAGCAATACACGCGAATCGCGGCAAGGTCACGCGACGTATTTCCAAAACAAAGGGTCCGACGAGGAAAATAAACAGATTTTCGAACTCGGCAACAAGTTAATAGGTAATTAAAGTCCTTATTAGAATATTCCAAATCAAATCCAAATATCACCACTGAAATTAAAATAAAATGTAAAAACCCGATATAGGAATTTAGTACAGGGTGTCACATTTTAACAAACCTATAGGCAACCCAAAACTAAATGCAACTTAGGTCGGGCAATATGAAAAACAAAATAATTAACCCAACCACAATGGAAAGCGACCATGAAAATCTAGATTTGGAAGGTGCCGCTGCACTTCCAAATCAAAACACCCATATATCCAATGATACACGCAAAAGTAGGAGAGCCATCCCAAAAATAATTAATAGGTCATTAGGTCGCGGTAGAGGCTTCGCCAGGAAAAACTTAGAAACCACAATAAGAAACACACCGGATAGAGACAGAATTATCCCACCAACAACAATAGACCTAACTCAAACTCGAAATAAAACTTTTAACCCCATCGACAATACACTCTTTTGGGATCATGAAGATCTACCAAATTTAGACGGACCCTACCCCAGAAACCAAGCAAGACAGGAAATAGATAACAAAACTTTCGATTGCGATTCCCTTTTGGAAAACAATACACAGTTCCTTTTTGAAACGGACGAGCTTCTAGAAACGATAGAATTTCAATGAATTTATGAACAAACAAAAAGAAAGATTTTTCAAAGAAAGGGGAAAAAGGGCAAATAATTTAGGAATTAGACTGGACCCGCCAGAAAATAGTTCTTTCGAACATAGAAAGAAAGTAATAGAACCAAATACTAGGAAAAATAGAAGCGAAACTCACAACAGACAATCCGTTCAATTTAATTTAAGGAAAAGCTCAGAAAAACCTCGATTAACCTCTAACAATAATATCGACAATTATAACGAAGTAAGAAATAATAACTTGTAACTACAACATACAGACGACAACGAAACAGTACAGGACAGAACAAACTCAAAACAAAACAAACGAAATAGACTCTCGACAACAAGGGAAAGGTCAAACAGACACTCTAGAATCCATACAAATAATACAGATACTGATAGCGAACCTGAAAATAATTTAAATAATGAGACAATCCCAGCAACTTATTTTCCTTTCGGAATGATCCAAACACCCTTCCAAATTATGAGTAATTGGTCAATTAAATTTCGTAATAATAAAGACGATAGTCCCGCGCATTTTCTGGAAGAGCTAAAAAGATTTAAAAGGCTTTACAAAATAAACGACCGTGACATTTTAGAAAATTTAGACGCCCTACTAATTGAAGACGCAAAAGATTGGTACGAGATGAATAAAAATTCCTGGAGACATTTATCTGACTTTTTCGAGGATTTTAAAAATGCATATATAGATGAAAAATTTTCCGAGGAAATTAGACAAAAAATCAAATTTTGTAATCAAAAAAGGACACAAGACATACACTCATACTTGATAGCGAATATCAAAACCAAAACTACCAGGGTAAAAAACAATACAAAAATCGATTCCCATTTTCACCATTTGGATTTCCATTCCCACCTTTTCCAAATCAACATCAACAAAACTTCAGACCTAGATTTCCACCTAGATTCCAACCAAATTACCTGCCCAAATTCACAAGCAATAGACCCAGGTACCCTTATTTATAACCCTTACCACCAAATGCTACCCATGTTCAACCAAATGTCATTAGGCCCGAATCAAAGTCAACATAAACCAATGATAGAATTCCCTACAGAAAAAGATGAAAATAACTCAGAAAATAACAAGGTCAAGCAAAATATCGAAAAAACAAACTACGGTAACAAAAGCAAAAAATCGTTTAACAATAATAGTGGTCAACAAGAAAAAACAAGTTTCAACTCAGACAAAAAACAAAAAACAGGACTCAAATATAAAAACTAACGAAAACGAAAATAACTCAAATTGTTGTTATTGTGGTTTAATGGGACACTTTAAAAGAGAATGTCCTTACTATGCACAAAACCAGGGAAACTGGAGGGGCGGGTATTAGATCCAAAAATATTACAAATTAATACCGAAACGCCAGAATATCTGAACTCGGATAAAGATGAAATAACGGAAACACGTTTTCATCTAATGACGAAATTCGGAGATGCCTTATTTCGAATATTAGTGGATACTGGTGCCACACATTCGTACGCGGGCAAGGAGTTACTGGGAAAAAAACCAGAATTCCAACATTTCAATTTTTAAACCCGTATCACGAAAATTAATGGTCGCGAACCGTGAAACTGTTGACATAATTGGGCAAGCAGTAATCCCAATTAGAGTCGCTAAATATACAAAACACGTAATGTTCAGGTTGGTCCCAAAATTATACTCCGTAGGTATTTTAGGCACGGTCATGCTAAAAGCCCTACGGATGACGTTAAATTATCACTCGGAAACCTGGTGGTTACCAGGGAGTCCCCCCATCTACTACTCCATGGAAGCTTATCCAAAATCACTCCCCACCCCAATAATCGAAAACAAACCCGAAATTAAACTTGACATTACAAAGAAAAAGAATAAAGAAGGTAAAAACGTAAAAACTAGGACCGAACCATCGATCAAAAAGAAGAAAATAAGAATTTAGATAGCAAACCGAAATTCGGAGGTAGCGTTAACCTTAAAAGTTCTAGAGAGCTTAACAGAAATAGCCGGACGTTAACAGATAGCGCAATCCCCCCACTACCTATCAATCCCAACCAATCCCAAAAAACAAATAACGCCCAAATTCCAGTAAAAACCCCTACAAAGGATATCCCAAACCTGATGAGCATCCCTACGAGCAACAAATTCCAACCACTAGAGAGCATCCCCACCCCCGACACTTGTGACGATTCAAGCACAGAAGACTCATTCAATCTAGACAAACCTAGAATTAGGAAAAAGGGCATGAAAAATAATTCAGAAAAAATTTATCTTAATAGCGAATACGAAAACAAATACAAAAATTGCGATGTTAATCTTTGGAAAGATAACAAAGTTACCAATCGGAAACTGGATCTCAAAAAGTGAATGAGATATCAGAAAGGGATAATAGGAATCAATGGATTCATTTTAAAAATAAAGCAGTTAAGTTAAATAATATTACGGATACCTTAGGAAAAATCGACGAACAAAATTATTGTTCGCCAGAATATTGCGAGCGCATTGTTGAGCTAAACGAAACCCAACAATCCCAACTAGAAAAACTTTTAGAGAACAAAATAAAAATTCACCAGGGAAAGGAACATAGGGCAACCCATTTGACGAAACATAAAATTGATGTGCAGGGCCGCGATCCTATAAAACAGCGATACTACCACGTGAGCCCTAAAATCAAAGAAATAATTTATCAGACAGTGGATAAATTATTAGAAAAAGACATAATCGAACAGTCTTGCTCTGATTGGTCAAACCCTATAGTGATGATCAAAAAACCGGGTAAAGATTATAGATTCTGTTTAGACTTCAGAAAGGTTAATAATATTACTAAAAAAGACCTCTACCCCATTCAAAAATTCAAAACCAATTACAGCATTCACAGTCCCTGGAAAAGGCATGTATCAATTTAAAAGGATGCCATTTGGTTTAACCAATGCTCCAGCCACTTTCCAGAGACTGATGGATAAAATCATCACTCCAGATTTAAAGCCAAACGTTTTTTGTTATTTAGACGACATAGTGATTGTGACTCAAAATTTCGAAGACCATTTAAAATATTTGAATATCGTATTAGATAAAATCAATGATGCAAATTTAACGATCAGTCCGGAAAAATGCGAGTTCGGCTGCTCGGAAATCAAATACTTAGGTTTTAAAGTCAACGACAAAGGACTCCAAATAGACGAGGAAAAAATACAACCAATTCTAGAATTTCCATAGCCAAAAAATATTAAACAATTACAACGCATAATAGGGATGGCAAGTTGGTACAGGAAATTTATCCCACACTTTGTCGAAATAATAGAACTGATGAACAGACTACTAAAAAAAGATAAAAAAATGGGATTGGAGATTCGAACAAGATGAGGCTTTCTAAAAAATTAAAGACCTTTTAACTTCAGCACCAATTTTAACCTGCCCAGATTTCACACAACCCTTCCAACTCGAAACTGACGCGAGTAATACGGGGTTAGGAGCCGTACTTACGCAGACAATTGATGGCGTAAATTACGTAATAGCATACGCGAGTAGAAGCCTAAACGGCGCAGAATCTCGGTATTCGGCATCAGAAAAAGAATGCCTAGCGGTAGTTTGGGCCATACGAAAATTTAGGCCATATTTAGAAGGATATAGCTTTAAAGTAATCACGGACCACTTAGCGTTAAAGTGGCTCCATAACCTAAAAAACCCCACTGGCCGATTAGCCAGATTGGCACTAGAACTTTTGGAATGTGACCACGAAGTCATATATCGTAAAGGTAGTTCAAACCTAGTCCCGGATGCCCTCTCGAGGTCAGGGGAACCAATTAAAAATATAGCTTTCGCGTTAGCTTGTAGCGTAGAAAAACCAAAAGCGGACAAAAATGACAAAACAGACGACTGGTACTCTACACAATTCAGACAAGTGACAAAAAGACCCGAAGAAAACGAAAAATGGCGAATCAGAGATTCGCAACTCTATTTTTACAGAACTGACCCACTAAAATCCACTCTATTACCAGACTCAAACCCTTGGAAATTAGTCGTACGCCAAAAACTTAGACGTCTGGTTTTACGGGAAAATCACGACGAAACCCAGGCAGGACATTTAGGCTAAGAGAAAACTTACGCGAGAATTTCCGAACATTACTTCTGGCCAGGGGTATATTCGGACGTTATCAATTACGTAAAAACCTGCCAGACTTGTTAAAGAGTAAAACCGGGTAACCAAAGTAAAGTAGGATTAATAAGGAAAAGAATCGTCGAAGAACCATGGACCATGGTAGCAGCTGATATCATGGGACCATTGCCGATTTCCAAAAAGAGAAAAAACCAATATATTCTAGTGTTTGTAGACCTATTTACAAAATGGGTCAAAATAATACCGATTAAAAAGCAAACGGAACAACGATAGAGTCAGAATTTCATAAACGTGTCATTTCGCGTTGGGGAACACCGCGGATTCTTAACACCGATAATGGCACGGAATTTGTAAATAAAATACTTGGAGACTTAACAGAAAAATTCGGCATTAGGCACACGAAAACGCCAAAATACTACCCCCAAGCTAACCCGACAGAACGATACAATAGAACAATTAAACAAATAATTAAAACCTATTTAGACAACGATCATTCGACCTGGGACGAACACATAGACGATTTACAGTTCGCAATTAATACTAGTAAAAATTCATCAACACAATTTACCCCCGCGTTCTTAAACTTAGGTCGTGACTTAGAACCACTCCAGTCCATAAGAAAAAAATTAGAAACGGACAACGAGATAGAATTCCAAAGTGTCGATAAATGGACAGGTAGATTAAGAATATTACAAATAATAAAAGAGGAAGTCCAGAAAAATTTAGATAAAGCGAACGAAAGACAAGCTAACAATTATAATTTGAGAAGAAGACCCCTAGAATTTAAAATAGGAGGTAGGGTTCTAAAAAGGGTAACCAAACTATCAAATAAAGCGGATAAAAAGGCAGGAAAACTATATGACCAGTACGAAGGTCCTTTTATAATCAAAAAGTAAATTTCCCCAACGATTTACGAATTAAAAAACGTAAAGGGAAAAAGCATTGGAGGATGGAATATAAATGATCTTAAATTAGAAAATGCAAATACAGGTAATGGCACATAGGCATAGGAAATATTAACAAGTTCAAGTCAGAATATTGAAAATTGAACACAAGCAAAAATGGCAGGAATTCGGTAGCACGAAAATTGCAACGACTCATAACTCAATCCACCCCAGAAAAACCGACTCATTAGACAATAAGAACAAAAAGACAGTACGAACTTTTCCCCTTCCAGAAAATGGACACTCCCACACGCTGCCAGCTATGCCGGAAAATTCTGAATGGGCGCGACATTTTTTAACATCTACAAAACTGCCCAGCAGCAAACTGGTTACTTTGAGGGTAACTGGCATACCAGAAAAGGAAATCTAGTACCACCCACACAGACATATAAGGAAATTGCTTCAAGGAAACGCAACGAGCACAGAAACACCACAACCACTACGAACAAATAACACGGAACCAGAATCGGAGAGAGCCTGGAGCTTTCGGAGAGAGCCTGGAGCTTAGAGGTGGACAAAAGGATCCAGCTCCAAAGAATGATGATAAGAGCCTTGGTACACTATGGTCAAGGAGAAGAAGAAAAACGAAAAATTAACGAAGAATGGAGCAACCTCCGAGAAAGAAACAACGAAGCAATTAAAAACCGCAGAATGACTAACAAAAACTAGAACTCAAAATCCACAAGTTAAACTATTATAACGTTGTAACTTAAAAACCAGGGTCATTTAAAACCCACATAACTCGACATTAACGATAAAGATTTAAATAAACAAAAAACAAAAAAATAATAATAACTTACTCATCCTGTTAACTCCAACATTATTTTTTCTCTTTTTTGTATATATGTTTCAGGAACAAGGGAACCACAGAAGAGAAAAGGAACAAAAAAATCACAGAAAACACCACGCTTTTGAAAAGCGTCATAGGGACAAACTCAGAAAACTTCAAATGCCAATTCTGTGACAAACTCATACCCATACACATTTACATAACACAAGAAACTTTTTGTAACGATAGACCCTTTAGACACAGGCAAAGCTACACAAGTCCAAACGAGGACGGAAAAACATACATGGAAGGGGAATGGGAATACATTAACAGGAAAATTCAAAACCTACTGGACATTAAAATAACACAAATTAACAATGACACAATAACAAACAACCGCACTTGGGAACTGGACATACACATAGACTCTGAAACCATACAGGAACTCGACAGAGAACTCTAAAAAGATTTTTTTTAGGAATACACCCAAACCCCCGCGGGGGAGGGGGGGGGGTGTAACAGAATAGTTACAACAGGGTAAGCTCGGACGAAGTAAACGCTGGATCGCCTTCGAACCATGACGGAACCCCCCGAGGGGTCCCGAGTTTTCACACATCGCGATCACCGTCGCTGGGCTGCGTCAGTTTTGGTCCGTCGCTAACGAACTCAACCCGTCCTTTTTTCCTTTGGGTAGACGACCATTTTCGAGGAAATTGTTTCGCCTTTCGGCGTCGCCGACGCGCCAAATTCGTTGCAATCGCCGCGACTATTACTACTAATCGGCGTGCTCATCTCCGGGAACCAGTGGATCTCCAGTTCCGGGACCAAGCGAGCTGGACCGCCAACCTGAGCCAAGGACATCAGGACTCAGCGCTCTCCTCCGTTGGTCCTCGTAGGACCATCTCAGCACTTCATTCTCGACGGGCCTCTAGCCCGCTCTACGATGTAAGTCGAAATAAATACTCGCTAACTTTTTTTAAAAGAAAAGGGTGTTATCTCTGTGTTCAACCCAATCTCGGTTTTCCAATTCCCCACTTCCCTCCTCGGCATTACCTTCCGTAATAAACGTGCGTAAAAACCTTGAATAAAATGCACGCTGTCTTGTCTCAAGCTTCGAAATTGTTGACAGTATCACGTTATATGGCACTGATTTAAAGTAATGTTGAAAAGAATGAATATAAAACTTTAAATAAAATTCGTGCTGCCTTAAATGGTCAGCGCATCAATGTTTCTAAAATCCAAACATCTAAATACGCGTAGATGTTATCTCTTATCTAGAGTCCACGCTCGAAACTCGACACTGGAATACAGACATAAAAATCGAGAGTATATGACCTACCGCAAGAAATGCTTTATTTATTTAGATGCCTTTCTTACTCATGCTATTCGATTGACTTTCAATATTTTTAAATTTTTATTTTATATTATTCTCTTCGTCTTAATGTTCTAGAACGTTCTACATTATAATCAACACGTTTGGGATATAACGTTTGGTAACATAAAAATGTAATGCGTCTTTAAAAATATCATAAATAACCTGAAAGTTGTTTACGCAAAATTCGAAAATACGCTTTATATTGGCCAATCATTTACTCTCTTTATCTATTAATCTCCATTAATCTCTCGCTTTGTCTTAAGGTTCTAGAAGAAAGTCTTTCTTGAGTTACTTGCGCATTAAATAATGAGAGGAATTGTTAATTATATGTAATATAAAATGCCCGTTTTTTATGTACAATTCCTTACTACCTATAAAATATGACATAGAAAACGGCGGTCTCTTTTTACGGCTTGTATCAAAGGTTGATACCATGACTCACCTCTGTGATATTTTCTTGTGGCGTAAGCAAAAACATGACAAATCATCCGTCTTCATACGCAATCGCATACACACAAATACAAACTTACCATCAAACGGACATGCGCTAACACTAAGGGATCCAGAACTGGACCCATACCTCTACTAAAAAGCTTCGCTTCATATATTGTTGCACAATTTTGAAATTCTCCCTGAACAAATATAGTACTCTTCTTTCAACCAAAATTTTAGATGCACTTCTGAGTATAGGTTACACGCACGACCCTCGTTTAGCTTGGTCTTGCTTCTCTCAGTTTTTTAACGTCAAAGCCAGAGAACTCGAATTTCCTCGCTGATAGTAGGGACCACTGACTCGCTGCTGTGCCTTATGCACTCGGTAGTAGTCAGACATATAACGGTGTTGGACCACGCTGGTCACAGACCACTGGTTTTGCTGCAAAGTTAGTGATGCACAATTATGTTCAGACATTCTATTCAAATTATTACCCTTCTTTATAACCCGCAAACGAAAAATTGGAAAAGAAAAAAAAATAATCTCATCAGACGATGAGTTACCAGAAGGGATAGTGGTAGCGGGCGACAAATAATAGTAAAGTAGCAAATTTCTTTTAGCTTCATGAACTAAAAAATAAATGAGTTTTAGTAAAGTCCATCAAAAGAACTTTTCTATAAATATTGTGTGGGGTCCTGATGAATTTATATCTCTTGAAATTAGCTACTTTACAACTTGATAATAATCGTTATCTAAGCCTGAACCACCATTAGTTATTGAAATCAATTTGAAACAGAATGCAATATTCCGAACCCTTAACGCCCTCGAGCCTAAATACCAAAATAACCTCATCTTTTTCATTTTTTGTTTCTAGAATTCACTTCTTTTTGCTGAAGAGATGGAAAAAGCAATACCCGTCGTTGAAAATTTGCTCTTTTCGCAAACTGTGGGTGATGCAGTTGAAGCATGTGCTTTGCTGGGAGTTGCTTACCAATTTGAAATAAAAGGGGCTGATCGTGGCGTTCGTAAAGCTTTATACCAAGTATTTGTCCGCGATCAATCAGTTCGCGACAACGTGGCGATTGTGTACAAAGAAATATACCTTTGTGAGAATGAAGCTGCTCATTCTTTGCGGCAAACAGCTTTAATGTCCGTGAAAAAGCTGATTAAATTACTCAAGAGTTTGGAACCTGGACAGAGCCCAGCCCTTGCTCAATTGATCATAGCTTGGCGATCGAAAGATGAACTTACTGCTGAAGCATTACAAGTATGTATAAGATTCTATTTAAAGCATTGGGAAACAAAACATCCACCGCGCCAAAAGGGGCGCTGCGGTGTCATATAAACATGGCCGCGGAAGTCTTACTGATAATATGGAGTAGTAGTAATAATTTAATTAAGAAGTATATTTAAGTTTAGAAAATGGTATTTTTGGACTTAGATAGTTTGTGTAGTTACGCAACAGTTATACCTGCATCCAGGAATATGATCGACGGCCAAAATATTCTTAATTCTGGTATGATTGTAATGTGCTGAGCTACCATAAAAACTCTCGAAAAAGGTAAGATATATTCATTGTGTCTTCAAACTAGTGCTTTAACTTCAGAACCACAGGAAATAACAGGAAGGTTAATAATTAATAGTGGCACATTTTTATTTATTTTTCCTATTTGTACATTACAAGGCCTAGGAATACGTAGCATCTCGCTAAGAGATCTTTTTTTTTTTGTCTAGCTCTGTGAAACAGTAAAAAAATTAGATCATAACGGCTATATTTTCGTTAAACAATAATATTAAATATTATTTATGTAATTATTATTTTGCATGCCAACCTGGAAAACAGTAATCATTCTCATTAAAATGCAAGGAGCAAACATGTACATTTTTGACGTTATTATCTTTCACATTTAAATTTCTCAACCACTCACTGTGTTTATCTACAGCTTCAATTTTTCCAAATAAATTTCGCCTCTATGAAAACTGTATTAAAACCTGAACTATGGATTTTATTCTTTTTGGAATAACAACGACTGAGGCAAAAACCTCCGAAACTGGTTGATTTTCGATATTGACGTGCAAATTCTATTATTGGAGCAAATCAGAGCTACTTATTACAGCACTTATTTATTCAGTTGGCGGATCATTAGACTTAAACGCTATGCTTTTGTTGGTTTTCGTGATGTTTTGCGTGTATTTAATATTTCATCCGCGGCCATATTAATTAGTTCGCGTAGGGGCGGACAGTGTCGCATAGCATGTTTAAATTACCAATATAGCCAAACCAGAGGGGTTTGACACTTGGATTCCAGCAATAACACTTAGATATAGTACCAAATTACAAAGTTTCAAGTGGTTAAAAAGGAAGTTATAAAGGATTTCAAAAAATATTGTGTACCAATTTAAACGAGTGGTTAATCCGCCTTGCCAAGTATTTAACAATGCAAAGGTTATTTAAAAATTATACACAGATTTACTTACATTCTCTCTTTTTTCAGGTCTTGTGGGAGAAGTTTACGATGAAATTGCCTGATACAACGCCTAATGAAAGTCGAGCAGCGTTAATGTTGATAACAATGGCAGCCCAAGCAGAAACGGGAATCGTGTTTGGGAATTTGGACATTCTTATTAAAGTAGGATTAGGTCCAAGATCTAAAACGGATTTGCTCTTAGCCCGCGACACCTGCAGAGCACTTTTGCAAATAAAACAAGAGAGCTCCGATATTGAAAAAGCATCTATAAAGTAAGTAACAAAGGACTAAAAATTCGTGTTGAAATTACGTAAAATTACAATCATTTCTAAAGATGTTTCACTTCATAGGTATACCAATGATCACGATATATTTCAAGAACTATTGGTATTATTGAAATCTAGTTTTGATTCTACAGACGAAAATGGGTACATTTCTTTCGCAACGGACGCCATAAATGTTATTTACCATGTAAGAGTTTTCACTTTAAATACTGTGGTTTTATTTGTTGTCAGCTCTTTCATTGACTATAAATGTCAGTATGTCTTTTCTGTTACTCATATTTTCATTCATGATTAGGTGAAAAATGTCTCTTATTTGTAATTTTAGTTAGCTGATCAACCAGATCACTTGGCGAAAACAGTGTTACTAGAAGCAGCCGAACTTTTTAATAAAATCAATGTTGAAGACAAGAAGTTAACTGGAGCGATACTATCAAGATTAGTGTACTTGATCGGGCACATTGCTATTCGACAATTAGTGCATTTAGATACCGTTGTTTATAAAGAACTCAAAAGAAGAAACGCACTGCGTGATAAGAAAAAGGGTACGCGGAGCAGAAAAACTTTCGGAAGGTCTATCTTGAATTCAACCGATTCTACGCCAAGCTCTGCAAGTGTAACAAGGCGTAATAAAGAGGTAGATAATCTTTTGAATTTTATGAAGTATTAGAGCTAAATTTGATCGAGGAAAATATTATCAATAGAAAGTTTTGAAGGACAAGCCAATTCTTTATTGACGTATTTTCATGTGATATTCAAATCGATGGGTCCTAGAAAATACGCAAATCACGACGACAGATAGAAAGTGCGTACCTTGCGCTAACAGATAGAAACTACGCAACTCGTAGTGACGGTAGAATATACGTAGCTTGCGGTAACAGATAGAAAGTATGTAACTTTATTTTCTCAGATTTTTAATTTCCCTACGGAAAATCTGGAGGATATTAGATTTATTCATGACTCACCTTCCTCTAACGAGAGTCTTGGGGATTTTTTATGGCGGCGCCTAGTCTAGGGGTTGTCTAGAATTTATCTAGAATCCTCTAGTAAGTTTTACCAGCAACCAGGTATCACGCCACGAAGCAAAATATGTATTGCTATATTGTAGACATGGCGATACCTTATGCCCAAAGATGAGTTGTGAAGCGTCACTCGAAGTTTTTTCTACGCATAATAAACAATAATAATCAATCCGGTACTGAAATATACCTGTAGGTTAGGTACTCCTGATCCATTACGTCCATTACTCAACATAAGTTCCGATGTTCAGGGAAAATTTCTGCGATGAAAACTTCAGTATACATGTATTGTTTACAAAATGTGTTTATAAAAATGATAAATAATAATAAGTAAATAATAATTTGTTTAATTGTGACTGTTCCTTTGGACAGTTGGATATTTTCAGGATACTGAATTTAAAATTCCCGCTTCTTTAGTCACGTGATAAAACTTAAAATACATTCGTAGAAAACTCGGGACATATTATTATTAGACGTATTATACATGTAGAAACCCATGTCATATACATGATGTATTATAGGTAGCCATACCTTCTGATGCCCCTTTCATGGTTCAGGATTATAAGAACTTCGTTTGCAGTCCTACTATTAAAAGGGCTTGCCATTTCGAAGTGCCAACAAATGATTTGCAACTTAAAAATTTAGGAACTAAAGGTCTTAATGAGTACAAATATTTTTTTTAAAATCATGAAAAGGTTAAAATTAGAATTTTTTACAAGTATCTAGTTAACTATTAGATTTAGAAAAACTATGTAAATGTGAATTTGATCTCGAGTTTTTCCACTTTGTTTGTATTTATAATTATATGGTGTTCAAAACTATGAATCTTGCCGACGTTTCGTGAACATTGCAGTTCATTTCTTCAGGGCTGACCTGAAACCGAAGTTTTGATTTTCCTACGGAAATTCATCAGAATTATCTTGTTTGAAAATTTATGATCAAAAGGTCTTTTCTGTTCATGCATAAAAATGAATTATGCCAATGAAAAAATGTCAATAAAATGTGTTAATATTATAGTTCAATCGATTTGTCTCGAATCAACACATTTTCGATTTTCGCATCAACTTTAAATTATGAGAATCAGAAAATCTTACCATAAAAATTGATTTATCATATAATATAAAAGACCATATCTTCCTTACTCTTTAATAAAATGTATTAATATTATAGGTCAATAGATTCGTCTCGAACTAAGTGTAAATAATGATAAATCAGGGTGGCGAGCGATCTGGAAAATCTGAAAAAATCAGGGAATTTTCGTAGAAATCAGGGAATTTGGATTTCAGCTAACAAATGTAGAAGTAGGTTTTAAATAAACCATGTAAATTCAATGTTAATTGAACCATGGTTGCAAGACAGACAAGGTGTTGAAAGGTACGGTATCATTTGTCCGAGAAATCATTTTACCAAAAGCTTATTTCACCAAAAAAGAACTTGTTTTGTTGACCACTGTATGAAGACTAAAGTCGGCGTCAAAAGTACGCGACCCTCACTTTCATCGCTTGCCGCTCGTTCTACAAAAATCACAGAAAATTTTGGCTGGGTGCACGTCAGAGCTTGAAGTCTCCCGCATTCAACGATATGTATATTGTTGTTCAAAAAAATTTTCTGCGAGAGCGCTGATGTAAAAAGTTCCAAAAAACAGGGTTTTTGAGGCACTTTTTTTAAGCCTCGACTTTCGTGGCTTCCCAAAACGAGCTGACAGTCTTAAAAAATCTGAAAAAATTCACAGACACTCCTTAAGGTGTCTAGAATGCAACGCAGTTTTCCAAATTTCGAAATATGAAATTGTTTACTAATTGCAGACCATTTTCCACAAACATACCATCTTGGAAGTTAATAATGATTGGAAGTTGTTTTATGGCTTAAAATGTGCAGTTTTGTAACATGATTCAAGTACACTTTTAAAAAAATGAAATTAGATCAATATTTCGCGAGAAATTGCTTGAGGAATATCTCATGATTTAATGAGTATGAAAAGTGTTAGAAAAAAAGTATCCATTTCACAAAAATAGGGACCTCATAAGGAGGGGGATACCGGAACACTCCCAGGTCAACAGCTGGGAGGGAAAAATGCAGGGACGTCTCAATAGCTTTACGTTGTGATAGTACGAAGCCCCGGATTTTATTTGAATACGACTTTTGCCACTGTCAAACGAATAATTGTTTATAACAAAATCTTGCCGTTGCCAATTTTCAATAATTTTGGCCCATTTTTTAGTACTTTTGTGGCATAGAAGCGTTTGTCATTGCTATAAGTACATGTAATATATTTTTTATCAATAAACAAATCTTTTTTCAATAATTGTTTATAACAAAGTCTTGGTGTTACCAGTTTTGATTAATTTTTGGTGATTTTTTAGTACTTTCATGGCATAGAAGTGTTTGTCATTGCTATAAGTACATGGTATATATTTTTTATCAATGAAAACATAGTTTTTCAATAATTGTTTATAACAAAATTTTGGTGTTACCACTTTTGATTAATTTTTGGCGATTTTTCAGTACTTTCATAACATAGAAGTGATTGTAATTGATTATTGTGATATATTATGATTGTTATTTATTATTTATAGAACAATCAGTGCCAATTACAAGTATCCTGGAGGTAAGTATAGATTAAAGTGTATAGAAATTAGAGATGGGACGAGCAGTAGGAATTCTACTGCTTACTGCCCTCCGGCCTCCTGCAAACTTCGGCGAAGCAGTACCTACTGCTCGCAGGAGCTTCGCAGGACCTACTGCAGACTCCGGCCGGTATTTCTCCTGCCCGCCGAAGTGGCAGTAGCTCAGTACCCTGAATTGCCGAATTCCTCCTGCAAACTCCGGCAACACTCCGGCAGGTTTTCCTACTGCTTCCTCCGGCCATGACAATGGAAACACATGTGCGCTCAAGGGTTCAAGCCTTCAAACTTTCTCTACCTAATATTTAGCTTAATATATCTATATATATTTTAACATTATTTTCGGTTCCCTTGGAGTTACTAGTTTTAGGATTTCTTGAGTTTCTCTGTTTTCTTCTAATTCCCTTTGGATTAAGTCGATTAGGAAAATAGGAATATCCGGATTGGGAATCGTATGTTTCATTTAAATCCATTTCATAAAATCTTTGTAATATTTAAGATTATTGAACCTTTATTCAGATATTTTGTGCGTCGGTTTCATCCTAATAGAGACTTAAATAAGCAATAATTACAATTGAAATGTAATATTTATAAAAAGTTTATCAAAGAAATTGACATTTTACCGAATCTTATACAAAAAGTACTTCTTTGTTGTCTCCTTTTGTAGTAAAATGAAATTTAATTTGGTGCAAAGAATGCTGTTCATTAGTGTAAATTTAATTGTATGATTATGTATTTTTCCAAGCAACAGTTTAATCGGATCACGAGTGACAGTCATATATGAGAGGAAAAAAGGGGGGGGAAAAGAAAGAGACAACCAAAGCAACATCACACTCTTTTCCTTATTCTTTCTCCGCCCTCTTTATGCTTTATACATTTAAAAAATGATGTTTTGAAACATACTTCTTTTTAAGACTTTTTGGGCAATTCTCTTTCAGGCAATAGGACTTACTTTAAGTTGACGTTTTTTAAGATTTCATTCTAAATTTAATAAGCAGAGACTGCTCTCTAAAGTTCGGTTCTTGGTCAGCTGCTATTCGTGACAGTTTTTCTTTTAATACAATTTTTTTTTCAAAGACGCACTTTTTAGATTAATTTTTGAAGAAATATGTTGAATTTCAGAATTTGATTACATTTCTTTAAACCAAAACTTTATTTTTAATTTCTAAAAATAAGGATAGATTTTATATACTTATCCGAGCAGGACCTTTCCACGTAAGCAGTTCTTTTTTAATCTACACAGACAGGTACTTTTGAACTCATAAAATCGCATGGCCATGAAATATGTTCTTTTCGGGGGAAAGGTCACACATATCACGGTTTCAGAAAAAATTTCTTCGATGTCTTAAGTCCTGAAAATTTAAAGCTTGTTCCTACGATAATAATTATAAATTTGTCTTCTAAATCTCTACAACTTTTGACCTGATTGATATATTTGTCTTTTATTTTTAGATTCAGATGAGGTATATGAAAATTCTCTTTACGTATTCAGTATATTCAAGTTCTGTCTTGCAAAATTCTGGAAAATGTTGTGAACGGCTTCAAAGTGAAAAAAAATGGCACCGATTTTTTGTTAAGCATGAAGAGACTATCGAAACAAGAAATTCCGCCTTTTTATTTCTTGTTATTTTCCTTAAATAACAAACAGAATGAATGGGCAAAATCAAACATTTTAATTTTTTGTGTAAACTGATCAGAAAAAGGGTGAATTTCTTTATCATCGATGGAAATTACAAAAAATCGAACAAACTATAATTGACTGGTAAATAAATGATCTTTTTAGAAATGGTGTACCTTTTGCACGTACAAAATATGTGTAACTTTTTTTTCATAAATGAAGGAAATGGAGATAATGAGCCAATACATCAAGTGCAGAGGCAGCTATAATTAAAAAACTAAATATTTAAGTCGATGGAATAAAACTTGTTAAAAAGTGTGAAAGACTTTTTGGTATAAATTTAAATTCTGAATTAATTTTTACTCTTTCCATTTACCCTTCTTCTTAGCAGTTTACGCAACTATTTTGATTGAAAAAAAAATCTATTTGCGGAAAAAATGATTTACCTTCAAAGTATGTATGAAAAATGTAGTGCACGTACGGTGTCAGCAATATTTTTCAAACAAATAAAAATTGTAAGATGTGGGCTTTTTGAAAAAATGCTGTTTCAATGTCGTCAGCAAAATAACCGCCATTGTGCAATTTTCAGAAATAGCTACATTTTCTTCAGATTATTCGGTAGATCAAGGATTCCTTTATCATTGACAAAAATTAATACCCAAATACGTATAATCAGTAGAGAAATGCAGTATTTCACGTAAAAATCTGTCACTTTTCAAAAGATTTCGGCAATTGGAAGGTTAACTTCAATAGCTTGTAATAATTAAGATAAAGTTGTTTCGGCTAAACCACAATATACGTAACCCTCTATTTTCACTGTAAAATAGTATATTCAGAGGCCAGCTTATTCTGACACACTAACCTGGACCTCTCTGCATGCTTTGAAATGGAATCGGTGTTATGGAAAACCCCATTTTTACACTTCATCCAACATTACACAAAGAATGTTGCTGACATTGTTTGCATCTATCGAAAATTTAATTTAAAAACATAACATTCGTTCCGAAACAAAATTATTTCGCCCGCATAAAACTCACAGGATGACGTCCTCATTTATGTAAAAATATGATCAAAATATTCCAAAAAATATAAAGTTTTGGTTCCCTGAAAGTATGTTTTTTATGTTACCAAAACAATCTATATCACTTTTTTCCACTTAGAACCGGTTTAAAATTTTCTCACGGGTTTTTTAAGAGGACGATTCACGATATACCTCATCAGAATCTGGAAAGAGAAATTCGATATATACAGATTTAGAGAACGACTTAGAATTGTTTTCAAGAACAAGCTATAAATTTCTAATACTTATTACTTATGAGAAACAGTGTTTTAAATCGGAAGAGTATATGTGACCTTATGTCCTCTATGAAACGTCATATTTCGTTCCTAGAAGATTCTATGACTTCAAATATGTCTGGCTGTCTGATTTAATTTAAATCTGTTCTTGTGCTTTACGAAATGCATTAAACTACCTTTCGAGGTCATGAACTTATTTTAATTTAAACAGTGAGTCATTTTCTTTTTTTGAAATATAACGGGCTAATTGGGCTAGGATTATAATATTTTTCAAGGTTAAGTCAAAAACCTGACATGATGGGGTGAAATGGAATTCGAAATCGGTTTCAGTGACCCCAAAAACATATAATAAACATGGTCTGACCCCCAGGCCAGAATTTGTTGTGTGTGGCTGTGTGATTCTTTACAATAGGTTGTTATACTGTTATAACAAAAACAATATAATATTACTGTTCTTCATTAGATAATAATTGTTTGGATATATTTTCATGTATCATTTGCCATAATTTGCCATGAAACATAGTGCACAGGGCAATATTTAGCACAGTACTGTTGATTGTTTCACTGCGCAATTGATTATATAAAATAATAATGTAATAACGTATTCAGAGGAAAAAACATCTGTAATTTGATGTGAATCTCAAATCGCTACTGTTAAG
>CAKNXH010000170.1:68111-95167 GCA_932178445.1 Andricus quercusramuli | reverse complement strand
TTTTGGTCGCCATATTGGATCAGCCATTTCGAAATTTTGAATTTTGACCCCGAATTCGTATTCAGCGACCCAACTAACCCCCTAGTACCAGTTTTCATCTAAATCCGCCAACTCATTGGATTTTTTAAAATTTTTGGTCGCCATATTGGATCAGCCATTTCGAAATTTCGAATTTTGACCCCGAATTCGTATTCAGCGACCAAATTAACCCCTTAGTGTCACGTACGAACTAAATAGATTTTATTTTTAAACCCATTGAAAACAAAGGACCCGTAAATAAAGGCTGCCTAGTATCGACACGCTGGGGGGAGGCTTCCCCAAAACTGAAGGAAGGGCGAGAGACTCGACTTTCCTATTTTTATTTTTATGTGGGTTGGTACCCCTACTCTCGGACTGAGAGTTGTTGTCCCGGCTATTTAGAATTGCAATGAGAAATTAGGGTTTCGCGGGTTTGCCGAATTAGAAATGAGCTTGTGTTTCCAAATTTGTATAACAATAATGAGGTTTATTCAAGACAAAAAAGAAATAGAGAACATTACAATAAGAGCAAGATTCGAAAGATAGGGCACATTCTACAATAGGTAGAATGTGTCGACAGGTAGAGGAAAAGAAGAAATATAATAGCAAAAAGGAACGATACACTTTACCAATTCGTCGTTGCACTAAAACTACCGCTCGTCGGGTAGGAAGACTGGACACAAAAGGAACCAAGGTGCCCCTTTTGAATTTTCCTCCCTTAATAGAGCGGGCGAAAACCTTTAATTTCCGTGGGTTGGTTAACCCACTCTAGTCTTTTAGGGTATTCGCGACACACACAAACACGCGCAAACACCTGTCACCTTCCGTGAATTCGCTTTTACGGGAGGTAGAAATTATATTTACTTCTCGTAAAAGTGAATTGAAGCCGTCCGAGAAAATTGCTCCTTTTCGTTTTGAGATTCGAAAAGGGGCGAACTTCTTCTAGACTAAACTCAAATTTTGTTTTTGAGTAGGTCGAATAGGACGCGAAAAGAACTGACCGCTCCCGTTACGGTCCTACCTCCCGTTGGATAGAGATTTTCGAATTTTTTTCGTCCGGACCTCGAACCCAATTTTAATGATTAAAAACCCATCGATTCCGGCGGTTCACTCCCGTTACGTGGTCGAAAGTTAGAATTCCGGTGCCAAGGATAGGACGTGGTTGCGTCTTACGGACTAAGTTTTTACCGATTAAAACTTTGTTTGGTTCTTGGTCCCAACGTCGGACGGACAAAAATCTGAGTAGTTCTGGCCCGTGCCAGGTTGCTCAGGAGACTGTCTTTACTCCCGTCGGATGGAGATTTTCTTTTGGTTTTACGTCCGAATCTTAAAAATCAAATTCTCGCGGTTAATCCATCAATCCCGGCGGTTCACTCCCGTTCCTGTACCGAAAATTTAATAAGAATAAAGTCTCGTTGACCCGGACCGGGGCTTCGCGTCTTATGGGCTAGATTTCCCAAAAAGAATTGATTTGTTCGATTCCGACACCGGACGGACAAAAGTCTGGGTAGTTCTGGCCCGTGCCAGGTTGCCCAAGTTACTGCGACTTTGAATAGTATTCAATGTACCTCGACGGTTCATAGTTGGGGTTACTCGGGTAGGGATTTTTGCAAAATTGCGGAATTTGGATTGGGAAGGTAGGGATACGCCGTGAGAGCTGAAGCAGCGTTTGCAATTTTTATCTACCCAGGTAGCTTGATTTCTTAAGTGTGCGAGAATGGTATTGCTAAATGCTTTCCTTTCGAGTTTTGTTCTTTTGAAACAGGAACTTCGTCAGCATTTTACGGAGGTAAAGTGCTTCGAAGTTTTTGTTATATTGGTTGGAGAAATTCTTAATTCAATTTGCATCAAACTGATGCAGGTTGGAACTTTCAACTTAGAGTTAGTATTTATTATTTCCAACCTAAATTTTCTATTTAAGGAATTGAGCATTTTAGCGCAGCACCATTGCTGGGTAAGCACGTGGCTTTGTTTTGATGCCTCACGTTTTCGTGCTGTCAGATCATGGCGGGCAGCATGTGGGATGAGGAGCGAGATGGACTTATAGGAGAATAGCGCGTGAAGAGGAAGAGGAAAAGAAGGGAGTCGAGGTGCATTGAACTGTTATGGTGTAGAGTATACTTGCTTGTATACAAGGAGAGAGACACGCTAATGCCGAGAATGTAGGTGGGAAGGAGGAGGCAAGACCGTGTGCGAGCGTCGAGTTATGCTTTCGTTGCGGCAGCATAGCTACACACGGAGAGTGAGACGGCGATGTTTAAAGCGTCAGAAGGAATGAGAGTGGAACAGGTGCCCGTCGCGTGCATGTGCGTGGTAGCGAGCGTAACCACACCCTCGTTCCTTTTGGACCCTTACAATGTTTTATTTCTTTTTAGATGTAGGTTTCTAGGAAAAATAATTTACAATGTTTTATCGTCGTTCTTATTTTAGGTCTAGGCTCAAGTTTGCGTCATTCATGCAACACATACACACGTTTTCTTCCCGCAATCCACCCTCACATCATTGAGTGGATTGGAGAAGGTATTCTAAGTTTAAACGCCAAAAAAAGGAAAGATGGGAGCATAATTTGGTCGGAGAACAATTCTAATTTAGGAGAATTAGAATTATTCTCCTAAGTTATTTCCCTTTTCATTTGCAAGCCAGCTCGTTGTTGGCCTTCGAGAGCTTGGAATGCTACGTCAGCATTCTTGTAGCAAGCTCTCCTGTTACGAGCGAACGGAGAGACCTTAATAGCTAAATTGCTTTCAATTTATGTGACTTGAAATAATATTTCGAGCCACATTGTTTTTTTTTATTTGAATTCTCAGAATTCGCTCGTAACACTTAGTACCAATTTTCAATTAAATCCATCCAGAAGAACGTCCCGCACATTTTGGGCCCACTTTGCGATTTTCGGTCTGCACAGTGAAAAGGTTAATGGTAGACTGATCCATTTTGCTCAAAGTTCTTAACTTGACAATTAAATAATCAAGATTCTTCTAAATAAATTCTTCAAATCCGTTAAATATTCGAAACTAATACGAAATAGGAAAAACGAATGCGTTCTTCACAATGTTAAAAAAAAGTAAACATTGTAACAACTTGATAAAGATTATTCCTCAACAAACATAATCATAATGGTTTGTTTAAATAAATAAATCAGAAAAGCATCGTGAAATAACTGATAAATCAGTCAAATGGTCCATATCAAACACAATCAAGCAGGTAATCAATATCGAACCCACAGCAATACGTTTCTAGGGTACATGGTAAAATTTACAAAGTGTAATATGGCAGGTTAATGAGATTCAAGAAAGATGTGAAAATCAGACATACATATAGGTATACCACAACATTTTGAATAAATAAATCACATAAATTCAATAAATAAATCGAATAAATATTTCACATAATGTAGATCAGGTAAACAATTCACCCAAATAACATCAGGTAAACAATTCACCTCAATGATACCAGGTAACAAATCTCAAGTAAAATCTCGATAATTCAATTAAAATGATCCATAAAATAGAAGATCAAATATCAGTTAGCCTATGAACTGTCATGGCTGGGTTGCTTTGTTTCGAGCCCCTGTTGCTTCGAAAACATTTCACTTTCCGTTATTTTCAAAAAAGTAAATAAATAAATTTAAAAGATTCACCAAAATTCTATTATCCCTTATTTAAACGTTTCAGCCCCACGTTGGGCGCCAAAACTTATAACGCCAGTCCCAGCTTTGAGGGATACAAATGAAGAATGACGTCATAAAGTTCTGACTTACCCTTTCGTGTGTTGGGCGCCAGACACCCCTTCCGGGTGTCGTCCGACAGGAACAAAATCAAGTTCTTAAAATTTTGAATTACCCTAGAATAACTCGAAGAAAAGGAAAAGAATAGTACATTGTGTTACAAGTGCGTGAAGTTGAATATTCCAAGAGTGTGAAGTTTGTAACACTCTTGGAATGTCTTCCAGCACATGTCACACACGATATTTTTTGCAACAAATGCATGAAAATGCAATGAAAAATACGATATAGACCAAATATAGATTCACAATATTAATAAATTAAGCTTAAAAAAAAAACATTGAGTAACGTGCCCACAGTGGTGAGTGTGCTAGACTTTTCGAGAGTTCATCAAAATATGCCAGGAGCACGTTTTCTGTTACAGAGGTTATTTCATTTGTTTGGTAACTGTATTCATATCGACTGGTCCGATGTTTGACAGCTTTCTATCAGCATCATGAAAACAAATGTGGTCAGTTGAGTTGCCCGGGCAACGCCGCGTAATTGTTTCACATGCCGTGTGAATATTAATTTCCGAACTAAAGTCAAGCGCTCGTAAATGATTCAGTGCGGGAATGTTACATTCCCGCACGCTGCTCTCACTGTAGAGGAATCTGGAATTTTCCATACGCTTTATGGACACGGAATGTGGCCATTTTCATGCATGTGTTGCAAAAAAAAATAATTGCCCTCACTCAGGGTAGAGGGATTTCGTGAGGGACAGAAACGCTTAAACCATTTTTTTTTTTAAATTTTATAAATATATGAGTGACTTTATTGGTAGTAAAAAAATAGAGATGAAATTGACAAAGTTGAAATAGATAGTCAATATAAAGCAGTTGTTTGCCTGAAGGGCGGAGATTTATAATAGCGTTACTTATTCCTTGAAAAATTTAGACAACCCGCCATTTTATGGCCAACAGACGCTAACTTTCTTTTCTAAGAGATAAGAGACAACACGGAAGAAGCTTAACTTAAAATAACACAAAAGGAATCAACATATCGCGAAATTATACTTACAACTAAGAAAATAAAGATAAGCATCGTACAATGTATACCGACTCACTCAAAATTCGTACATCGTGAATGACGACACTTTATCCCGAAAACAAAATAAACCGAAACATCTCAAAACTAAAAATAAAACTCCAAATCAGACCCAAAATAACTCAAAAACATCATAGGAACAGACTGACGCCTACCTTGCTCCCTTCGGAGAGAAAACCGAGGTCCTTTATCCAGAAAAAGTACTTTGGTAGAATCAAATGGCTCCTTTACACGAAGAAACGTAATCGGCAAGGCAACGGCTGTGCTTTCCAGGAACGACCAACACGAACTGATTTCTTGGCGTCCCTTCGCCGGCTTCCCGCTCGTCTATCTCGCTCCCCCACCAGGTCCAGTAGGTGCTGCCCCCTTTTCGATCCATGCCCAGCTCTCATCGGTAGAATAGATTTCTTCCTAAGCGCCTTTGAAGATCATGCGTGAATCATTACCTCGTGTCTAGTGTGCCGGTAGTAATAAAGATGGCCGCCCGCAGGTGCCGAGCCGGTTGTGATTTCGACACTCTGCAGTTGTAGTAAATAGTGATTCAACCCCGGGTGACATGGATTAAATCTCGGGTTGACGTGCGTGGTGAAGTGGACCGTGTGCATGGTGTGGTGGCAGTGCCCCGTTGTTAATCAACCTGTGGGTGGCGAACGTGGAGGGCCTCCTTCCTTCCCTTGTGAGTATTGCACGATGTGGAAAACTCCAAAGTTTTCCTTTAAATTCAGAGAGAGAGTCTGGTCTCTCAAGGAGACCAAGGTAGGACGTCAAGTGCCCTAATAAGGAAGTGACCTAGCCCTAACCTAAATTCAAGTGTACATTATATATATATGGGTAACATCCCAAAAGAAAATAACTAGTAAAATTCTTTTACTTCACACTTATCCACATACTACACTCCCAGACTCATTCCTTAAATAGTTGAATTTGAGTTCGTACCTTCCTTGGAAGGTATCGCGATTATTTTTAAATAATTCATGTATAAAGTCAGGGGAGGATCCTCAACAGGTGGTAAGCCACCTCGTTACAGATGATACAATTTCAGTTAAAAATGTAGTCCATAACGTCATGATTGTTCAATGTTCACAGTAAGTTGATGTTTAAACAAACAATGGAAAAGTTCTATTTAGTTTAGGTCAAACACCACACTGTTGCAATCACAAAACATCAATAAACTGTTTTAAACATAAAGTTCATGTCATATTTAGTTTCGTGAAGATTTCACGATCCCTAAGAACACTTTATTAGCTCAAAAATTATTTTATTTGAATTGTGAAAACTAATTGAACTTTCAACATGATCTTCTCAAACTTGTATTTTGTAACTTGCGTAGTTTCTATCTGTCAGCACGAGGTACGTATTTTCTGTCTGTCTTTATGAGCATACTATTTATTTACCGGCCGTGTGCATTTTATTTGAGTATTGCCAACATGAGAGTAATTAACAAAAGTGGGACTGGTCTGTGCTGTATAGATGACCTACTTGTATCAGTCGGTCGCCTCGAGGCAAGCTTGAGTGCGCTTGTATGCGTAAGTGAAGTTGTGTGTTGTGTGGCTATCGCCACAATACATCCCTTCTTAGTGTTATGTGTAAAACAGTAAATTAAGGTAAAGATATTAAAAAATGGTTTAAATAAGATGAGATGATGCTATTTACAATGAGATTTTGTATATAAGAAAGGGAATGTGTATATATGAAAATGAGAAGGCGAAACGAAGGAGTTTTTGCGACGTGTTTCGCGACGTTAAAGCACTTGGAGATGTTTTCTGCGAAGGGAGTTGTCTTTTTTCGTCGTGCTTCGAAACAGTGAAGTACTGTTCGTGCCATGCAACCGCCTTGAAGGGTCCTTCGCAGTGAGCTGAAAATGAAGCTGTCCAACAGTGTGGTTGCGGATGAACATATGGAAGCACCTGTTTATGTCCCTGAAACAAAAAAACATAATGATTCCTGTGACGAGAAGTGCGTTCGGGGGAAAGGTTTTTCGAACATGGTATTTTAGGTTGTGGACCCATTCGAAAGCTGTGAGGGTGCGTGAGAAGGAATCAAGGAATTTATCTGGGAGTCGAATGGGCTCACCATATACGATCCCTGCTGGTGTCGTGCCAATGTCTTCCTTCCACGCGGATCTATTCCTGAGAAGTACAGCTGAGAGTACAGCTATCAAGCGAAACTTTTCATAATTTCTCGGGTGAGACTATTAAGAAAAAATTAGCCGCTGTCTATATCAGCAGCCGTTTATATTATTATATGTTTACATTGGTATTTTTTACGTTCGGGGGGCTTTGGTCCCTTGACCCCCACTAGGGCTCTGTCTTGGACCCGTCCTACGCCTGCACCTACGTGCGTTCGCCTTTTAGTATCGCTTCACAAAACTCGAAAAAAGATATTCTGGAAAACCCCAACCTTTTTTATTTTTTCCGGTATTTTTTGTTGTTGCGATTTCTGCTTATATGAGAAAGATATCGTATTAACTTCATACCGGCTACACAATTTTTAAATGACGGGAGAATTTTTTTCCCTAAAAATGTATTTTTTTAATTTTCCTCGTACAAGAGGTATTTTTCTTAGAATTTTTGGACGTGCAAACTTTTATCTTAAACTTTTTTCGTATCTGTCATTGCTTGCGAGAAAAAGTATAAAATGCTTTTCGGACTCACAAGGGGAAGGTCAGAGGTGGTGTTTTTTGTTTTGATTCATACTTTTTGTAAAGAAACGTCATGGCCCCAGAGTAAAGTTATGAAATTCCTAGAACCCCATATTTGGCCAGTTTGGAGAAAAATGGCTTTAAAAAAATTGTGGCTAGCTTATGGACTTGAAAAAACCGCCTATATATTCGATTCCTTTGTGAAAATGTTGCCAATTAAGCGATAATAAGCAGTTGATATGCTTTTTCCAATGAAAAACTCTGTTCGCGATCAATCGAAATTCAAGTTTTGAAAACAAGTTTTAAAATACCCATTGTGATTACTTGAACTATAGTTGAAATTAAATGTTGTAATGCACATGGATGAACAGGTAATAATTACTTTTTTTTTAATATAAAGGATGCGGGAAAATTTTGTTCACTTAAAGAAAAATCTCAGGAGGTAAGACCCAATGAATTTATAAAACTTAGATTACTTAAGGGTCGTATCTGAGCCAATTTAATAAATTTTCAAAGTCTAACCCCATAGGATTTTTTCTTAAAACAAAAAATTACGTCGTTTTTTTTCTTCTAAAGCTAAAAAATATTTAGCGAACCTAGAATTTTAAACGTCGTTAAAAAAATATTACATTTTAAATTGGCACCCTAGTGCACGTATTGTAAAAATAGCGAAGGGGTGCAGTCACCACGTGCCTCATCATCCAGAAGCGTGATGCGTGATGAGTGCATCCTTCAATGCCTGGTAAGTCGTGGTGAGAGGTGGGGAGATGATTAGGTCCTCTGCCGCATGACATGTGTCGATGAGAGACATAGCATAGTAGAATTTGTCCTTATATAATATAATAGTAAGGTTTTTTCAGATAAAGGGGGGAGGGGGTACGTATACGAAATGTTTTTAACGAATTTTCTCCACTACTGTTTAATAATATTAATAAAGTATTATTGTATTTAAAACTCTTCAAAAATGTTACAGCTAGATTCAAAGTAATGAAGAAAAAAAATTGAATACGTCCTGAAAAAGTGGTAGGTTGGCTCGGCCTACGTAGGTTGGGCCTTAAGGTGATTCAAACGGATTCGTTTTAGAATAATAGAAAATGCGTCCACAAGGATGAATTTTTCGATGTGATATTTTAGCAAAATAATCTAAGGCCTATATGGGTGCATGACTAGAGCTTTTCTTTCGAAAAATGGTATTTTGTATGTTTTTTTTTTTTAATTGAAAATATACCCATGATTGTCCTAAAGCAGGTGCTCCCCTATCACCTTGCTAGCCGGTTTTCAAAAAAACGGCGAAGCGGCTCGAATCACCGTATGATTTGTTGACAATACGGGAACCCAGGGGGGATACCTGACTGCCTGCCCTCTTGGCCCTTGCTTGCTTTGTTAAATCTTCCCATTGTTTAGATAAAATTATACGAAAATGTCACAAATGATCAGATTTGTTTATCCAATAACAACTGGTGATTGTTTCAACTTTAAGTAACAAATGCTCTGCCTTGCTCTTTTTAGAGGTTCCAACAAAACAGATGAATTAAAAAAAAAAAAAAATAGATTTTTCAGTGAAAAAAACAGAAGAAAGTTAATCCAAATTGTTGAACTTTAAAGCCGAGGGAGGAATTTTCTGTAAAAGAGTTGAATTTTCAACCCAAAAGTATGAATTTCCAAGTAGTTTTCAACATTGAAAAGAAACGAACTTTCAACAAAAATATATAAATTCTCAACGAGTATTATAATACTAGATATTCCAACTGAATAATATTTTAATTTTTAAAAATGAATAACAGTGTAAATTTTAAAAGTTAAGTATTTTGCAATTCCATACTTTTTAAAATTCAACAATTTCCAATTCTTGAAGCAGCATCTTTCTTTAGCTTTTTTTATAGCAGAATCTTTCGTTGCGGAAACATTTTGATCAAAACATTGACTCGGCGGGGATTATTTCTGATTTCCTTGCATTTGTTTTTGTCTATCGAGGAAGACCAAACTGAATCACCCGTTGATAATGAATACACCCGTAAGTACAGTCTTCATACTACATTACAACGTCTACATTAGCTGACCCTTTTATTGTCACGAGATTAAGGCCTGTTACAAAGATTGAAATTATGAAAAAATGACTCAATTCAATTTTAATTAGCTGAATCAATTTCCTCATATAATGAATAAGACAAAATTTAGGAAAATCTATTAATACTGTCCATAATAAAGGCATTCTCTAAGTAAATGAAAAATTTCCGAAACTCTCAACTGGAATTGAACGGATCAACCGATTTTTTTAAATCTTTTTTTAATCTTCTCATCATTATCTAATGAAGCTAATGCATACTATTAAAATTCAGTTAATTAATATTATTTATTTTTTCTCAACCGACTCTAATCGTCTAAACAATGGGAAGGTTGGACAAAGCAAGCAAGGGCCAAGAGGGCTGGCAGTCAAGTATCCCCCCTGGGTTCCGGTATTGTCAACAAATTATACGGTGATTCTAGCCGCTTCGCCGTTTTTCTGAAAACCGTTCGGAAAACTGGCTAGCAGGGCGAAAGCGGAGCGCCTGGTTTAGGTCCATCATGGGTACACTCCCGTTGGTGTGTTGTCCTTTCACAGGAGCATAAAATTCAGTATATGTTCAATTAAAACAATAAAAATAAGCAAGACGATTTTTCGAAAAAAATGCTTTAGTCATGCACCCGTATAGGCCTATAGATTATGTGGTTAAAATATTACACCAAACAATTCATTCTTTTGGACGTATTTTGTATTATTCTAAAAAAACCCATTTGAATCAACTTAATGGACAATCAACGGGTTTGTAAAATTTTGTATCAAAATCGGAAAGCTTTAGATAGGAATCACGTAGACGTAAACAATTTTTTATTGAAGACGAATCCTTACCAAATAATGTAGAATTATAGATTAACACGTTTTTCTACCTCGAAAATCTAGGTTGAAGTTTATGTATTTGGCAAAAAAAAAAAATGGTTTACCGATTACCACAAACGCTTAAGTTGAATATTTTATGTTCCACGCATGTTTTTGTGTAGATGTTTGCATGCTAATTTCAAATCCAAAGTCAAAGTTCAAAATAGAGGACCCAATATGGCGGACCGCAATTGTACAAAGGAACTTTATTTGAAGTGATTGATTCCTCGACCTATGACGTGTCTGCTGAGAAAAATTGATTTATATTACTTGCGAGAGAAGTGTGATAAGCGTGCTGGATGCTGTTCAATAGTAACGCCAGTGGACGTGGACTATGGATCTGCCATATTGGATCACGCATTTTGAATTTTTTAATTTTTAATTGGGATTTGATATCAGCGACCCGACAAAAAGCGTACTCCATTAGATAGGTTTTACATTGTGCATTAAAATAATATTGAAAGTTTTCTGTAAATTTAGAACTGAAGTTATGAAAAGAGGGATGTCCATAAGGTCACTTTTTGGGTGCATACAAATAATGTTTTTAGACTAATAAGAATAAAAGTACCTTCTTATTGGATTTTTGATGTTACGTTGTTCAACAGCTAAATTTTAATTCTCGTTATTTGTCTAGTCCTTAAATAATTCAATTTCAGTGAACAGGTATTACGACAAACATAGTATATTCCTATATGTAATAATTTTTCAAATAAGAAATTTTAAATTAATAAAAGCACTCTTCATTTTTACATCACACCTGCTATTCTTTACTTTCATTAATGTATAAGTTAAATACTTGAAAAATTTTATGTCACTATTTTGACTTCATTTTTACAATTCGTGATACTATTTTTTATCTCTGAAGTCAGTCCGCGGCCAAAAAATTAATCTGTAGTGGTATTGCTCGTGGAGTAGGACTACGCTAAAAATAATGCACTACACTTGGCACGAAGTACTGCATTCAAAATTTAAAAAAAAAATTGTTTGCGAATTTGTGAGATGCACTGTGTAACACTTGATCACATCGGAACGTGAGCTTCTTTATAGATCACGCGTATGTGGGGGGGGGGGGGGTACGATGTATACTATTTGCATGCATTCATTTACACGAACAAATCATTTTGAATGTAACATACGAGTACATAGTACATTTTGAGAATTCACTGCAACTTTTATTCAAGTTCAAATTTCTTTTTGCAACATCCATGAACATTTTCAAATAAAGAGAAGTTCATTAAATTGTCAGAAAACATATTTTAAGAATTATTGGATGTAATTTAATGTAATGACAAAAAAATAGACATCTGATACATCGAAATAAAGTAATCAGTGTTTCCAAATAATGCTAATCTTTGCTGTTTGAAAAGGGAGGTATTGATTTGAAAGTATAGTAGATTAAGTATAATTGAGACAAAACTTGTGGGCAAATTATTTCGAAAATTTTGAAATGTGATCATAAACCTTGTACATCATCAAGGTTGGATCAAGGTTGGAGAAGTATTTTTACATGAGTTTAAATATATTTATTTCACCTTTAATCTTCCAGTTGAGTACGATAGAAGACAATGGCGAGGAAGCTTTAGAAGGTGCTTCAGCAGATGATGCTGATGCTGATTTCATTAACGCAGCTCTTGAAAACGAAATTCTATCAGAAAACGGGTTCCTCACTCAGTTTGTGTAATGATTAATATTTTTTTATAAACTTAGTTTGTAAATAATACTGTCCATTAAAACGAGCTCAATGATTTTAGACCTCTTGTCGTCAACATTTGTCAGAATCCAGAGAAGTACAATGACGAAAAACTACAAACCTACAGTGCTCTTGCACTTAGCAAGATGATGACAATAAGTTCCTCTTTCTGTGAAAACAACCTCCAGCTTTTAGTCACAATTCTGGAGCGATCCCCTTTCCCTGGAATTCGAGCTAACATTCTTATCGGATTGGCGGACTTAGCAACGAGATTTCCCAATGAAGTGGAGCCCTGGACAAGTCACATTTATGGACGGCAAGTACCTGTATAGGCGATTTTCAGATAGGTTTAACTTTCATGCTTGTGGAAGTTTGATCAATATGTGATAAAATGTCAAAGTAGAGGGGAGTCTCCTGTTATAACACCGCAGAGCATTATTGATATTATAATTAACGCCAGTATTTGTTCACATTTTATTTTAAATGTATTTTATATTTCTTTCTATATTTATTTTTCACATTAAATTTCTTGGGTGGTTGAAATATTTTTCTAAACTCCTGATCTCATAAATCAATTCTAAATACATCCTAAATGTATTTAAACAAAATTAAATGTCGGAATAGGTGAGGGTCGAAAATAGAATGAATAGATGGAAATAAAAGCGCAACAAAAAGTTGCCCTTCAGATTAAGAATAACTGCACTATTTTGTTTGTTTCTTTAGTTAAATTATAGCCAATCACAATGGTCATAAAGCCTGATAATTCTTATTTCCCTGTTTCCATCTAAATTTTCATGGGAATTTTAAAAAGTTCTATGCGAAAATTGTACATCTAGAAAAGTTAAATCTTTTCTGTTGTATTAAAAAGTAACAACAGAGGACCAGGGAATCCCGATTCTCTATTATTTTTAATAACTACATATCTTACGTAACAGTAAATATTTCGCGGTTGCAACCGTCCAGTCTGAAAAAAAGAATGGCTAGCACCATAAGTGAAAAAGAAAAAAAAGTGATTATCCCTAATAGCGACCTTTGACAGTGCGTGCGAAGATAATGTTTGTGTTATTGATTAAAGTACTTTTTTTTTATTCTTTGTATACTCCAAGTCCCATATAAACACAGTTTCGTGGGTTGCCTCGCACTGGCCTTGTGACTAAATCCGTGCCCTAGAAAGGACAATAGTCAGGGCCGCCTGAACCGTTTCCAATTGGAATGCATATTGCGCAATATACTCGACTGATTACTCGCGCATGCGGCCCTTCCAAGGCGAGAGTCGCAAGCGTCTCTCGCCCTGCCCGCTGAGAAACAGCGTGGGCCAGCAGTTCTAGCAAATACAAAACCGGACGGGCTTCTATGGGACTTGAAGTGTAAATCATTTCTTCTGTCGGGTGACTTCGCCCCCCGAACCCATCGTCCCGCGCCCGCCACCCCTCGTTACACAGTTCTAAAAAACGATTGTAGACGCAACGACGATTTGTTGTGCACGCGCACTTTGATCAGTAAAAAGCGTTGTGTATTTTTGAGCATGCTCTCGCTCAAAAAGATATAACTTGACTGGTTTTCACCACTTGTTGTACAAAGTAATATTCTATAACCAACCGTTTTGAAGAAAAATAAAGATAATTGAAAAAATAATTTGACAACAATTATTTTTCCAATTTTCGAAAGTCCCGACTTGACCATATATAAAAAAAAGTCCCATACAGATAAGGTGTAACTTTTCTAGATCTATAACTTTTGTATACAACTTTTTTCAACACCGTTGTAAGCTCAGATGCAAATTGAGGAATGCCGATTATTTTACTTTTATTACCGTTGAAATTGGTTATAGTGTTGACCAAAATAATATATATTATTCATACACGTTAGACTGAGAGACGACAGTGATCAGGTTCGAAGCACTTGTGTCCGAATGCTATCCAATCTTATCATGAGGGAAATGATCAGAGTCAAAGGAAGAGTTTCGGAACTAGCTCTCTGCATTGTAGATCCTAATCCCGACATTCGCCACAACACTAAACTTTTCTTCAAAGATCTTTCTCAAAAAGGAAATGCGCTTTACAATGTTATGCCTGACATCCTGTCTAGACTCTCTGATCCAGATTTGAAGCTGGATGAAGATGACTTCCAAGAGATCCTAAAGTAAGTATTAACACTAATATGTTCTTGTCACCGAAATCTATTGAAATGTTATTTACCAATTTTTGTAATGAATTTTTTTCTTCTTGCAGATTTATTTTAGGCTTGCTGCAGAAAGAAAGACAGATTGATACAATTATTGAAAAGATTTGCGCTCGATTCAAGCTGGCAACTACCGAACGTCAGTGGAGAGATCTTTCATATTGCCTCTCGCTTTTGCAGTTTAATGCAAAGAGTAAGCATCTCTTTAACTTGGTTGCATTAAAAGTCAGAATGCTTGAAACTCTTTTATTCTCTACGTATTTATAAACAATCCTTATTTAAAAATAAAAATGTTCCCATAACTGTAGTAATTTGAATTGTTCTGCAGTGATTCACGTGACAGCCGCTCACTAATCAGACAAGACACAGTGACAAAAAGAGCTGCCAGCGGGCTCATAATTCAAAATTTATTTACAAAAAAAAACTTTCTATTCAATAACTGTTTTTCCCCTCTTGAATCCGTTAATACATTGACTAATAAATTGAAATGTGATTTCATATCTCAGTACATGTAATATCCCGATTATTCTTAAGTTTTTTCTATTTGATTGCATTTAATCTTTTTTCAATAGGTATACGTCGACTTATCGAAGGACTGCCTCTTTTGAAAGACAAGATTCATAACAAGCAAGTGTTGAAGGCTCTCACCTCGATAATAGAAAATACGAAGAAGAAACCGGACGCGAAAGCTGCTTGTTTGGAATTGGAAGAAAAGATTAACGATTTATTAAAGGCAGAAGAACATGAAAATGACGGACCTATTTCTGATAGCGAAGCTATGCCTCCTCCTCCAGTTCCACCTCTTAATAAAACGAAGAAGACAAGGCAAAAAAGTAACGTTGAGCATGATGATTCCACCGATAGTGAAGATGAAGTACCTTCGGGATGCAGTAAGGAATATTTTTATACGTTTGATTGCTTTTTTTTCGCCTGTACATGTCTCTTTTAAGGTCTTCAGGCATCTACATTCATTCCCCATACTTCCGCAAGCATTTCTCAAGTGTTAACCATTGATACATTTCACCTACTTACCAAAATCTTCAACCTCACCAGAAAAAAAAACAGAAAAGTTTACTGGATACAATCAAGTCAGTGTCTATCAAGTATGATGAACTTACAAAAGACTTCCTAAATGAAGATACTACCAAAGATTTTTTCGAATCAACTAGATGTTCATTTTACCCCTGTAAAATGATGTTATATTTTCCTGTAAGTTTCTCTCAAGCCAAAGAGAAGCTATCTCTCTTAGACCTAATCTCTCTTCAAAACTTCTCTGTACGACACTCTATCTGCGAAAACAAAGAAAACCATAGGTTAGCAGTAAGCGAACAAAAGCAGATAAATCCATTTTTTGAACAAATTGAGATAATGATTGTATCTGTCTGTTTGGAATAACAACAATTCCAATATAAATTTAAGTTGGCGAAACAAATGTTTTCATCTCGGTTTTGACATCTATCCATCAATAAGAATTAATTTTTACAAAAGAATTTGATTTCCGATTACAGATTCATTACGAAAATAAGTCAAACTTGTTGAACATGTAAACACTTTTTAAAATTCGTAAATACTTTTCAATATTTCTCTTATAATGTATAATTTTACAAAACTTTATAATTTAATTAAAAAAATATCTTTGCTGAATCAAAAGTGAATAATAACTATTTACTTAATAAGTGTGTAAAGTAGGAAATTCCCGATGAATGTGAAGTTGGCGTCACGAGCCGAAGGCGAGTGATGCCATCACACGAATCGGTGATTGTCTGCTTCTCACATGTCAAGTACAATACTTTTCACAGCGAGTCTAAGGAAAAAGTTCGATTTTCGGAGTGAGATTCTCAATAAATAAGTGAATCTATTTATTTATTTTGATCACCAATATCATATTAATCGTTGTTATAATTATTCATATTGAATTTAGTTCATATCATATATGATATCATACATCATATCATATATCATATCGTATATCATATCGTATATCATATCATGTATCATATCATATATCATATAATATCGTATTTTCTATACGTCTCAATTCATTGTTCCTTTGGCTACTTTACAACCTCTAGAGGTGTAAAGTAGCATACTTTACAAACTCTAGAGGTGTAAAGTGAGAAGCTCAGACATCGGCAACTTTCCAGAGTCTACGAAGGCACGGAAAATCGAACTTTCCACAGACTTGCTGTGAAAATACATTTTCATCTGTTAATAATTTCCGGCCCACGGCCCGTGACCTAGGATGGATTCAGTTCACTCGGCCCGTGCAGGACTTTGATCAGAGCACTTGACTGCATAACCAAAACCTCCTTCGGCAATTTAGGCTGTGATCATCGCATTTTGTAAATGTTTGATGTTTGAAGTTTGATAGATAAAACATCAACTTCAACTAACTGACTTGATATTGATCTTGCAGCCAGAAAAGGTAGAGGTAGAAAGCCAACAGCACACAGAAATGATGCAGATTCCGAATCAGACAGTGAAGAAGAATTCGAAGGAAGAACACCTTCAAAAACTAGAGCAGCGAGGATGTCAAGCAAATCCACCAGAACACCAGGAAAATCTACGAGAACGCCAACCAAATCTTCAAAGACACCTAGTAGATCGACAAAATATTCTGAAAGTGAAAGCAAACCATCATCTGGACGACATGGTGAGAAAATTAAATTCACATTTCATTCTGAATCGTTAGCTTAACTTACGTGTTTTAAAAGACAGATTTGCCCCTCTGTTTTAAAAATTCATACACGTCTTATAGGTATGTCTCGAAAGAAAAGTGATTCTGAAACGTCATCTGCTACTCCATCTCCACGGCCAAAAAAGACAAAGCAGGAACTTAATGAATCGAGTGAACCTCCACGAAGAAGCTCGAATCGCACACCTAAACCGGCGATAAGATATTCGTAATAAAATTATTCTAATAAAGAAATTCTTTCAAGGTGTGGTTTAGTTTTATAATAAGACGAATACTTTTATCAGGATTATTTTATAAATAAATTTCATAAGAAAAACGCTTTCCAGTATTTTTTAGGAAAGTGGTGAATAAAAAAAGTAAAATTTACAATCACTGAAAATCTATCACGACAATTTTTTTTTTCCTCATTTAATTAACATTCACCGTAAGGCTTGGACAGAAATAGATAGTTCTCCTGCGTTGGAACAATATCTTAATCTTCCCTTCTGGCTGACAATTATCATTCCTGTGACAAAAATAGTCGCAATCCGAAATTATTTTATTGTATTTAAAAGTATTCTAAATCAATTTGAAGTGATTAATAATCCATTTTTAAACAATGTTTAGAAACGAGCATTATATTTCATTTTCGAAAATACGACGTTTTTAATTCTGAAATTCTTCTGTGTGATGAGCAGGAATGTCAACTTTATGCAAATGCATGATTGTATAATTTTTTATAAGTGATAAAATATCAGCCTTTTATCATGTTTTGGGACCAGTCCACATAATTTTAAAGCCGCATATTATCGCTTATTCCGAGGCTAGTTGCCGCATAATGTATTTTGTCGCATTATGCGCGCATGAATCGGCTATTTCGGAAGCTTAATGAAGAAAATGGTAACCGCGCACGGTTAAAATAATTTGTCCGTCGTAAAAGTTCGAAATTCTTGCATTGAGGTCGCTCGCGATAATTCCAGAACGGAGGAGGGTGTGTGAATAGTCGAAGCATTTGGTATTTTTACTCGAACTTAACAGTCAGTTTTTAAAACGCTTTGTGGGTAGTCCATATTTATGCTTTACAATCTGTAGTATAGTTCAATTGTCAAACCCGATTTTTTTGTTGAAAAACTTGTGAAAGAAATCATATTTGCATGGATTGTTGCTTTCAATTGCATCCGAGAATCAAGTGTACTTTTCTGCACTTTTGAAAAAACTGAAGCCATGTGATTAACCCGAAAAAGATGCCAAACATTGTCAACTTTGAGAGATCATGACTTATGACCCATTAAAGATAGGTCATTGTTCTTTTTTTTAATTACTGCAAATTGAGTATACTTTTACTTATATGTGAAACAATTTTTCATATAATTGATATATTCTATGTCACTGAGCAATTTCTGAAAAGTAGTTATTTTTCTTAAAAAATGAACAAAACACGGGGTTTTTCAAATAACCATAATTCAGTCCTTATTGAAGACGGAATATTTTCTAGTTATATGTAGAATTTTATCTTCTTTATTTTTGGTAAGAACACCTTTTGTTCTCAGATGCATTGGAAAGCAAAAAATCCACGCTTACGGGCGTTTCTACGGAAGGTGTCATTTTCTGTCACCGTGATATGCGTAGATCAGCACTTAAAATACAAGTTATAATGCATCAAAATTTACAGACAGACTCCTTCTAAAAAGATAGAACATATAATAGTTACAAAAAATCTCAAAAATATACCCGTGTAATATTTGTCACCAGTTGCAAATTGAATGCTTTGCATGCTCACAGCTTTTCTGCACGATGTTTGAAAATTCTGAGAAAAGTCATGTTAGTTCAGTGGACCATAGGCTACTAAAATTTCATGGATTTCACATTGTGCTTCGATTTATAAGTCAGCAAAAAAATCTTAGCCGTGTCACAGCTTTTACAATTCAAATGTCCGCTCCAAGGCCTGTAGTTGTGGAAAGTGCGCGCAACTACTCAGGTCAAAAATATTTCGATTTTCTATTAGATTTAGGTGGACAGCAGTCACCATATGAAGGAAAAAGATATGCTTATAAAATTATCGAAGTATCACATATTCAAATATGGAAAATGTTGAATTTGGCGAAAAAACGTCAACTTCATCATCTTATTTTACTCCAAGAATATTTGAAGCACACGTTTCTCTGCTCACGGAAATTAAACAGTATTTTGGGCCGAGGAAGTTCACCATGGATGAAGTTAATATTGGAGTGCACGCAAAAGATGTGTCCAATTTATGGCTAAAATGTCCACTTCAAATTGTCAGCGAAAATGTTCACTCCAGCGCCAGCAGCTGTGAAAATCACGCGCATCAAGATAGGATTAAGCTTTTTGCTGATTTTGCTGTATTTCGTTAGCCAAAAAACGTTCTTGCAAGGAAAATTATGTGCCTCAAAAATCATGTACATTTCGTAAAAATCAATGTTAAAATATGCATATAAATGGCTTTTCATGAAAAGTTACATGTTCCCAAAAAAATGTTGTTTATTTATTTGAAAAATAAGAAAGCCCAACGGTTCAAAGAACCACTTATAGGGCTACAAAGATGTACAATATGTACAATAAATATAGATGTGAGTACGCAGGCAGACTTTTACATTGTGTTCGTGTGTTCAAAAAACTCATGCAAAACATTCATAAATTTTCCGAAAGACATAAAATAAATTAAGATTCTTTAAGGTTGACCCAGAAACCCATTCTATGAGAACGGTATTAAAATCCGAACCCAAAAAACAAATATCAAGGTCTATGGCTTAATGTCTCTGTTTGTTAAATTTTTTAAGAAGAAAATTAGAAACACAATATCATCAAGTCAATGTGTGCAAAAATTCTATTTTTGAACAAAAAGACTCAGAAATATTATGAATCCAAAGATCAGTTATTTTGAAAAAACATATTCGAAAAGCTCAATATATGCAAAAAGAATTGCATAGAACGGCCTCAAAATATGCTTCCAAACAACGTTTTAATCGGCTCATTAGAGACGAGTATATAACTAGAGGAAAAAAGAGGGAGAGAATTGGAAAAAAGACAACCAAGCCATCCTCACTCTAGTTTCCTTTCTCTTTCTCCGTCTTTTTTATACTACTTTTGGGACCAACATGTTTCGAGATCATTTAGATCTCCTCATCCGGGTATAATTTTATAGTATACTACGAAAAAATATTTCTATCATATGCTTTATATTAGTAATGTATGTATATATGAGACTGCAGTTTCTTATCGTACTGTTATTTACATTAATTTTCATTTTTTTAGTTTTGGATGAAAATACTTTTAATTTTCGGTTTAATTGTCAATCCTTAATATTTCTAAATCATTTTTGCACTTTAATACTTATTTTAATTGCCAATTAGTTTGAAATTAAATTACATTAATTTCCAATGTTTCCTATAAAAATTCGATAAAGGTATCAAAAGCTTTTTATCTCACTAAAGGTCTCTTTTCAAATTGATTTCATTAATGCCCTCTCTCTTTATGTATACCATTTTCATATATTAATTATTTCTTTGTCCCACAATCTGTCAAATTCCCGCGAAATCATGATGACATGTTGAAATTTCTAAAAAAATTCAGTTTCACAAAAGTAGAAAACCATAAAGAAGAAGAAGACTTATCTTTCTGTTGGTATGTCCTGTATTCCATTGTGAAAGGGAAATATTAATTCCCGTATTAATCTGAGATGAAATCCATCAGCACAATGGCAATTTTGATTGTCACAATTACCATAAAAATTGTAATGGATAATATAAATGTTTCAAAAATATTTTTTATAGAATTTGAAACAAAACTGTTGATTTTAAATTAATCCAAAGTTCTGAATTCACAATTCGTCGAATTAATCTTGCAGTTTCAAAGTTACAATTTAGCTTAACTTTATGATCTTGCTTAATTTTTTGTAATTTTTTAATTTTCACACACTTTTTAAAAAATTGGTTATTTCGATACTTTAACCCGGCGTCATGAGGATTGGGTCTGTGAGACCCGGCACATTTTATTTTGCTTGAAGTTCCGTTACTATGCGTGCGACGTTGCTGCTCTTCTCAGTAGCTGGAGCTGCTGAGTTGTTCTAAGCGTTGCAGGTAACACATTAGTCTAGTGGCGACCGCACTGAGAGTTACACGTGCACAAAGTGGAAAAAGGTCTCGAGAGCCATCCCTGAATTTGATGTAACAATTTTGCGCCATTGTGTATACATATGATTTTAATTCTTTACAGTGTACACTGACCCTTTACGAATTTTCAGCTCGCAAATTGTCGCAGAATTGCTTCTGCCCCCCGCCACTGCGACTTTTCTCGTCCATGCTCAATAGCAGCGGCTCGGAATGACCTCGAACGGTCATTATTAATATGACTAAAACATAATATTATATATTTCTCTTTTATTTATTTTCATGAATACCTAAAAAAATAAACCGGATTACATAATACCTTTTTTATTAATAAAGTGCTGGTATAATTCAAATCTCATAATCGGGTCTATATGACCCACCCCTAAGTCCGTGTAACACTTTTCCACCCCAATGACGCCGGGTTAAACTTCCATCTAGAGCGACTGAACCGTACCGGGTCACCCTGAATACTGAAATCATTTAAAAAAAGGAAGAAACAGAAGAACGAAAACTCCCTTTGAAATGGACAGATTTTGGTCTGTACCCATTTTTCTAAGAACTCAAGTATAGTGTAGTCCAACCTCTTTAACTGTTCACCCCTTCCTAGACCATTGGCAGTCTAACGTCGTAAAAAGCACATGTTTGAGAAATTCCTCTGAAACTGGTCCTTGAAATTTATTTTTTTTCCCACCATTTTTGAAAACGCAATTATCCCAGTGACCTAGTACTCAACAAATCAATCTATTTAATTGTTTTCATCTCTAAGTTTTGTTTGCATTTTTTGTAATTTTAGAGATTATCACTGAATATTTTGAATTTATCAATTGAAGGTTAAATATTGCTGAAATATCAAGGATAATTAATACAACACCAAAAATTTGTTTTTTGTTACGAAGCTCACTGAAGAGATTGAGAAACAGAAAATTTGTATTCTTTATTTTTATTCAATAATATATAAATTTAATCAATAAAATAAAGTTTATGATTAATTATAATCTTATTTGTAACAAATACTTCAAATTAAAAATGCCTAATGAAAAACTTACAAGAAAAAAGTGAGAATTAGTAAATAAAATTCTACTTTACGAAAAAACAGTAAGATTTGGAAATTTTCATTTTTTAGTATCAAAAGCATAATATCAATGCATTTTTGTATAACACTGTATACATATTCAAAGAAACTTATTAAAGTATTCTATTGAATCTTCCTTAGACAATCATTATTGCAGGTGTTGAGGGTGCCATGCTTTCATTTATTGAAAGTCTTGATTAAAAAGAATAAGTAATATCTGAACATCCCCCTGGCAACCTTACTTTTGATAGGTACCAGGATATCACAATATTACTTTTTTTGTTTTTAAGGGCATGTGACACAGCCAAATACCTACATTACCGACCTCACTTTTTCAATTTTCCAAATTTTTTTTTTGAATCTGAGAACTTTTTTTGTAAATAAAACATCGGGCTGAAACTTTGGAAAATGTATGAGAAGACAATAAACTACGTTTACGTACTTTATTCGATGAGGAATTTCGCAAAAAATTATTCTCGAAGAAATTAAAGCTGGGTGCATTTTTTGAACCTAAGAACTTTTTTTATAAGTGAAATATCGGCTTCAAACTTTGAGAAATGCAAGACCCGACAGTGAAGTACTTTTATGTATATCATTTGAGTATAAAAAATGCAAAAAGAAAAATTCCAACTAAATGTCAACAACGCTTGCCAGTTCGGTCGGTATTCGCGATGAGCACGAAAATGCGAAGTCTAGCGGCCACTGAACGAGGCCAATAGCGATTTCAATACTTACATAATTCAACATTGAAACAACATATTTCACTCAACTTTTATGCTGGACACAACTTTCAAAAAATATTATTGTAAGAACACCGCATCATCAATCTTTGACAGCGTGGACCCCATATTTCAGATGTAGACGAGCCAGCTGATAGAGCTTTGACTATTGGCCGCCAGATTTCGCATTGTCGTGCCCATCGCAAATACCGACCGAACTGGCAAGCGGAACCGGAGTTAACACTTACGAGGGGTGTTCAAAAAGTAAGTTTCCCTAGTCTGCCGTTTTGCTCAAGCGCCATCTACCGAGCTGGGACCGAACATAGTTTTAGTTTAGGATATACCGATAAGAGCGGAACCGGTCTTAGCTGCCGAAAAATTTTTTTTCATCATTATCGGCTCGGAAACATGGACATAGGAAGGTAGGGGACTAGGCATGTCGTTGCGGGGTTGAGTAATTCAGAGGGGAAGGCCGCCATCTTAGCATGTAACAAATATGTATAGATATAGATATATACTGTGTATCTTCAATCGTGCGAAGTACGAAAGTTATTGTATACATATTGCTTTTTTTTTTTACAAGTTTTAATTTATTTTCTCTTGTTGAACTGTAAGAAGTTGACAAGAGGAAAAATAGTGAATTGTATAGTTCCTGTTTGCAATAATTATACAGGAAGGAGGAGTAAGAAGAAAGCTTTGAAGGTTACGTTTCACATGTAAGTAAAAAATAATTCATTTTTTTAATTAAATAAACCTAAATATATGTTAAATATAAATAAACAGGTAAAAGCAACTTAATAAACTCAATGAAACCGTGCGACATTTTCGTATAAAGGCTTTAAGTTATACATAACGTATCAAACTTAGTGAAACTTGATAGGTTATGATAGGTCATGAACTGAGAAGTTCCTACTTGCTTTCTTTAAGATTTGTTTATTATCTTATGCTATAATTTTTTAAAGGTTTCCGAAAAATCCAGTTAAAAAACAGGAATGGGCGGATAGAATCGGAGTACATGCAGGAGCTTTGACGAGACACTCGAGGATTTGCTCATGCCATTTTCCAGAAGAAATGATTGATAGAACTTCCGTCAGCTGTGTGAGACTTCGAGATAATGCTGTGTCAGACATCTCTACGGGAAAATTATTCTGTTTAAAGGGCAGTAATTACCAAATTCACTGCAATCAGAATTGTAAATTTGATGTATGACACGTAAAATGTGTATATAATGTATATTAAAAGAATTATATTCCGGAAAAAAGTTATTTTTCTTTATCCTTCAATAGTTGTATACTAATTATTACTTACTAATTTTCGTACTTAATTTTTTATTTTTATAAACACTTTATATTATTTTCTATATATATAATTAATTTATATATATATATATATTTATTTATTTATTACTTTATAAATTTTAGAGTATTTTAAAAATGCAAAAGAAGTTTCAAGAGCTTTAAAAAGTTGCAAGGGAATTTAAAAGATTATAAACAATTTAAAATATTTCAGGGTATTTTAAAAGATCCTAAGGAATTTGTAATGGCTTTCAATAATTTGAAGAAATTCCACAGGATTTTAGAGATTAAAGGATATTTTTGAAACTTTCAAGGAATTAAAAAGAGGTTTGAAAAGTTTTAAGGAATTTCTAAAGATTTTAAATATCTCACTGTATTTTAAAATATTCCAAGGCATTTTCAAGAGATTAAAACATTTCCAAGAAATTTTCAACGATTTCAAACATTTTAAGGGATTTACGCAATTTTTAATGGGGGCTTAAAGAGTTCACTAGAACTTTGAAAGATATAGATTGTGAAAAGATTTTGTAGTACCTATACCTACTTTATTTTTTATTTTTATAAACACTTTCTATTATTTTTCATATTTCATTCAAATAAATTATTTATGAATGAATAAGGTACACGTTTCAAGTGCAGACTATTAAAAATAAATACTCTTGACAAAATTTAAAGATGAAACATTTTAAAGCAAGTTGAAAATGTGACAACTGGAGACTGAAGTTATTATCCAATATAAAATTGGAACAGTTACCAAATATACAGTACTTTTCAAACAAGTATTAGAAGATAAACACATTTTAGTTGAAATGTACAAAATTAAATACTCAATTAAGAAATGGAATATTCCTTATATTTTTGAATTAAAAATTCAAATATATTGTACAAAGTTCATTTTTTTCTCAAAAATTCCATCATTTGGAAGAAAATTGTTTTTTTTATTTGAGAATTAGTGTTTTCAAATGAAAAACTGCTTCGTCATGTTTCTGTTTTGAAATTCCCGCCAAAAGTTACATGGTAAGATGGTAGACTCCCCCTTGTAACTTATACTCAACCCCCTCACCCTAGTTTGGGAGGACGTGCCTTGTCCCCTACCTTCCTATGTCCATGGCTCGGAAACCATGGAGCTACCTGTAAAAAACGTGTCCACTTGTGAGTTGCGTGCAGTTATTCGCTTTTTAACTGCAAAGGGCTTAATGGCAACGAAATTCACACTGAATTAGTGCATATTTATGGTCACAAATGCATGAGTGTGCAAATGGTGCGTCAGTGGCGTACATATTTTCTCGAGGGACACGGAGAAGTTCATGATGAGCAGCGTGCAGGCAGGCCAAAAACCGCCATCACAGATGACGCAGTCGCAGCAGTCGAAAAAATGGGAAATTTTTGATCACCCACCCCACTCTCCAGATCTCGCACCAAGTGACTTTCTTCTTTTTCCTAAGTTAAAGGAAAGTTTGGGTGGCCATCACTTCAATTCAAATGATGAAGTGAAAGACTTTGTTAAATTATTCTTCAAAAAACAGGGCACGGATTTTTATAAACAAGGTTTATCAAAACTTGAGAACAGATATAAAAAATGTATTCAAGTCCAAGGGGGCTATGTAGAAAAATAGTTTATAAGTCAAACAATAAATACATATGTTACTTTAACCTAAAAATTGTGTTTTGCTTTTTTCCCGGAGCAGGGAAACTTACTTTTTGAACACCCCTCGTAGTTGGAATTTTTCTTTTTGTATCTTTTATACTCAAATAATGTACATAAACGTACTTTACTGTCGGCTCTCAAATTTCTCAAAGTTTGAAGCCGATATTTTACTTATAAAAAAAGTTCTTAGGTTCAAAAAATGCACCCAGTTTTAATTTCTTCGAAAATAATTTTTTGCGAAGTTCTTCCTCGAGTAAGGTACGTAAACGTAGTTTATTGTCTTCTCATACATTTTCCAAAGTTTCAGCTCGATATTTTAATTACAAAAAAAGTTCTTAGATTCAAAAAAAAATTCGGAAAATTGAAAAAGTGAGGTCGTTCATGTAGGTATTTGGCTGTGTCACATGCCCTTAAGTGTTTTTTATTCTTAAGGAGCTAAATCTTCATCAAACTTTTGTAAGTGCACAAAATTACACAAAGAAGCTTGTTAAGTGAAAAAATATCTCCTTAAAAATAAATTTTTTTTTTTAATAATAATTGGACTCAGAAAGGGAAAAAGGTGATAGGGAAAAACGATCACTGTGCCCGGATCAGAAATTTGAAGGTTGACCCAGAAACCCATTCCATGAGAACGGTAGTAAAATCCGAACCCAAAAGAACAAATATCAAGGTCTATGGCTTAATGTCTCTGTTTGTCAAATTTTTTGAGAAGAAAATTAGAACCACAATATCATCAAGTCAATGTGTGCAAAAATTCTATTTTTGAACAAAAAGACTCAGAAACATTACGAATCCAAAGATCAGTTATTTTGAAAAAACATATTCGAAAAGCTCAATATATGCAAAAAGAATTGCATAGAAAGGCCTCAAAATATGCTTCCAAACAACGTTTTAATCGGCTCATTAGAGACAAGTATATAACTAGAGGAAAAAGAGGGAGAGAATTGGAAAAAAGACAACCAAGCCATCCTCACTCTAATTTCCTTTCTCTTTCTCCGTCTTTTTTATACTACTTTTGGGACCAACATGTTTCGAGATCATTTAGATCTTCTCGTCAGGGTATAATTTTATAGTATACTACGAAAAAATATTTCTATCATATGCTTTATATTAGTAATGTATGTATATATGAGACTGCAGTTTCTTATCGTACTGTTATTACATTCTCATTCTAATGAGAAGGTATTGGTTTTATGTAAAATTTGACTTGGTCGGTTTTCATCAAATCTCCACGTTTTGAGACCCCCTGAGCCAGAAAAAA
>CAKNXH010000170.1:44004-59791 GCA_932178445.1 Andricus quercusramuli | reverse complement strand
GGGGGGGGGAGCATAAACGCCAACATTTTTTTTCAATAATTTTTTTCAAAAAAATCTTTCAACAATTTTTTTTTCAAAATTTTTTTTCACCAAATTTTTTTTTTCGAAAATTTTTTCTTCCACAAATTTTTTTTTTCCAAATTTTGTTCCCAAAATTTTTTTGCTCGAAAATTTTTTTCTACAAAATTTTTTTTCAGAACATTTTTTTCAAAAATTTTATTCAAACAAAAAAATTTTTTTTTTTTCATTTCTTTGCTCAACTCTATGCAATATAAAATTATTATTTTTCGTTACCACCTCCTTACAACTTTTTCGGACGGGCGTTGCAAAAAATAGCGTGTGATACACGTGCGCGTAGGTGATTAGTAACTCGTGTGATTGCATCATTCGCCTGCGGTTCGAAGCATTCGTCTACGTTTTCGCACTCGCTTCGCTCGTGCGCTAACCATCGACTCATGCTTCGAGCCTCCGGCTTATGCTGCAAAATTCGCAATCGCACACAATCACCTATTTTACGCACTTGTATCACAAATAACTATTAGCATCATCTGCATTAAGAAGGTGATTGCAATTCAAAGAAAGTGATACATCGTTCATAAATGTAAGAAAAAGCAATGATCCTAAATTGGAACCTTGAGGTACTCCAGATGAAGGCACAAACGGAAGAGAGGAATAGCCACCATACTGAACCATATGAATCCTATCAGTAAGATACGATGCTATTAGGAGCAAGAACTTATGCGGAACTTCCATTTTACAAAGCTTATTAAGTAATAGAGCATGGTCGACCTTATCAAAAGCTTTAGAAATAAGAGTATAAATAAAATCATGTAGGTATAATTCAAACACTTTGGAAAAATTATTTAAGATGGCAATAGGCCTGTAGTTGGTAACTTCAGATTTTAGTCCTTTCTTAAATACAGGACAAACTCTAGCCTTTTTCCATTCCTCAGGATATGTTCCACGTTCTAATGATAGATTAAACATTTTGATAAGAAGTGAAGTAAATACAAATTCACAATCCCTAACTGCAAACACGGGTATCATATCAGGCCCAGCAGTAAATTTATTTGGTAACTTTTTAATTGCTTTTGACACAGTGCTTCTAGAAAATTGAATATTATCGCCTAGACGTCGGTGATGCGACTTATCTAGTAAAGATGTAGGAACAGTAGACTTAATAAAAACACTGCTAAAGTTGTAACCAAAAGCCTGTACTATTTCCTGAGGAGATGAAAATTCGATGTTGTTGAACCTTATTACACCTGGTATTCCATGATCACGCTTTAATCTATTGAAATATGACCAAAATATTGATGGTTCTAAGATTATGTTTACCTCTGCTTGGTGCGTAAATCCAGCAAATGCAATTTCAATACGCTTTTTTATACTAGCGCTTAATTTTTTGAACATAACAAGATAATAAGGGTTATTGGTAGAGTCATGTCTATCTACATGGTCATCCCGAAAAACCTGAAAAACATCCAAGTCGAACACCTCAGCGCTGTTAACAGATAATTTCAGAAATTTTTCTCTTAAGGCAATGATATCATAATCGTAAACATCAGAAGAATTATTTAAATGTAGCAGCTTACTATTATTACCTCTAACATTCTGGTAATGTAACCTTACGGAAGGAGTAGATGACGTTAGAGTGACACTTGCAGGTTTTTCTTGGTGGGAACTATTACAGGAACGTCGTTTCTGTAGGTTATTCGGAGATCCTTCTCTCCTCTGGAAAGACGTTCGTCTAGAATTGTCTTCTGTTCCTTGAAATTGCGTTGTTGTATCAGCGTTTGATCTCGAAAAAGCCGATATTCTTTTACTGCATCCGGGAACGAGTTTTTTTTCCTCCTCATAAGATACAATCGAATCATTTCTAAGGCATCTGCTTCTGACCGAAATATTACCTTGACAGGATGTTCTAGGGTCAGGGTTCGCTGTCCAATACGGAAGACACGTATAGTATTAGACGAAATCAGTAAAGATGGATTAATGATCTTAAGAAAGTCAGTGACCTGAATGATATCATTACTTAGAGATGATGCATCCCCTTCAGTCTCAGTTTCGGGTAAGTTAAATATTAAAATATTTTTCTTACGTGCATTGCCCATGTTGATTTCCTTAATGCAGGATTCCACATCACATCCTTGTTGGTATGAGAGATCTTGGTGTTGGTTGGCTTCAATTTTATTTACCTTCTCTACAACTTCATGAATCTTTTGGTCAACAGAGCTAGTATTCTCACAAACTTTATTTTCCAGTTCGGTCAAACGCATATCCATTTGTGACACAGTAGAAGAGACATTTTCAATTTTAGATGACAGATTGTCAACAAAGATACGCGTTTTCTCAAAATCTCTTTTTAGTTCATCAAGCAGATAATTGAGTTTATTAGTGCAAATAGTTATCTCATTCCCTCTATCATCGTCAGCCGGGGAGTTTGATCTGGAGCCGCAGCAACGTGGAAAAGGGCCATCAGAGTTGCATCGAATCTTTGTTGCACACGCATTGTGGTAGCGGGACGGACATCCCTGGCATTTTATAAATCCATCATCAGGGTTGATTGGCTGCTTACATTTCCCATATGCACAGAAGTTGTTAGCATCAAGAAGTTTTTCATTCCGAGTGTTGTTGTTGAGAGCCATTATCACAGCTGATTTTATATACATACACACACAGTTGAGTCAATCGGCTGTGCGATCAATAACGTCTTGTAGCCAACTGCCTTAGCGATAAAACTAAATGAAACTACGTTTCACTATATAGGTAATTAAAAGTGACGAGATTGAACGCATCCAATGAACCAGAGCTAAAAGGATAGGAAAAAGAAAAATTATAGAAATTTAGGAGAGAAAAAACACAATATCTTAGAAACTACAATCATCCTTAGAGAACTGATCATCTGTAATTAAAACCGGGCACTGCATACACATCACTATATCCGACTCAACGTTAATAGTCACACGAGAACACAGAATTTAGCGATATTGAACAGACAACGAGATCGCATGTGCTCACATGTCAGCGGCCATATTGCTTGTTCTTAAAAAAGTTCCATTTTATTGAAAGGAATAGCTTTTGTCTGAAACTTTTTTTTAAGAAGTTAGAAAATTTTGAAATATTAAAGAAGCAGGTAAATAATGGAAAAATATTATTTTCTTTATACATACATGCAAAACCCTCGTTTGCCCACCGTTTACAGACATCCAAAATGGTCGATTGCGCACTGTGCGCGAAAGCAATGAGCAAAAGCCCTAACACCGATTACCAAAACGCTGTCACCGGTTAGCAAAATGGTCTCCACGGTTACCAAACTATTTTGGCCACCGGTTGCCATCTAGCGTCGTAAAGGGTTACGACGTTTGGGCCACCGGTTGCCATCTAGCTTCGTAAACGATTACTATGCGAGCATCACTTCGGGTGAAGTTGGGTTTATTTCATTCGTGACAGTTTGTTTACGTTCATTTTCGTTCAAGTAATTCGTTGAATGATGAGATTAAAGAGTTTATTACAAGCTAAGGTGCAAACGGCAAAAAATCATAGAAATGGATTTCGCTGACGAAGACAGCATTGCAAGTTTCGATGACCTACAAAAAATAATAGAGGAAGCAGACAACATTGTGTTATTTTCAGGAAAGATCAACATTTTGGGAGTTGTTGTTTGTCTTGCGGGGGGCTCTGCCCTCGGCCCCGCTGAGGCTTCGCCACAATCCCCTCCCCACCCCCCTCCGGCTTTTCGTCAAGTCTACATATCTCGGGTTTTGCATAGTATTCTTTAAAGAAAAATAGTGTTCGATACTCGAGTCCTCACGGGCGATTTGGTCCCTGCTCGTGTGAAGGAGCTGCGTGAACCCGAGGCTCGGCTTCGGCTTCCTACGCCTCCGCCTCGCCTCGGGTTCACGCGGGGCCTTCATACTCGCAGTGACCAAAACGCTCGTTTGGCCTCTCGTATCAAAATATACGTTTTTTCTATCAAATTACTCGTCTAAAAATATTTTTGGAACAAGCAGGTTTTTCTATTTGAATGGCCTAAAGTTTCTCGCAAACTAACATTATTTTATTAAAAATACAAAATAAAAAATAATTTTTCTGTCAGTTTTTCGGAACATAAATCTATAATTATTATAATGAGTTGACCCTTTTCTAACAAATTGGATTAGAAAAGAGCTTGAGAAAGTATTTCTAATATTGTTCTTTATTTGTTTATACTCTTTCCATTTTACGGGTTTGAGAGTCTTTACATAACCATTATATGTATTCTTACAAACAAGCCTTATACACGAAGAAAATTTGTTCATTAAAATTTACCCAATTAGTTAGGTAAATGGAGGACATTACTGGACTTAGATACATTTTACAATTATTTTAGGATTTAATACAAAACAGAACTATAAATAATACAAAAGAGTTATGTAAAATCTCAAGTCCAAAAGTGAAAATTCTGATATGTAATAATTGATATAAGGGTTGTATTTTTTTAATACCAGTATATTATAAAATAACGCGAAGTATTGTAAATTTTTATCAAATGAATGATATAAAGCTTACTTTTGTGTGATATTAACGATTCACTTAAAAGAAAGTATAGATTGCAGAATTTTTAAAGAGATTTTCACTTTTAATAGGAGAGGAATTACAAAACAGTGAGGTAAAATGAGAGTCGCTAGGGACGTCAACATTCTCAAGGCTGAAATTTAAAGACAAGTCCCCCGTAGACACTTTAACATTTTTAAGATTCGGTTTATATTGTATAATTTGAGAGAATATTAAAATATATTGACTATCCTTTTCTCTCAGTAGATAATACTCATTAAGTCACTAAATAAAAGTAGAATGTATTTAAAAATTTACGTATAAAGAGGCGGGTGATAAAAAAACATCAGACGGCACTGGACAACTGACTTCGAACTTCGAGGCGGGAGATCCCAGAAGACTAATGTTTGAAAACAAGGTTGAATTTATAACGGAAAAATATGAATTTTCTACCTAAATAATTGAATTTCTCATAAAAGAGAAAATATTTCTAACAAAATAAGTGAATTTTTAACTGAACAACTGAATTTTTTACCAAAAAGATTAAATTTGAATGTCAAAGAATCTCGATAAGAAATTGTGTTAAATTTTTAGTTTAAGAAATTAATTTTCAATAAAAAAAACTATTTTTTAACCAAAGACATTTCATAAAATACATGAATTTTAACTAAAAAGGTTAATTCTCTACAAAAAAAGACAAACTTTCAACCAAATAGATCAATCTTCAACTGAAAAGCTAAATTTTCAACAAATATATTTTTGCAAGAGAAAAGAGAATGAAATAACCAAAAAAAAAAACAACAGATGGTAAAATTCCAAAGGAATCAAGAGGAAAAAGTACAAGTAATTTTCACATTTGACTTACCCTAACTTACAGCTACCGCCACACTTCATTCGCCAGAGAGAAGGAAGGAGCGGGCAAGGATTAGATTTTTGGTGTTTTTGGAATAGGATGTAACTTGTCAGGTTCACACCTTTCCCTGGACCGTCGCACTTCGTAGATAACTGCACTGGGCCCGAATCGCCGTTTCTATTCTGGGTGCACTAAGCTGATTCGCAGAATCGACACATCCTTCACGGTAGGAAACGAACTCTGCTGGTTCTGAATTAAAGTGGCTACACGTCTGTACGTCGTTATGTCACTTAAGTTCGGTATCGGTCTTCCGTCGACTAAAGATCCGAAAGAGTTTTACGTCCGTACGTAGATCTGTCTGGGCGAGTCAATTAAATTGACAAATTAGGTCCGATGATGCCGTCATTCGATGCCGTCCCGGTTCGTCCGAATTTGATAGAAACGTGGGTCCGTTGATGCCGTTTGAAGGGCGACGTCCGTTGATATCTAATCAAAAATAAGGGGTCGGGTCAGTGATACCGTTTGAAAACGTCGTTCCTGGCTAATGACTAACTTTAATTATTAATGACGTTGCGGCCCAGCTCAGTTACGCGTCGAGTGCAGACGGGCAAGAGAAACCATGTTTTTTCCGGATTCCTTAGTACTTCTAGTCGGTACAAGAAGTAGTAAAGAACTGCTTTGAGAATTTCAAGTATGACCGACTCGAAGGTACAAATGCATAGGTGAGGTAGGGCATTTTTGCAAGCATTGCTAATTTTGATTGGTGGATCGTTGTCAAGCGACAATTTGGGAGAGACCCATGGAAGGAAGCTATATTGTGAATCGCTGACTTCTGAAAAATTGCTGACTGTCATAACGTGACTTAGAGACACGTTTGATTCCTTTAATTTTATATTCTTTTAAAATTATAATTTGAATTGTACTGAATATTGGTTATCGATTGTTTCCAAATTAATTTATTTATTTCAGTATGAAATTAATAACTAAGAATCTTGAAAATATTTTGTAATAGTAAGGAATTGTTAATTAGACAAGGGTGATTTATATATTATTATTAAGGGTTAATTATTATAGGTCAGATGAGCTGTGAAAATAAATCATTTGTTTACATAGGAAGGATGTTGGAAGATAAGGAAATGCACGCGCACCGCAAGCGAATCGTTAGTTGTAGTAGTGCATAGGTAGAAGCGTCAAACGGTGTTCGCATGGGTGCTCTCCTTGCAATGATTCGTATTGTCGTCTTCTCTCTTTCCTTCTCTCTAGTTCTCACGTCTTTCTATTTTATCCTAACTTATTGGCATGGGTGAAGGAATGTTCATGCTGGCTTATGTTTTAAAAATGCTTATGTTGCGTATATGTTCCTGGAGAGTTGAATTTAATTTTGACTTTGTTGAATACAAAATTTAATTAAGTATCAGGATGGTTCGTAACAACCCCACCCTGGAAATTTTGGTTATTGTCCTCGATAACTGGTTCAAAATGAACAGTCCTTTCTCATGCTAGTTGGACTAATTATTTTCTTACAGTAAAATTTCTGAGTTATGTAAGCAGGTAATAAACTTATAACATAACCTTTCGAAAAGTGTCATGAGATAAACTATCGTTGGTTTAGACGATGATATAATATAATAATATACGTGAACTATCTCCAATTGATAGTCAACTTTTGAGTTTTACAATTTTTACAAAAGATTTTATGTGGTGTTATCTCGTTGTATTTTACTCTGTATAAAAGTTCGGTGACAATCTAGAGAATCTGACCGTTGATTCGTCGGAAACTTTCGGTAATTTTTGGAAATGTTTCGTAAATTTTCCAATGCGCAGGTAATTCCTCTTTTCGGGGAATATTCTCATTTTTAAACAGAATTTTTCGATGACTAAATTGAAATGTTCTCTTTAAAAAAAAAATATATATATAAAATAAAATAAATAAAATGTTGTTAGGGTTTACTTTAGCTTTTAACCATTATCGAAGGGAATGAGTTCTTATTGAACCTGCTCGACCTGTTTTGCCTGTTTTGGTTTATTATTAGCTCGTTATGGTTAATTAATTATGGTTTGAACTTTTTAATTGTTTATTTATATTTATTGAAATATTGAGAATGATAGAAAAAAAAATTCCCTTGTTTAGTATTGTAAGTCTTAGTTGCCGTATTACGTTTCAGTCGGGTGAATTTCTGCAGTTGCGTTTTAGCACTATAACCATTATTGTAAAATTATTCTTTTTTTAATCCTAACAAGATGGAGGACTCTAATTTTGAACTTTCCCGAGTCTGGACTGATACAACGGACCGGGTTATTGCTTGGGTAAGTGGTCTATCGAAGGCCGAGGTTGAGAATGTTCTCTTGAATTTTGGGTTAAGTACTGAAGGGAATGCGGATGAACGTGCTTACCGCATAATCCGCTATAATCTCAAATCAAAAGGTCAGAATGTTAGTTGGGACCAACATGATTGGTCGGTAGCGCTCCGTAGTTCACAAATAGGTGTATCTCACAGTGGATTGGTAAATATTATGGATACCCCAGTAACTTACCGTCTCGATGATGATGGTACACTAATGGGGGCGCCCCGGTCATCTGATGCCAGAGTTTCACCTAGAACTGGGTCCGTGACAATCCAGAGACCTAGTTTATTTACGCCCCTGACCCAAAACACCCCGTACGTAAATTTCGCTGAACCCTTGGTTAGTAGTGGTTTTTCGTCTATACGGAACTCTGCAGGAATCCCACAGATCCCTGTCAGCAGATCAACTTTTCATCCCTCACAATTCACTAGTATTGATACTAGGGCGGGAATTACGACTGGTTTCCTGCCAAGTGATAACCCCACGCAGAGCCTGAACTCACATAGTTTGATCGATTTAGACCCACCTAACCTAAGAGCAAATAGCCCTTCACCTTCCTCGGTTAGTTCGTATCATACCTTACTGTCCGAACAACGAAATCTTGTGGAGAATCCTACAAATCGTCCAACTCCACTTATTAATTCTACTATTGTTGGCGAACGCATGTGTTATCCCGAAACAACCAGACAACCCTGTCAAACTAATGTTTTCAATGCTTCAACCCATCCCACGTTTGGTTTTAACCATTCAACTGATCGCGCTCCAAATGTTTTGGATGTGGTCCGTAAATGGAATCTTTCTTTTAGTGGTGTGAGGGATAGTAGTGCGGAAGAATTCTTGAAAAGGGTGGGTGAATGTCGTTTGGGTAGCGGCTTGACTGACAGCCAATTGCTCGCAGCAATGCCTAGTCTCCTTACACACGGTGCCTTAACGTGGTTCAGGTTGTGTCAGGATGAAAATAAATGCTCAGATTGGGACAATTTCGTCAGACAATTTAGACGAAGGTATGGGGGAGTTAATTTCCAACTCAAGCTTAAAGAGGAGGTAAGAAGAAGGACCCAGGGACCAGATGAACCCATTGCAGATTATTTGCAAAATATCAGGTCGTTGTTTAAGTTCTTTCAACCACCAATTTGCATGTTAGAGCAACTTGAGCAGGCTTATTCAAATCTACACCCCCGGTATCGACATGCTATATCCCGTAGTGATTTCACAGATTTCGAACAGCTCGAAATGAGAGGGGAACTCTTCGAATCAGCTAATGGTATGAATAATTATTATATACCACCCCCTTCTGCAAATGGTAGTTTATTACCTGAATTTGCTTATGTAACTAAACAACCAACAGTTAAATCAGTTGCTGCGGTCGCAGGCGAACAGGTGGCTGCCCTCCCTGGTCCAAATACCCAATCATCTAACAACTCTCTTGAACTTCCAAATTCTCAAGGAAGTAATAACCCCAAAAACCATAACCGAAACCGTAATAAACAGAAAGAAGAACAAGTCCCTCATCAAAATCCAGATGTCAGTATTTGTACACTGAAGAATTTTCCTTCGGGGTTGCCCTGGTATTACCCCCCACCAATTGTCGGTGGGATGTCTTTGGGGGATCCCCTTAATTTTTACCGTCATTTCCCACCCCCACCCCTGTTTACAAACACGTTAGATTATAACACTCCTGGCAATACTCTTGCAGGACTTCAGAGTTCTTCATCTGTTCCGGCGGCCTCCCAATGGCAGGGTCACTCAAATTCTCAGTCTCAAGTATCTGCAACTGCTGCCGTAGGTCCAGCACAAAAGGCTGCTAGGCGACCCGGGTGCTGGAATTGTGGCGAAACCGAACATTTCTTTAGGGTTTGCAACAAACCGGAAGTTATGTTTTGCCACATCTGCAGTAAACCGAATATAACCACAGCTACTTGTTGTAGAAATTATCCTTTGAACCAGGGAAACGAGTGAGGGTAGACAATGAATGGATCCGCCTGTCCTCCTTATTCAAAAGGATCCCTACTTGTTGCTGTATTAATAATAAGTATCGTGAGCAAATTTGTGCTTTATTTCGTGACAGGCGATTGCATGTCATAGTATTTATAGATGGTCATAAGTTAAAAGGGCTATTTGACCCTGGCTCGTGCTGTAGCTATATAGGTAAACGAGCTATGGGAAAATTTAGTATGATAATCGACGGATTATCAAATAGTTCGTCCTCAGGGGTAGTTTATCCAAATGGAGTAACTGAGGAAGTACTAGGGACGGCTATTATGTCAGTGCAGTTTTTAGGTTATAAGCATAGAATGCCAATTCGTTTCGCTCCAACTTTCGACTGCGAAGTCATTTTAGGTCATGACTTTGCGGAGGTTTTTGACTTTGAGGTTAAATACAAAAAGAGGATTTGGAGAATTGAAGATGGGTTCTGGCACTCTTATGAAGGAGATAGGATTAGTTTAGGTTTAGAAGATGAGAAGCCAGAAGTTGTGTTAGAACAGAATGGTTTTCAGTTAATCGATAAGGACAATAATTTCGTAAGGTCAAGATTTAGTCAATTGCAGGATAATAAGATTAGTAATATAAGTTTTGATAGTTTGCCCTCCCAATGTAGTAAGAGTGCGCAACTAAGTTCAGATCCTTTTCCGAGTTATTGCTACGCCAATAATGACTTAGCTCAGGCCCAAATTAAGTGCGAGGGTCTCAGAGAATTATTACCTCTTCAAGCGGGAATTTTAAAAAAACTCCTGGACGAAAAGATTCCTCCAATGCCAGAAAAATTACCTGCCACTCATTTGGCGTCGCATGTGATTGATGTCCAGGATCATCCCCCCATTAAACAGAATTATCGGAGATATTCTCCTAAGGTGTTAGAGGCACTTAGGAGTTCTGTGGAAAAATTGGAAAAGGAGGGTTTGATCGAACCCTCGGAAAGTGGGTGGTGTAATCCGGTGGTGATGGCTAAAAAGTCTGATAATGAATTTAGATTGTGCATTGATTTTAGAAGGTTGAATGAGGTTGCGAAAAAGGATGCTTGCCCCATGAGGAACATGAGTGATATCCTAGATAAACTTCGTTCAGCCCAATATATATCAAAAATCGATCTCAGTCAGGCTTTTCACCAGATCCCGTTGTCGGCCGAAAGTAAGGAGTTTACTGCTTTTGCTGTTCCGGGAGTGGGGTTATATCAATATACCAGAATGCCTTTCGGTTTGTCAAACTCCCCGGCCAGCTTCCAACGTCTGCTAGACCGACTGATCACACCTGAATTCGAACCTCATCTGTTTGCTTACCTTGATGATATCATTGTGGTCACTGAATCTTTTGAGGAGCACATGGTCTGGTTGGAAAGAGTTCTGGATGTGATAGTCAAAGCTGGGCTCACCATCAATCGGCAAAAGAGCGAGTTTTATTGTGAAGAGGTTAAGTACCTTGGATACATGGTCAACCAGTCTGGCTTTCATGCAGACCCCGAGAAGGTGGAACCAGTCACCAATTATCCGGTCCCTAATACCTTGAAAAAACTCCGACGTTTCCTGGGAATGGTCTCGTGGTATCGGAGGTTCATCAAGGACTTTGCCAGTATAGCAGAACCTTTATTTCGTCTACTAAAGAAAAGTCGTAGGTTTGTGTGGGGCGAAGAGCAACGGAAGTCTTTCGAGACGTTAAAGGTTGCTTTGACTTCTGCTCCAACATTAGCACGACCAGACTTTGATTTACCCTTTACTCTTCAGACCGATGCGAGTAGTACCGGCTTGGGGGCCGTTCTGACGCAGTTTATGGATGGTGCTGAGCGAGTCATTGCTTATGCCAGCCGAACAATGGCTGCTTCTGAGAGGAACTTCACGGTCACTGAGCAAGAGTGTCTTGCCGTGATCTGGGCGGTTAGGAAGTTCCGTCCATATCTTGAGGGTTATCCCTTTGAAGTGATTACGGACCACAGTAGCCTCCGCTGGTTGTACAACTTGAAGGACCCAACTGGTAGGTTGGGAAGGTGGGCTACCGAGTTACTAGGGAATCAGATAACCATCAAGCATAGGAAAGGCGCCTTACATCATGTCCCGGATGCTCTCTCTCGGATGTACGAGACCGAGGTCGAAGCAGTTAGTGCTGTTTCGGAAACGGAGGATCCTTGGTACCTCAGGAAGGTTAAGAAGGTCCAAGAATTGCCGACGCATTTCCCAGACTGGAAGGTGGAGGGTGGACGTCTGTATTGCCATCGTCCAAACCCTCTCGTGGATCCACTGTTACCAGATTTGGAAGCCTGGAAATTGGTTCTACCCACAGAGTTGAGGAATAAGGCTTTACAGGATGCGCATGATGCGGTTACCTCTGGTCATCTTGGTGTTGAAAAAACTCATGTCCGCATAGCTCTCTTGTATTATTGGCCAGGTATGTTCAGAGATGTGGCTGCTTACGTTCGATCATGTCCCACCTGCCAAAAATTCAAGGTTGAGCAGGCTGGTCCCGTGGGACTAATGGGTAAACGCGTCATCGAACAACCATGGCTAATCGTAGCCGCAGACATAATGGGTCCATTCCCACCTAGTCGTGCGAATTATCGCTATTTACTGATATTCCAAGACATGTTTACAAAGTGGATAGAGTGTGTTCCTTTGAGACAAGCTAATGGTACCAATGTTCTGAAGGCTTTTGAGGATTGTGTGGTTTTTAGGTGGGAAACCCCTGAAGTTTTGTTCACAGATAATGGTACTGAGTTTGTCAATAGACTTATTTCAAAGGCCGCCAGTCAGTTTGGTATTCGACATTCCACTACCCCCCCGTACCATGCGCAGGCGAATCCGGTGGAGCGGGTGAACAGGGTGATTAAGACTATGATGGCTTCTTTTGTAGAAAGCGACCACCGAGATTGGGATAAACATATTTCAGATCTCCGGTTTGCCTACAATACAGCCGTGCATGGTTCAACTCGTGTCTCACCAGCCCTCTTGAATTTTGGAAGAGAGCCAAGGTTGGCTAGTTCCCTGAAAAGAAAAGTTGAGGGAATCCCTGAAATTATACCATTAGCCGCTGAGGAATGGGAGGATAGAACTAGAAGGTTACCCGCATTGAGAGATTTAGTTGACCACCATTTGGATTTAGCATCCGATCGTCAGGCGGAATATTATAATCGTGGGAGACGGGATATCCGTTATCAGATAGGGGACATGATTTGGCGTAAATCCCATGTTTTATCTTCTGCACCCGATTTTATCACCAGGAAATTAGCTCCGAAATATGAAGGCCCGTTTGAGGTTATTGAAGTTCTTTCTCCGGTTGTATATTTAATAAGGGGTACGTCTGGAATTAAAGAAAAGATTCATGTGAAAGATTTAAAACCTTACTGGTCGGTCGATAAATCCGCGATTAACAATCCCCTTTCTCCTTTCAGGGAGAATGAAGAAGGTTGTCCCGAAATTCAGGGAATCGACGGTGGATGTCCTGAAGAAGAGGGGGGGAAGGGCACCTCATCAGAACCCCAGGGTCAAGCCAGTGATCCGGGAGTACACGGGAACCATGGGGCTGGAGCCTCGTTGCCTCGAGGGTCAATCAGTCCTGATCCCATTCTTCAAGGAGAAGGTGTCCGATCAGGAGAATCCGGTCCTCCCCGGAGGAGGGGAAGGCCGCGAAGAAGCGCCACCGTCCGCGGTATCTATGGGGAACCTTCAGGTCCAGACAACTCAGGCATTGTCAGAGACAGAGTCCTCCGAAGTCGAGGAGAACGCCTGCGCCCTATTGCCGAGCGGGCAAGTTCCAGAGCAGGCCCAAAAAGAAGAGGAAGGCCTCCCAAGAGGACCTATCTTACCCGTAGGTCCTCCCTCTCGACAGGAACGAGAGCCGTTTGCCGCAGCAAACCGAGGGTCAACCGGGGCGATCCCCAAGGTGAGAGCAACGAAAGTGAAGAAGGAGGCGAAGTCTCTCCTATCATCAGGAGAAGCCGGAGAATCCGGGAGAGATCCAGGCAGGTTGCAGCCGCGCCGGGGCGACTCGATTGATCCCCGGTCGCATTCAGAAACGTCCACCCTTACTGTCGGAAGGGGAAGGGGTTCTTTAGGAACAATGGGGAAATCCACTGCCCCAATTGGTACTGGTGTAGGGGTGAGCTCCTTGGAGCCGGCTGGCCTCACTCCTCCATGGAAAACCACTATTCCAAGTGGTATTGGAAGGGGAAGGGGTCATTCGCGGTCAGAAACGGCCACCCATATTGTCGGAAGGGGTTCTTCAGGAGAAATGGGTAAATCCACTACCCCAAGTGGTACTTGTGTAGGGGCGAGCTCCTTGGGGCTGGCTGGCCTCGCCCCTCCAAGGAAAACCACTATTCCAAGTGGTATTGGAAGGGGAAGGGGTTTTGTCCGCCCTCCTGAATCATCACCCTCGCTCGTGAGGCCTTTGTCTCTGACTAGTCTTGGACGCGGTAGGGGGTTGCGACGACCTGGGAGTCAACCTTCGCCACCCATCGAACCGGTTCTCCTGGGGGTTCTACGAAAGGGAAGAGGAATCGCTCGTTTGGAGGATCCATCTCCTTCCCCCGAGGGATCTGTTACCCCGGGTGGTCTTGGGCTGAGGAGTGGGCCAACTGGGCCGATAAATTCTCCTCCCCTACCAACTGGTCCTGCCATTTCCGTGGATTTCGAGGAAAAGGTTGGCCCAAGCTGTTCTTACGAGACAAAGTTCTCGTGGAAATCCACGAAGCCATGCGGTAATGGACGAGAGGGGGGTTCTAGCCGTTCAGCTGATCCTCCAACTTGTAAACCCACTACTCCAAGTGGTATGGGAGAAGGATCGGGATTTGTTCGGTCTGTGGACCCTCGCTCTCCCCTTGCGGTGCCTTTATCCCCGAGTAGTCCGGGGATTGGAGGTTATGGAGGTACTTGGACTCTTCCTGTGATTCGCCCGGCTGCGTGGGAGGTCAGGGAGGAAATGTTCACTCCAGGTCCAACTGCGGTGTTTTCCCGAGAATTGCTGGGTCCAAAGTTGTGCTCTCCAGCAGCAAGGCTCATTTACCGAAGAGAACAGTGGGAGCCCCTCCGCAATCCACGTGAAGAGGAATGTTTTAATTGTCACCACCCTGGTCACAATTACAATAGGTGTCCATTCAAGAAGCACGTTTTCTGTTTTGGTTGTGGTAAACCCGCGGTTAAAATGACTAGTTGCTCTAAGTGTCATCTTGGATGGCGGGAGGGGACGATTGGCCCTAGGCATCCTTTGGGTCGAGAGCCTAGTTTTGTGCCGGCACCGTTGCCACTCGGGCCGGTGGTCCACAGCGTTACGCCTCCTACGCTCGACGTATCCCCGCAGTCGGGCGTGTCGCCCTCGATGTTCTCGTCGGCTGAACCGTTCCCGCTTGTGGTGCGAGCTGGGGATTTTTCGGGAAGCCGTACCCTAGTGTTTGAGGCAACATCGGACGTGCAGAGGGATAGATCTGTCTTGAATCGGGTATCGGAGGCGACCCGCGATATGGACCCGAACTCTCCCTTGTTGAAGGCGTTAGCGGGTGTCATTATTGACCAAATGTGTCAGGAGACTAACTTTATTCCTCGTTAGTCAATTTTGTGTATTAGTTTTAAGTTTTTCTTGCCGTAGTCTATAAGTTTTCCTTTTTGCCGTAGTCTATAAGTTTTCTTGCCGTAATCTTGTCATTGTCTATGAGTTTTTTTTTTGTTATTAACTTCAGTTATTTTGGGTCAAACTTTAATCTTAGCGAGCACAATGCGCGGAGAGAAGTCGGTTCTTTTTTTTTGTGTATGATTTAAAGTCCTCCTGATAATCTGGATCAAACCATTGAATATTGGAGAGCATGGGCTTGGTTGAGATTGGATTTCAGGTATCCGGTGAAGTTGATTCCCCGCATTACCTGTCTGGGAGGGGGTTTTGTAACGTGCCGATTTTGTTTAACCAATTAGAAACAAAACTCTTACTTGATCCAATCTCTAACTTGGCCACACGTTATTCTCATTTGTTTTCTTTAGGTTAAGTTGTATTTTTGAGAGATTTATCTGCGATAAACCATATGCACTTAACTACTTGTATAATTAGGTTTAGTTGTATTTTGAGAGATTTATCTGT
>CAKNXH010000170.1:25376-43994 GCA_932178445.1 Andricus quercusramuli | reverse complement strand
ACTACTTGTATAATTAGGTTTAGTTGTATTTTGAGAGATTTATCTGTGATGTTTTAATATCTTTATTCTCTTCATTATCTTTAATTGTAAAATTATTTATTAGTGAAAGGAGAGGGTAGGAGGGAGAGAGGGTGGATATTTGTTTTGCCTTGAGTTTCGCTCTTTCGAATGCTTGGAGGACGATGTCTCGTGTCGTGTTTTGACAGTTTCCTAATCTGTTGTGAGGAATTCCAACTCCACTCTATGTTATCTCAACATTTCCTAACTCATCTCGCTTTCTGGCGGATTCACTCTACGATCTTACCACTCGAGTGATACAAGACTCGAAATTGAAGATACCAGGTAACCCGTCAATGCCCTTGCTAACGGCTGGATTTTCTGGCGGACTCACATACTCTACGAGCAGTGTCTCTTACCACTCGAATGATACAATGCTCAACAATAAATACGCCAGGTGGCGCGGCGATGTCCTCATCAGCGAATTTCATTTGAGAAAATGAAAAGGACGACGCTTTCCCTGGGCGGGAAGTAAAGCTCAGATTTCGTGTGGCCATATTGGAGTACGGAAGCATTTTCGCAAAGTTTGGAATTAGGAATTTGGATAAACCCGTTGGTTGAGGATTAAGGAGAAGTTTTTAACTTGAGATTGAGTGTAACTCAGGTAACAATTATGAATCTTTAATCTCTTCCTTGCCCGTTCTCTCTTTAATGTTTAGTGTAAAGATGTTAGATTTCAATTTTGAGTAATTATTCGGAGTTTTGATTGATTGTTTAAATCCTTAATATGAGGCATTCAACCGGTTATTTAAAATTTTAAATATGATAGAATTAAGTTTTTGCCGTAGATTTAAGTCATCTTTGCCTTCTTATATTCCATTTGATTATTAAAAATAAAGATGTTCTTAGTTCATACCAACGCACTTGATTTGACCTTGCTTGGAGGTCGCCCCCTCGAACTTCCTCTCCCATAGAGCTAGCCATTTTAAATTTAAAATTGAATCATTTGATCAATTTTACCAGTTTTAATCTTTTTTTTTTACTTTGGATTGTACTCCCGGTGGCGTCTCCACAGGCGCCTGGCGCCAAGCACTTGACACTGGTTAAGTCTATATTTAAAAAAAAATGAATTTCAGGTCATCGAAATTTTATCGTTTGGGCTGCCATTTGTGAAGGTAGGTCATTTCTCCAACTAGTAATAAAATACTTGTCACAATATATATATATATATATATATATACGTACTTAGTGGCAAATTTTTTAAATTTTCCATTCACACAAGCGCCTTAGTCATTATATCAAAAAGTAATGTAATTTATATTTAATGCTAGACACTTTTGAAATTTTGGATTTCTTGCGTATTAACACTTAGGGGCTTCTTTCTCTTTTGTTTTTATAGGGATCACTCACAATCACTGATCACTTCACATGGGTTGAAGTGTTTGCACCGGTAGTTGTACTTTGGGCAAGGGCATCCCCGATACTTTTGATGTATTCGCTGCATTTTCAGGAGCCCGCTGGATGATTTGCTTGGAGAGGATCTGATTTGAATTCGGGTTAGTGGCTCTTGGAGCTATTGTTGTTAATTCTAACTCATCTTCATGGTGTTGTCCGGGGTCAGCATTTTCGAAATTTTGAGTATTTCATTTAGTGTCACTAATACTGGACCTCCTAGATCGCTTCTTCCTAATACAAGCGACACAGGCTAATATTACTATTGAGATTTGAGAGTGACAAAAATAGGTTATTAGTCTCAGGATTGTTAATAATCCTCATCCAATATATGACCCATGAGTAAGGGTTAAATGATTTTTGCGGAATGCCTTGCGATCCCTGAATTACTCTAATTTCTTCTCGATCTCCCATAAGGATTCTTCATGTTTGTAATTTTGTCGATAGGTAACATCTTCTTTTGGTGATGTTATAAGCATTAATTCCGTGATGTTAATTTTCTTATTATTGTGTCCGACGATAGGTGATATTTTTGTTAGGTCTAAATGTAGAGTTGGCTCATAAATGAACTCTCTAGAATGTCGATTGACTGAAAGACTGGTTAAAATTTCGGAGTCTGTTTCCAATATACAGCCTGGAGCTAATTGGACTATTCCCAATTTTGATAACTGAATGTTTATTAAGGGTTGCATTGGGCAGATTATTTCTGCTGACTGTTCCCTGTCGAGAGAGTAAATCCATCCCGCTAAAGTCTTTATCTTGATCCAATAAGGGTCGCTCCGGTATGAAATTTTGATATCGCAGATTTTAAACGTGTCTTGTGTTGGGTGGAGCAGCATCTCACTTTCGCAAGTTTTACTGGACGGCGTCTCGTGGATGATAAGATCTCCCTTGCAAAGATGATATTGCTGAAGGTACTTACATTCCAAAAATTGATCTTCTGTCATTAGGATGTAGGTTCTTTGAGATTCGTCTACGGCGATATATCTAGACTTACAATTTATATACGCCCGGCCAGAGTTGGTTACAAATATTTCTTGAGGTACGGGTATTGAATGAATATGGTAGAGTTGATAATATGTTTTGTCAAGGAGTGGTATATCCAGTACGAACCTCAAAGGTCCATTCCTCACCATGATCGTTGATGTTGATAATTGTGCCAATTCCTCGATACTGACTTTTGGTCCTTGAGTAGGAAACATGAGTTTGGGAGCATGGTCCTGTACATCTCGATACACAAACTCTAGCTGGTTAGTGGTTAACAGAGAGGGATGTAGATGTCCTCTTCTAGCGTCGTGTATGGCATCTGGGAGTTGATCGGCTGATCTTGTGTAGCTATCCAATCCGGTTCCCATCATTCTTAACATTTGATTCAAAGTGTTTGTGTAGTTTATTTGTGGCATATATTCTCTAATTTGATTGACCGCCACTGCAGTATTCGCTAAAACAAGTTTAAACTGATTAAACTGTCTTTCTTCATTTTCTTCCCCATGAAAATGGTGAGTCTCCAGACACTAACACTCCTTCGCATGAGTCCCTCCTTCTCGTAGTAGATTCCGGTACTGCTGGTGAGGGGAATGATCCTGTACAGCTGTTTGCCCTGTCCAATGCCAGTCGCTGCATATACATAACATAGAAGGATCCAAAGACACGGGTCATACATTTTAGGACAATTGAAAAATTCTGCCTTTATTTTCTTTTCGCTGAAAACACCAGTTCCCGTTAGATCACTGAAGTTAAGCAGTGTTGGGCGCGGTTAGTACTTGGATGGGTGACCGTTCGGGGAATACTGCGTGTTGTTGACCCGTCGTGGGTGTGGTGGACCCACACGGTAGTATTTATCCACCTAGAAACACTACCCGAATCGGGTAGTGAGGCAATGAACTTTCGAGTTCGAAATGCTAATCAATTTTTTTTTTTGTTATGAAAAGAAGTTGCGTTTGGATACACTTTAATTTGCTTAATTTAACATTCACCAATTAAAATTTTTGTATACCATTTAATTAAATTACACTTGATTACAGTCTAGGACTTATTTAAGGGTAGGATTAGTCACTACACATTGAAGAAGGCATCGGCATGTGTTTCGGTATTTTCACCACGCTTATTTAGGGTTACGATGGACAAGATTTTAATCCTCACCCCAAAATCATTCAGGAATAAATGATTCTGTATATCTTTGATAAAGAGTTCTTGAAAATAACTATCGAAGTTATTTTGTAGTGAATTTCATTACGCCCTGAATCAATTAGGGAAAATTATGGAGAGAAAAAAAAAAGAAAAAAAAAAAGAAAACAATTGAGCGGTTCACCACCCCGGAATTATTTTGAAACAAAATAATTCCTGGGTAATCCCGCACTTCATTGAATTTATTCGGATTTGATATATTTTCAGTTTTTCCTTTCTTTTCTAGCTTTAGTTTTAATGCCTGTGTTAACCTTGTTTCACAAAATACTCTAAGGTTGGCCTAATTTCTTTTAGATTCCTAATCGTAATTGTATCGTTGCTTTATGTAAAGGAAAATCATACTTTATTTTCATTGTTTTATCCGGCTTAAATCTTAACTACCTTTAGCTCATCAGCATGTTTCATAAATCGCGAGCCATCTTTTACCAAAGGCCTAGCCTTTTGATCATAGTATTTCTTTGACTTTTCCTTTGCATCACGGAGATTCTTTGCGGCGATTTTCTGAATTTCGTTTAATCGGATGATTAGGTCATGCAAATAGGTGCCATAGGTTTACAAGTGGTCATCGGACGGAAACGAGGTGGGTACCCGTGCGGTTCTTCCGAAGACCAATTCGTAGGGAGTAAACTCCGTCGCTTCATGAACCGACGTGTTGTGCGCAAACATGGCGAATGGAAGCAGTCTGTCCCAGTCGTCATAATCGTTCGCGTAATGTTTTATATAATCGGTTAAAACTATGTGGCTTCTCTCTAGGGATCCATTCGTTTGAGGACGATACCCAGAAGTCCTCAATTGTTTTACGTTGAAAAGTTTCTCCATTTTCCGCATCATTTTACTCACAAATGCTTTTCCTCGATCACTCAGGATGCACTTTGGGGCACCGTATAGAGAGAAGAGGTGAGTAGCAACGGCATGTGCGATGGTGGTTATTTTAACATCTGGAATGGGTACCGCTATGCAATACTTGCTGAAGTTGTCCTGGATAGTTAGTATTTGTCGGTTCCCATTCGGGGTTGTAGGGAGTTTTCCTACAGTGTCAATTGACACTTTGTCAAATACGCCAAATGGTGTATCGGTAATCACCATTGGCTCGTGTGTACGGGCTGCATAAGTTTATTTTCCAGACAACTACGACAATTTCGTATGTAGTTGTTTATTTGGTCTCGCAGGCCGGGCCATGTGAATCGTTCTCGTACGCGCCTGTATTTTTTGGTCACACCTTTGTGTCCTCCCACTAGACTCTCGTGACATTACCGTATTATTTCTTGTCTTAAGTCCTCCGGGGGCACTTCAATTCTACCATTGCAAAGGGTGACTTGGATATTACCACTTTGGAGAATAGGGGCCAAAGTATCGCGCATTTTATCTTGGGGCAGCGAACCAAGCAAGTCTCCCGAATTTGCAATACGGCATGTTTTCTGCTCATCTTTTTCTAGAGCGAGGCGAAGGTTCTTTAGTCCAGCAATCACGTCATTCCAGTCAATTTCATCGAAATGTCTCGTTTTTACCACGATAGAATAGGTCTTGTATCGACCGTTAGGAGTGACCAGGATTTATCCCTTCTGAGGTTGGCTTTCCCAGAGGTCTTGTAGATCAAGACGCTCGGTAGCCACCAGGAGCTTGGCGATCGAGTTTGTAGGTTCGCAGTCTGCTGAAATAAAATGGGCGTACTTGACGCGGCGATATGTCAATGGCTCCTTCCATTGACGGTTTATGTTAGACTCTTCAGTTGGATCTAATCACATTTCTGAGGATCCTTCTTTTTCATCCTGTGGTGTAGGTGGGTCTATATAAGGTACCTCAAGGTTCAGTCTTGAAACTGGTGAGGTCTATCTTATCTCTTGGGCAGGTTTAGAACATTGTAACCTTCGTGGTTGATAATTGTCTTTTCCTCCTATTGGACTACTCAGCTCTTCCTCCCCACTCGTTGTCTTCGCAAAGGGTGTTGACCATGCTACCGGTGCTATGGAAGGCAAGTGGGTTGTAAAGTGTGATTGCTGTGATACAGGGTCCTTTATCTGAGGAGAATTAATTTCTTCGGGAACGTCAGCAAAACGCACGGTACTTCGTCGCTGGGGTGCGACGACCTTGCTACAGCCTAAGGTTGTATGGACGTCTGGTTTAGTTAAGTTGTCGACTTCCTGCAGTGATAAAATTTTTTCAAAAGCCTTTAGGAAGCTGTTCACCTTAAGCGTGAATTCATCATCATCAAATTCTCCGCAGGGATCTTGCTTTTTCAATTCTTCCAAAAGTTCTTGATCATTTTCACCTTCAGAAACATGAGTGCAAGGAATCTGAATAACGGAATCAGCACCTTCATTATCCCAGAACCAAGAGTGGTGCTCTGCAAGGGATTCATTAAACTTGTTTAATGATTTTTCTAAAACCTTCGGATTAAGACTGCGAATCTCCTCGACATCGCTATCTTCGCTGTCCATTTGGGGTAGGCTGATATCCACGATGACTTGTGGCGGTGGTGTAGAGTCCTTATGATGAAAACCTAAAGGTTCTGTCTGGAAGGTGCTAGTTTCTTGTACGGAATCTTGCTCTGTTCCCTCTTTCGCTAATTTATCCGGTTCTTCATTTCCTTCTATCCCTTGGCGGCCAGGAACATAATTCCATGTCACCTGTAAGAGTTCTAAAGCGGCTTTTAGTTCTAAGAATTCGGCTTTGTTGACAACGGGCTTTCGTGCTGCAGTTTCCTAGCCGTTCTTTTCCCATTTAGGCATGCAGACGGTTGCACTGTCGATGAGAAACTTCGAATCTGTATTAATTCTAAGCTGTTGGATTCCTGCGCCTGTGGCCCTCTGAGCGGCTATCGTGATCGCTATGATTTCTGCCGCATTGTTTGTTTGGCGTCCTGTAACTGCTTGCGAGACGTTTAGCGGATGGTTTTGGCCAAACCATACGCCAATTCCAGTTCGAGAGTTGCCTTTAGAATCAGGAACGCTTGCTCCGTCTATGTATACATCAACATAGGGATCGCATAAGGGAGGTATCCATGGAGCCTTTAGGGGTAAGCGCGGGGGTGCGCTTTTAGGTGGACCATCGCCTTTCAGGGTCCATTGCGCAGGTCCTACGTCTGGCAGGACGCTGCGACTCTTTCTAAAGACGGGGGCATCAGAATCCTCATTATCTCCTTCTTCAGATGACGATTCAGATGAAGAGGACTCTTCACTGCCGCTCGGAGGTCGAAAACTGTCGTCTAAGTTTAGAACTGGCCTTGCATTCGTCTTCGCATTCCGTTGATGTCCTGCCGGGAGTTTGGTACTTTTGTCTGATTTCTTGGTATTTGAGTTCGCGGCTGTCTTGGGCATAGTAGCCGATTTCGTTTTACTAGGTTTGAACTGGCTAGACCTAACGATGGTCGGCTTCTTCGGTGCTGTCGCCAGGGGTTGTGAGTCCTTTCGCGCTGTGGGAAGCGACTTGCTCGGACTGGATTCTTTCGTTTGTTCCTTAACTGTTGAGGAACGCGTGTATATAGGCAACACTCGTGTGAGGTTGGCTGTAAGTACATCGTCGTCGGCCGAAAGGTTCACTTTTTGCTGAAGAGATATAGGTATTGAATTTTCGCAATCTTGATGTGATTCGGACCTACCTGACATGGAAGTGGATTGCTCATCGAGCACTGGATTTTGAGACAGGGCCTCGACCCAGCGATTTAATTTTCCCTTCTTGTATTCGAAGATAAAATCGTAGTTTTTCAATTTCATTCGCCACTTAAGAAGTCTGGCGCCCGGGTCCTCCACATAGAGCATCCAGTGAATGGGTTGATGATCGCATGCTAATATAAATTTCCTTCCGTAAAGGTAGGGCCGAAAATTTTGTACTCTATATAGTACCGAGAGGCACTCCTTTTCCTCCTTATCGTAGCTTATTTCACAAGCGCTCATTGCCTTGGAGTAATAGGCGATAGGCATATCCATCCCTTCCTTCTCTTGTGATAAAATGGCCCCCACAGCATACTCTGAGGCATCTGTGGTGAGTTTGAATTCCTTTTTGCAATCCGGATATTGAAAGATAGGCTCTTGACAAAGGTAATTTCGTATTTTATCGAAAATTTGCTGATGCTCGTTTTACCATCTCCTTTCAATATTTTTCTTGAGAAGATCATTCAAGGGCTTGGCTAATTTGGCGTAGTCTTGAATGAATCGCCTATAATAACCAGATAGTCCCAAGAATTGAGGGACAGCTCTTACCTTGCAGGGAGTGGGGAAATTTCTTATCGCCCTTATCTTGGATGGGTTAGGTTTGACTCCAGTCCGTCCAATTATGTGACCTAGATATGCTACTTCTTTTCGCAAGATATCACACTTATCTGGCTGCAACTTTAGGTTTGCTTGCCGTAAGCGTGTAAAAAGGCGTTCTGCCTTCATGTGGTGTTCCTCAAGCGTTTCTGAGAACAGCACTACGTCGTCAAGATATATGAAGGCCTCCGTGCCATGCATTCCTTTCAATACTTCGTCCGTTAGACGTTGAAAGGTTGCCGGGGCATTTTTGATGCCCATTGGCATTCGGAGGTACTCAAAATGACCTTGAGGTGTAGAGAAGGCCGTTTTTGCTCGATCGTCGGGGTGTGTTTCAATTTGGTGATATCCGCTCGCCAAATCAAAGACAGAGAAGTACTGTGCCTTCCCAAGATGGTCCAGTATTTCTGTAATATTTGGCAAGGGGTATGTGTCCCCTATGACTTTTTTCGTTAAGTGCCCTCTAATCGATGACAACTCGGTATTTTCTTTGTCCTGAGGCATCAGGTTTCTTAGGGATTATCATTAGTGGCGAATTATAGGGTGATCTTGATGGGCCGATGATTCCGCTCTTGAGTTGTTTTTCGACTGCTTGTCGTACATCTTCGGCCGAATCCTGTGCTCGTCTATATTGTTTTCTTTGTATGACTATATTTTCAGTCATGGGTATTCGGTGTTGAACCAAGTGGGTTGCAGTTAGTTTCTCGCCATTTAAATGAAATATATCCGGAAATTCATTTGTCCATTGGGCAACGTATTCTTTTTCTTCATCATTTAAATGGGAAAGGTATAGACTGTTAAACACGCGCTCCGCGCGGGTTTGTTCCTTCTTAGCTACATCTTCATCCGATTCCGTTGGCTCTGAATCGGAAGATTCTTCCCCTTGAATCTTATAGTATTCAAAGGGGATGATTTCTTGAGGGGGAAGGGCGAGCTCGACTACCTCTTCGGTAGTGTTGACTACTAATACATGATATTTCCCGTTTTCATTCGTGACTGCAGCTTCACCTAAATATATTGCGTCCGGAGTCTTGATACGGGGTAGGTACCCCTCTCGTACTTCGGGATTTGATACATCTAGCGCGATTGCTTGACGAGTTCGAGGTTGAATCCTTAATATTCGAGCAAACGGTTTAATTTCCGATTTTAATCTTCTTTTTGCTTCCTTGGATTCTTCGTCTACAAACGGAATTGGTGTTACTGGGTTAGAGACCGTGACAATAGTATTGTGTCTGAAGGACATTTCGACTCGTTCCTGTCAGAGAAAGGGTCAGCCCAGAATTCCATCTGTAGAGATAGGGAAATTATTTCTTACCACGTAGAATTCTACCGGGGCCCCTAAAACTAAAATCTCGAGGGTGCCTAGGGTTTTTACTCCGTGCTCGGTTATTCCATGCATTGTAGTAAGTTTGTTCGGTGGAATCACGAGTTCTTCTTGTAATGCTTGAAGTTTTATCAGATTGACCCCTGATCCTGGATCGACCAGGAAGGATGCCTTCGGATTGCGAAATTCCGTGGCAATCAGCATGAATACCGGGGAATCTTCTAGTTGTTCCCGGGTTCGGAACACCCTGTGGAATTCTCCAGATCCTTCACAGTTCGTGGACGCTCCTCAAACTTGAAGCTCGTCGGGGCGTCCTGCTGACGGGCTAGATTGAAGTTTAAATTTTTCTGATCCTTGCTGCCAGAAGGCCCAGGCGATGCTGACCGCGGCAAATTTGCGTCTCTTTTCTTTGTTTCAGAATCCACGTGCGGCATGTACGGGTAATATGGACATGGAAAAGGATATCCTGTATATGGGAAGGGCGGACATGGATAGCCAGGAGGGTATCCAGGGAATTGTTGAAACATTGGCGAAGGGTATGCCGAATTGAACATCGCATTCTTCATGTTAGGTACCTTGAGAATACTTTTCTGCTCGGGATGTAAAGACTTTTCTTTATAGTGGGGCCATGGGCTTGGATGTGTGGCTCCTTCCGTCTTTTTTTTTTATTCGTCACATCCAAGGGGGCTTGTTGTGCCACCCTATAGGTTAAGACCGATAAATCTGAAGTGGAGTTATACTTCTTCACTTCTTTGACATGTAAAGCATACTCGTATGCTTCCGCTTATTCCTTTGGACGACTCGTATCCACAAAGGTCGCCATGTCGTCTGGAAGTCCGCGAATGAACGCCGTTAAGGCTACGTCCTTAACTGGACTAATCATTAGTTCACTTTCCTTAACCTGCACAGAGTCATCTGTGCTTTTAACGTATTCGTCAGTGTATTTTTCTTGCAAAGCATGCTTTGCCCCGCTCAACAGCCCCTGCATTCTATCATAACAATCACTAACCGTTTCGTGCTTTGTCTTCGTAAATTTCATGATTTCCTGAAAATACCATTGAAATCTCTTCGCAGGTGCGAAACGTTTCTTTAACTGCTTAACAAATTCATCTACAGTGTTGAATTTCTTATCCCTTACACCTTCTCTCGCGACGCCTGTTAGTTTACTGAGCACGATCTTGATAAAAGGGGCTTGATTATCTGACGGTAAGTAGACCGCTCCATTAACTATGTCCTGCAAGAAGTCTTTCAAGGGGATGTTCTTTCCATCAAATTGAGGGATGTGATATGTAGCTTGTTGCAGTGTGATTTGTTCTAGAAATGAAGAAAAACCTTTCAAAATCACTAGTAGATCGTACAAAACGCTTTCCAAGAGTTACTATTGCTTGCTCTATTTCCGAAATAGAAGTCAACAGTTCGTTTTGGGCTATTAGTCGTTCCGACATCTTATAAAGACAACTGACACCACGCATGATATAAATTAGAGTCTAAGTTGGGCGGTCCGAACGTCGGGGGGTTACTGACATCAGAGCTTCAGCCCTAGCAAACAAAGAATCGAACATCGCAAAAGTAACTTACGTGTTTTGAGATACTGTAGGAGCTGATTCTTGTACCACGGGAGGAGGTTCGATCTCAGCCTCTTTTTGTTTTAGCTGTGATTGTGACTTTTTACCTGCGCGTCTAGCTGATTTTTTTAAGGGGACCTTAAAAACATTTAATTGATCAGCCATTGGTTATTAATTGACAGAGAAAATTCTTTTCGTTAATTATTGAAAACTAGAATTTTCTAAATAATCTTCTATCCATTGAATTACGTCATCTAAACTTTCAACATGGCTATTTTGAGATACTAGAACTGAGTTTTGTTTCCCGACTAAATCCGGTAATTTTATTTCTAAGCTAGGTTCACTTAGAGTTGTCTCAGTATGTACATGTGGTTGTGCAGCAGACGCTGCTAATTTACGTGCAATGGCACGTTTCGTATCTTTCGCGTACTTTTCTGCCGGCACGATGCTTTTTTCTATGTGCTGCTTTGCGAGGAGGGGAGATATTAGGCATGGGACGCGCTTCTCTCTCTTTCTCGACTACTCTATAGTACTGCTCACTTCGTTGTGAGCACACTCTATCAGATTAACGTGTATACATAAAAAACACACGTTACAAATTCCACCTGACACATGTGATTGCTGACATAATGGAAACAATTTCGCACTTTAAATTGGCATTAGATATTCAACTTTTCTTAAGACTGCTATTAGGCAATTACGTCATTTTAATTAAAAAATTGTTATTATGCCGCTTAAGACGCTTTTAATACAACTATGTAGGCCGCATGAGGCCTTACTATTAGTTGCTAAATGTTACTATCAAAGGATTATAAGCCTCCAAATGATAGTAGCATTTATTTTCAGGTGATCTAAGGCACTAATATCAATTCGTTAATTCATTATTTATCGCACGCCATTCTAATGGTCGAAATTAAATGTCACAAGAAAATTAAATACTAACGTCAATTATCTCAAATTTAATTTCCTTAAAATACTCGACCGTATGTATGCAATTGGATAACTAAAGGTAATGATGCCTTACGAACCACTACGCCCAGGAAAACCAGGAACTAGAAACAGCTCAGATTTTGGTCTGATTAGCGCAGGACGCAAAGTTTCATTAACCCATAGTTGACATTTCCTCAGAAAATAACATATAAATTTGGCTCATAACGTGAAACAAAAGCAAGGGCTAAAATCAGCTCAAATTTTGAGTCACTTTTATTAAGCTTAATTTATAATATCAATTTTTGAGGAAACGATGGACGTTCTAAACCCATTTAAACCAGAAATAAAGCAAAGCAAACACGTTTGAACAGTATTGATTTATTCCAAAATAAATTAAGCTTTTAACTATCTAGATGGAATTGATCTAATTTGTAATTTTTGTAGTTAAATAAAAATCAAGAGCTAAAAACAGCTCATGTTTTAATTCAACCTTAGAGAAATTAAAATTAGATTGGAAATATCAAAAATGAATTTCAGATTCTAATTGCTAGTTGAGTAAAAAGCAATAGCTAAAAGCAGCTCATATTTCAATTCAACTTACGCAATAGAATCAGAGTTTAATTGTCGCTAAATGCAGCTCATGTTTTAATTCAATTTATGCGTTCTTGAATTGCAATTTTTTTTTTTTTTTAGGAATCATTTAATTTAAATTCATTCTGCTATTCAAATAAAAACGAAAAGCTAAAAGCAGCTCATGTTTTACTTAGAAATTGACAATATAATTCCACACTTTGATTTTAATTTCGAATTTTTCGAATTTTAAATTAATTTTGAGAACTTCAGCCCTCAATATTTCTCAATAAATAAAAAATTCACTGTCGAAAGTTAAACTGAAATTTCTTGTGAACATTTGAAAACCCTTTTCATCATTTTACAGATCAATCAGATTGAAAATGGATTTTGTAAAATTCCGAGTAAACCGGTAGCGTGACAGGGGTGAAAAAGGGGTGAAATCCTATCTCACCGCTGCCACCATCAGCTTGTTACGTACGAGATAATAATTTCTAATTTTAAAAACCTGTGAATGAGCTTTAACTATTATATAATGTACCGGAGGTTCAAGCTGCCAAATTAGTTCATTAATTTGTTTAATTTTTATGGGATCGTGACTACCATCTTCTTAATTCAAGATGTTCCCTTTTTCGGCTGTCCTGCTAGCGTTGAATTTTAATGATGAAAAGGATTTTCTGTTGAATAACTAATGCACTGACTCTAGTTTCATTTTAATTTATTCAAATTAAAAGAGAATGAAATAACCAAAAAAAACAACAGATGGTAAAATTCCAAAGGAATCAAGAGGAAAAAGTACAAGTAATTTTCACATTTCACTTACCCTAACTTACAGCTACCGCCACACTTCATTCGCCAGAGAGAAGGAAGGAGTGGGCAAGGATTAGATATCTGGTGTTTTTGGAATAGGATGTAACTTTTTAGGTTCACACCTTTCCCTGGACCGTCGCACTTCGTAGATAACTGCACTGGGCCCGAATCGCCGTTTCTATTCTGGGTGCACTAAGCTTATTCGCAGAATCGACACATCCTTCACGGTAGAAAACGAACTCTGCTGGTTTTGAATTTAAGTGGCTACACGTCTGTACGTCGTTATGTCACTTAAGTTCGGTATCGGTCTTCCGTCGACTAAAGATCCAAAAGAGTTTTACGTCCGTACGTAGATCTGTCTGGGCGAGTCAATTAAATTGACAAATTAGGTCCGATGATGCCGTCATTCGATGCCGTCCCGGTTCGTCCGAATTTGATAGAAACGTGGGTCCGTTGATGCCGTTTGAAGGGCGACGTCCGTTGATATCTAATCAAAAATAAGGGGTCGGGTCAGTGTTACCGTTTGAAAACGTCGTTCCTGGCCAAAGACTAACTTTAATTATTAATGACGTTGCGGCCCAGCTCAGTTACGCGTCGAGTGCAGACGGGCAAGAGAAAGCGTGTTTTTTCCGGATTCCTTAGTACTTCTAGTCGGTACAAGAAGTAGTAAAGAACTGCTTTGAGAATTTTAAGTATGACCGACTCGAAGGTACAAATGCATAGGTGAGGTAGGGCATTTTTGCAAGCATTGCTAATTTTGATTGGTGGATCGTTGTCAAGCGACAATTTGGGAGAGACCCATGGAAGGAAGCTATATTGTGAATCGCTGACTTCTGAAAACTTGCTGACTGTCATAACGTGACTTAGAGACACGTTTGATTCCTTTAATTTTATATTCTTTTAAAATTATAATTTGAATTGTACTGAATATTGGTTATTGATTGTTTCCAAATTAATTTATTTATTTCAGTATGAAATTAATAACTAATAATCTTGAAAATATTTTGTAATAGTAAGGAAATGCACGCGCACCGCAAGCAAATCGTTAGGTGTAGTAGTGCATAGGTAGAAGCGTCAAACGGTGTTCGTATGGGTGCTCTCCTTGCAATGATTCGTATTGTCGTCTTCTCTCTTTCCTTCTCTCTAGTTCTCACGTCTTTCTATTTTACCCTAACTTATTGGCATGGGTGAAGGAATGTTCATGCTGGCTTATGTTTTAAAAATGCTTATGTTGCGTATATGTTCCTGGAGAGTTGAATTTAATTTTGACTTTGTTGAATACAAAATTTAATTAAGTATCAGGATGGTTCGTAACAACCCCACCCTGGAAATTTTGGTTATTGTCCTCGATAACTGGTTCAAAATGAACAGTCCTTTCTCATGCTAGTTGGACTAATTATTTTCTTACAGTAAAATTTCTCAGTTATGTAAGCAGGTAATAAAATTATAACATAACCTTTCGGAACGTGTCATGAGATAAACTATCGTTGGTTTAGACGATAATATAATATAATAATATACGTAAAATAATATATATATACACTCACTCAATATATATACACTCACAATCACTGATCACTTCACATGGGTTGAAGTGTTTGCACCGGTAGTTGTACTTTGGGCAAGGGCATCCCCGATACTTTTGATGTATTGGATGATTTCCTTGGAGAGGATCTGATTTGAGTTCGGGTTAGTGGCTCTTGGAGCTATTGTTGGTAATTCTAGCTCATCTTCATGGTGTTGTCCGAGGTCAGCATTTTCGAAATTTTGAGTATTTCATTTAGTGTCACTAATACTGGACCTCCTAGATCGCTTCTTCCTAATACAAGCGACACAGGCTAATATTACTATTGAGATTTGAGAGTGACAAAAATAGGTTATTAGTCCCAGGATTGTTAATAATCCTAATCCCATATATGACCCATGAGTAAGGGTTAAATGATTTTTGCGGAATGCCTTGCGATCCCTGAATTCCTCTAATTTCTTCTCGATCTCCCGTAAGGATTCTTCATGTTTGTAATTTTGTCGATAGGTAACATCTTCTTTTGATGATGTTATAAGCATTAATTCCGTGATGTTAATTTTCTTATTATTGTGTCCGACGATAGGTGATATTTTTGTTAGGTCTAAATGTAGAGTTGGCTCATAAATGAACTCTGTAGAATGTCGATTGACTGAAAGGCTGGTTAAAATTTCGGAGTCTGTTTTCAATATACAGCCTGGAGCTAATTCGACTATTCCCAATTTTGATACCTGAATTTTTAATAAGGGTTGCATTGGGCAGATTATTTCTGCTGAGTGTTCCCTGTCGAGAGAGTAAATCCATCCCGCTAAAGTCTTCATCTCACAAATTCATTTTCACACATTTTTTTTCACAAAATTTTTTTTTAAACATTTTTTTACACAAATTTTTTTTCAGAACATTTTTTTCAACAATTTTTTTTTGTAATTTCTTCACTCCGCTCTATGCAGTATAAAATTAGTATTTTTCGTTACTACCTCCTGACAACTTTTTTGGACGGGCGTTGCATAAAATAGCGTGTGATACACGTGCGCATAGGTCAGGGGTCTCACAATCGAAAAGTGCAGCGTGACCCAGGATCGCTCCACCTGTTGCAAGATCTACCATTTTTTTCGAAGGAAAACTGAGAGAAAATTTATGACCTATCGGGAAAAAATCCTTGTTGGTAGGCCTCAGTTCTGAAATTTGAACATGGAGGACCTTTTTTTTCAAAGGGTTTCAAGCGGCTCGAATCAAGTAAAGGATTTTGACCGTTCTGGGTCAGAGCTTGGTAGGTCCGACCTACTGGCCTGAGATCGCTAGTAGATACAGGATCTACTTTTGGAGACCCCTGGCATAGGTGATTGATAACTCGTATAATTGCATCATTCGCCTGCGGTTCGAAGCACTCGTCTACGTTTTCGCACTCGCTTCGCTCGTCGCACACAATCACCTATTTTACGCACTTGTATCACAAATAACTATAGTTAAATTTTCAGATAGAGAAATAAGTTTTTGAGCAAATAACTTTAACCCTCCAAGGACGAGAACTATATATTTTTTTTGATATGAAACATTACTATTATCATTCAATTTAACAAATTATGTTTTTTTCATTTGAAGCTCCAATGGACGAGAACTATTTTTTTTTTGCATTTGATTTCTCATGTGACGTATACGTCATACTAGTCCTTGGAGGGTTAATTTTCGTAGAAGTATTTAAATTTTCAAGGAAACAAATAAATTCTCTACCAAAAAGATCAAATGGCTATAGACAAATTTCAAAACAAAATCGAGTTGACTTTTTAGTTGAAAAAAATTATTATCAATAAAAAACACTAATTTTCCACCAAAAGAAATAATTGTAAGTAAGTAGAAAAAGTTGTCACTCATATTGAATTCACTGGAGGAATTTCCTCGTTATAATAAGGAAACTTCTGTAAATAATGTAAAACGTTCTCAAATAATATAAGATTTTCTGTAAAATCTATGAAAAAAATGTTGGAAAATGAACTGAGTTCTTTTTCTAAAGAAAGAGTAATTACTGCGCGCATAGTACGCATAACGTTCTATTATTTTTAAAGAGTAGACCATGCAAAAGTTTAAAGTATTGAAAATTGAATAAGTGAAAGTTTCAAGGTTAGAAAATTTCAAATAAAAAATTATTCAATATTTTTCTTTACTTCCTACAAATTTGTCAGCCCGCTAATTAATAAAATGTTACAATAACAAATTTCTATGAAATGGGGACCAGATATTTTTTTGTACTGCCGTGACGTACTTGTACTTTAACTTTATAGCCGAGATTTTTTTCTCGATATTCTAAGTGTTAGATTAGCCGTCAGGTTTATTTGTTAGCGATAGAACTCGTTAAATGCAGCTTAGGTGGTTCGAAACCCATCACAGCGTTTTCGATTTTTAATAGCGTTAATATCGTTAAAAGCGTGCGACTATATCGTATGTAATGTATCGTAATTTAATGTAATTGTTTAAGTTAAATTGTGTATACGTACCAACAATATACTTATGAATTGTACGATATGTGTAAGCATGTGTTTGTTAGTAGTGGATGACCTTCCACAGAATCGGTTTGTAGCAAGAATGTTTTTTTTTGCTGGCGCACGAAATTTTACATTACTGGGATGTAGAATTCACATATTTAGAGAGGTAGACTTTGTAGGTAATCGACGTCTCATTTTACCCAACTGTCAGGTAATCTCTAATATCTTGTTGTATCATTTCTTACTGAATCGCGAATTAAATTTTAATAAATTTATATTAATAATTCATATCTTCACATCAAATATTACCCTACTTCATTTTACATGCCTGAAAGTGAAATTTTAATATAATGCTATAATGTCCTCCGTTTACCGAACTAAGTTATGCAATATTTAACACACACATTTTCTCCGTGTACTATCTTATTAACTACTTATTACATAAAATAAAAATTGATTAGCATTTCGAACTCGAAAGTTCATTGCCTCACTACCCGATTCGGGTAGTGTTTCTAGGTGGATAAATACTACCAGTGTGGGTCCACCACACCCACGACGGGCCAACACCACGCAGTATTCCCCGAACGGTCACCCATCCAAGTACTGACCGCGCCCAACGCTGCTTAACTTCAGTGATCTAACGGGAACTGGTGTTTTCAGCGTGGTATTGCCGTTGGCACTTATTACATATTGTCTTAAATTATTACTCTTATTTCTAAACGCTTGCGACTTTGCCCTGGGCTTTCATTTCCTCTTACCACTATCAGTCTCATAATTGGACTATAATCCGCAACACTATTCCGTAATTCTCCTTCTTTAGGAGTCATTTTTTGGCTTTTTCCTTCCCTGTGGAACCAGCTCTCTCTCTCTCTCGCAGCTCTTCCAGCTTCTTCATCCATTCCTCTCCCTGGCCATTTTCATTCAGAATCCATTTCATTCTCTCTTCTATGCTCTCCCCTCCCCCTTCGTCACCTGTACACTTCCCTAAAACATGCAACCATGTTTCGTGCTCATACTTACATACTTTACACACATTCTCTTCATCATTCATCCAATACCTACATTCTCCTATAACCTCTTTCATTCTGAATCTCATCACTCTATTCTATTTGCTCTCCTTTTTAATCTTTTGCAGGTACTCTGGTTCCCCCTGCCTCTTCACCATTTTATAAAAACATATCTCTCATCCTCCCATTTTGAACGCCCCACGTTTCCCCTCCTCTCTGTATCCATAACCTCCCGGGCACATGCTTGTGCATTTTGCTTCCTTCTCCCCTTCTTAGTTTCTCTTCGAAGTTCCAGGCTCTTTTCACTTGCCTCACCACCATTTTTTCTCGAGCTATTTCTTCCCTCAGCATATAACCTGGGCAGCTCCAACTCACTCTCATAACCCATCTCAAAAATTTCTCCTGCAAACTTTCTACTCTCTTATGTTCTTTTCATACACAAATTTCCACTCCATAGCTTAAGACTGACCATATTAAGACATCAAACATCCATACTCTCATCTTCCAGTCGTCTTTAAACCTTCTTT
>CAKNXH010000170.1:0-19362 GCA_932178445.1 Andricus quercusramuli | reverse complement strand
TTCAAAATTTTTTCTTGACAAAATTTTTTTTTCAAAATTTTTTTTTCACAAAATATTTTTTTTTCAAAATTTTTTTTTCACAAAATATTTTTTTTCAAAATTTTTTTTTCCAAAATTTTTTTTTTCATAATTTTTTTTTCACAAAATTTTTTTTTTCAAAATTTTTGTTCACAACATTTTTTTTCAAAAATTTTTTTCACAAAATTTTTTTTTAACAATTTTTTCGCACAAAATTTTTTTCCAGAGCACTTTTTTTTCAAAATTTTTTTTTTCAAATTTTTTTCGAAAATTAAAAAAAAAATTTTTGTCAAAAATTAAAAAAAAAAATTTTTCCAACAAAATTCCTTTACTCCACTCTATGCAATATACAATTAGTATTTTTCGTTACCACCTCCTAACAACTTTCTCGGAAGGTTGTTGCAAAAAATAGCGTGTGATACACGTGCGCACAGGCAATTGCTGACTCGTGTAATTTCAGCATTCGCCTTCAGCTCTTCGCACTCGTCCTCGTTTTCGCACTCGCTTCGCTCGTGCGCTAACCTCCGACTCGTGCTTCGAGCCTCCGGCTCATGCTGACAAATTTACACTCGTTGGCAATCGCCTATTTTGCGCACTTGTATCACAAATAGCTATATCATAAACACTTTTCAAATAGAACATCTTACCGTGAGCAGTAGCCTTTCGATGATAATCTGTAAGCGTACTGCAAAGGTCCCTTGCAGTCTTACTATTCTTTACGTGGATGAGCTGATCACTATCCACGAGCAGTCTGATTATGGCTTTAGCTTTGGCGTCCTTTTTCTTCCAAGTGCTTTCCGCAGCTTCCGATGTTGCTTCTGCTGGAGGATCTTCACTTGTGACTTCGCATAGGCCTTCAGAGATAAGCATCAATTCGACCTTACAACTCCTGTTCTTCAGTCGTTTTTCAAATCCGAATTTATAGTTATTGTTTTATGCAGTGCTCCCAATCTTGCTCCCCAACCGCACTGCGCATGCGTCGCACCGAATTTATGATTAGCTGCATAGCGCACGCTTATTTAAAATGTTAAAATATGCAAATCAATTGTTTTAAACAAATAATGATTAGAACATGCATGAAAATACATTTTTCATTGCAAACTTTCGCAGTCATAGATATAATAATAATTTGATTTCACTGCTGGAATCTTTCTTCAATGTCCGAAGGAATAATGTGTTTTCAGCGGAGAAATAAAATAATTATTATATTTATGACTGCGAAAGTATATTTTGCAACGAAAAATGTATTTTTTATGCATTTTCTAATTACAATTTGCTTGAAACGATTAATTTGCATATTATAAACATTTTAAATAAGCGCGCGCTTTGCAGCCAATCAGAAATTCGGCACGACGCATGCGCAGTGCGGTTGGGGAGCAAGATTGAGAGCACTGGTTTTATGTAACCTTTATTTACTGTGTCCCGGAAACTGGGCCTCATAACCTGTTGGAAGATGTAGCTTTATGACAGCGTCGCGTCGGGACATAGAATTAGGATGAAACAACTATAGTCTACAATTAATTGATAACACAAGAATTCACATATGTTGCGTTCTACAAACCCAATCTGCAGTTTTATTACGATTGTAACTACAATGGCTTAAGCAGCATTGAGTATCATTCGGTACAGCTTCCACGCCCTTCCTTGCTATTCGCACGCTCCACAAATTACCGGAAGATGAAAATTCAGAAATTTAGGATAGAACCTAACAAATACGACTTCTTCCAGACTAATAATTTAAAATTTTATTTAAAAAATATACGAAAAGATAACGTTTCGAAAACCCAGCTGGCTTCCCTTATCAGATCTGTATAAAAAACGTATTCAAAATTATAATATGAAGAAATATAATTTATTGACAAAAATTTTCTCTAAATATAATAAGAAAAATACCTTTAAAACATTTCGAAAAAATTCCTTGAAAATTTCCCTATGTGTGTGTTCTATAAAGTTTTTTATATAGTGCTAGAAAACATATAATAGAGGTGAGGTTCGAAAAATGTGAATAGTATTGTTACGGTGGGTCCTGTGGGGATAGACAATTTCGACTAATTTTCGAAATGCTTGTACCCACAACCTACACAAGTAGAAGTGCAAGGCCGTGGCCAGCGTGGTTGTATCTCCTACGCTCACACACTGGCATACAAAGACTGAGAGGATAGTGCGACAGAGAGAGAGAGATTCTAAGTAGGCACAGTAGAGTCGCCAATGCAAAGAAAGCGGGTTATAGGGGAAACCTCCCTACAGTGGATAGTGCAACCTACAGTTGATAATCATTGATTAAAAATACTAGTCTATATAAAATAATGTAATTAAATAGTTAAGACACTATACGTGTTAATAAATAAAAAGTAATATTAATTATTTCTCTTTTATTTGTGCTCTTAATTAATGATTATCCATTGTAGGTTGCATTATCCACTGTAGGGAGGTTTCCCCTACCAAGTGGTAGTGCAGATGAGCAGTGGCGCGTGTCGTCCTCCCTCCCCGCCTAACGACTACTGCAACCTCCTAGCTTTCATACCATCCGGATACGTGCGAGGTATCTTTTTATTAAATTTAAAAAAAGGTATTGATTATTGATCAATATCTCAGCAATCGATACCAATCAATACCTCTACCCTAGTTGAAGAATCGATACTGTTGAATAGTCGGGGGTGAATGGATTGGATTATCGTCACTACTGTACACTTTGATTTGATTTCACTTTTAATTAACTATACATATATATATATATATATATATATAATTAGTTGACTTAACTTATTTAACTTTGTATTTAAATTTCAATTAATTCAACTTTAGAGGATTGCCATGCGAGGGTACAACGATGATTCGGGCCCTGTTTCGAGAGCATATATCGTTAGCTTCCAGCCCGTGCTAGAAGTCCGGCAGGTTTGGGGACCTAGTGCCCACGCTCCGTCCATATTTTTACTCGCGTTTCCCAGAGTCGCGGTTGTCATCCGAATAACGCCAAGTTGCTAAAAGGGTGCACAATGCCCCGGAGTTTGTTGCCGACGTTAAACCATAACAATCAACAGTAGTGTAGTGCTTTGTGCGTACGGCCCAGAGAGGTACTGATAAAAGTATCCAGGACTAAAAACAACAGAAATAAAATAACAGTGCATGTAAATTCGGGAGACAACTCGCGCGTAGGAGAAGTTCGTGGGATAATCTGTGGATCGTGGAAACAAGTGCCCAGACCAGCGAACACGATCATCGAGCAAGGTCAGCCTTATAGCCTCTCTCCCCCCTCTCCCTCTATCTCTCTCTCTCTCTCTCCCTCCCTCTCTCCCTGTTGTTGGTCTGTTGTTCCTCCAGCATACCAGCACCGTAGGGTGCCATGTTACCTAAAAATTAAAACCAACGCTGGTACGCAACAGACAGGTTGGTGGCAGCGGTAGGATTTTGAACTTTGTCCTTGCTTGCCCGTTTTTGATTTTTTTTAAACTTTGAATTTAACAATTTTAAATATATTTTTACTATTGTTGTTTTTAAAATTGTTGTGCTTAGCAGTGGGACTTTATTTCTTTTTCCTCTAGGTCAAGTGCTTTCAAGTTTAGTGAAAATTATTTAGTACCAGCAGAAATTTAAGAAAATGGTATCACTCACTGTTGAGTACACGGTCTAGGTTAAATTATAACCAATATAGTTTCTCCGTTTTTATTTCGGAAATAAGATCCGAGATAACTGTTCGGTTATTATAACCAATCAAAATTAAGTGAACTAACTTGAAATGCAGGGAGATTAGACAAGCCTAAGGGCCAGTCGAACCCTCCCCTAAGGTTCAGGTGCCATGCCTATGGGCCAGCGCCTGAGTATTTTCAAGTGATTTATTTAATTTGGAAGTTAGTAAGGGAGTCAGTTCAGGTTGACGGATAACTGAAGGATCATTCTGATGTTTTATTTAATACAATTTTTAAGAGAAAATTCTTCAGTTAGAAAAAAAATAACCTCAAACTACAGGATAATTGTTTAAGTTGTTAAACTGATGCTAACCTAAATTTGTTTCTACTCAAAAGGCTAGAGAGGGTACTTCGAAGCTATAGTCAACCTTCGGATGAAACAAATAGAGAGCGTGCGTGATTACTACGACCGTACTTTAGGTCTTCTTAGTGGGGCGAAACACTATCTGGAGGAGAAATACACCGCCAGGGATGACGACACGGCTATGATGATGAAGCCCGTAACGGACTGTGCTCGAGATGCATACATACGAGGACTTCCTTCGGAAATATCTACCTTCGTCGACACGAGAAATCCAAAGGACATTCATGAGGCATATGAACATGCCTTGCACATGGAGGAACGCCAAAAGTATGCGGAGAGGCGAGGGCAGTATCAGCCTCGACGTACGTATAATGTGCGGCATACTGAGAAGTCAGCACCAAAGTCAATATTATCCTCTACTAGGGTTCAGTACCCTCCTGGACTTTATCCACCCTATCCTAGTCCAACACAAATGTACCCCCATCTGTATCCAAATCAATATCATTATCCTCCAGGATATCCTCCTAACTATGGTTATCCATTCCCACTGCAGTATTCACTTCCAGTGGATCAAGACCCGTCTCTCCGAAACCGATGAATTTAAACTACTCGCAGACTCATGGAACGGACGCCACGATGAGTCCCAAACTAAAGGAGCGTACCAAAACGGTCCGAATTTTGGAGGACCTAAAAGAATCTTCCGAACAAAGTATCAAAAAGAAGACTCCCCAGTCGTCCGAATAAAGGCTCCGGAATTCCGAAAAACAACGGCTTCCTTTTTGGTAGACCCAGGATCTGAAGCTCCAAGCACTAAAACCGGAAATAACCATAGGTGATGATCCCATCTATGTGTCAGAGTTTCACGTAGTACCAAATCATTTTCCTATCTCCGCCGATGGAATTCTTGGTCGGCCATACCTCCGCCAGGAGCAAGCACAGCTGTCCTTTAGACATAATACCTTAGTTGTTATTTCTGAACCAATCACGCCAATACCATTTGTAGATTACGAATCATGAAAGGCGCGTGAATGCTTGAAATCAGAAATAAAACCATTTTCACGGATTTTGAAACTCAAGGCTCGCATGAAGCAACCAGTATCGATCGATGTAAATAATAAGGACTTATCGGAAGGATATCTGCCTCGTATAAATGCTCCCGATGGTGTCTATATCGGCGAGGGAGTAGTAACAAATCACGATGGGGTATGCTACGCCTACGCTTACAATACTAACGGGGAAGACGTAGAATTCCCACTCCCATCACAGGAACTTATTCCCTTCGAATACTGTGAATTTCCAGGGGAGGAGTCCGAAAATTCTGAATCATGCTGCGAAGAAAACAATAATATTGAAGAACCAGCAATTCCGAGAGAAGAACAGGTCTTTAAGAGTCTCCATGTGTCGCATCTAAACAGGTCAGAACGAGATGTTGTTCGAGAATAGGTTAAAGATTATCCTGATATATTTCACCTGAATGGAGAAATTCTATCCGTAACCAACAAGGTACAGCATATGATTCCCACGACGAACGATGAAATCATTTCCAAGAAACAATATCGTCATGCGCCCGAGGCTTAGCGGCAGTTGGCAATTCAGATAGAAAAGCAATTGAAAAGTGGTATAATATCACCATCCAAGTCACCCTATAGTTCACCAGTTATGATCATCCCAAAGAAGGTATATGCTTCTGGGGAGAAGAAATTTCTAGTCGTGATTGATTATAGGGCACTAAATGCGAAGGTAATAGGGGATGCATACCCGTTACCTAACATAACAGATATACTTGACCAATTGGGCAAGGCTCAATACTTTTCAGTGTTTGAGCTTGCCAGCGGATACCATCAAATTGAGACTCATACCGACAATAGGGCCAAAACAGCGTTATCAACGCCAAGGGGTCATTTTGAATATATGAGAATGCCCATGGGCATTAAGAACGCCCCGGCAACATTCCAGAGGCTCATGGACACTGTCCTTAAGGGTATGCTCGGGAATTAGGCATTTGTGTACTTGGACGACATCATGCTTCATTCAGAAACGCTGGAGGAGCACGATAAGAAAGCCAGAAGGCTATTTAAAAGGTTGCGAGAAGCAAATCTAAAGCTCCAACCCGACAAATGCGATCTCCTACGTCCTGAAGTTGCCTATTTAGGTCACATCATCGGACGAGATGGGGTAAAGCCTAACCCGGCAAAGATAAAGGCGATAAAGGAATTCCCACAACCGAAAACGGTCCGCGCCATTCGACAGTTCCTCGGATTATCAGGATATTATCGTCGGTTCATTGAGAATTACGCGAAGGTTACTAAACCGTTAGCTGACCTATTGAAGAAGGACTCCAAATTTAACTGGGGACCTGAACAGAGCGAGAGTTTGGAAAACTTGCGTAACTATCTGTGCGCGGAACCAATTCTGAAATATCCGGACTTCACTAAATAATTCAAATTGACTACTGATGCTTCGGAATATGCAGTTGGGGCCGTACTAACCCAAGAGTACGACAAAATGGACATGCATGTAGCCTACTTTTCTAAAATAATGACCACCGTTGAGCAACAATTTGAGAAAACAGAGAAGGAGTGCTTGGCCGTGCTGCACTCGGTCGCATAATTTCCGCCCGTATTTATACGGAAGGGAGTTCATCCTGGCCTGTGACCACGAACCAGTCCACTGGATTACGTATGCAGAAAATCCAGGACCACGATTGGTTCGCTGGAGACATCGACTCAAGGATTATCAATATATCTTTGAGTACAAAAAAGGAAAGCTCAATCGAGGGTTAGAAGCATTATCGGGAAATCCTGTAGGACTGGAAGATCATGTAAATGCACGAGCACGGATGCGGTCACCCCTTTCAGTAATCCAAACCAGAACGAGGAAGAGGAGATGCCTCAGGGGCAAGATTGTACCTCCATTTGGTATCGGGCCTTGCCGTTAAAGTCAACGACGACCAAAAGCAAGGTACAAGAGGGCCTCACAACCACAGTCCCCCGTACCAAGACGATTCCAGGTCGTGTCACACGATCGCAAGTCACACCAGCCCCTCAGTCAACCCATAAGGACACGGCTGTCAATTTGGAATCAACAAAACACAGAACGGGTCGTAAACTAACCGCCGCCCCTATTACGACAGTAGTTAACAAGGAATCCGGAAAACCCACTCTGTTCTTGGGTCCTCGCCGTGCGCGGATGCAAGGAATATCTACCACCGAAGACTCGGATGAAACCTATCATCCACGACATATCATAAAAAAACTACCCCTGGATCAAAGCGGGATAGCAACTCGACTCCGAAGAAGAGCAAGAGTACCACCAGCTACCGAAACTCCTAACAACAGTCGGGAGAACTCCTCATCCGATGATGCTTCCTCGGAAGGAGAAAACAGCGATGACTCTGAACCACCTGTCTTTCGAAGGGATCATATTGTATTGCCGATTGTCGAACCCGTTATTATGGCTCGAAAAAAGGAACCAGTTCCTAAGAGCGCACCACCGTATTTGCCAAATCCCTGGTTTCCTACCCTATGCGATAAGCCGATTGAGGTTTACATAGATGCAGCTTGTAGCTACAATAGCAAGGGACAACCCGAAGGCGGCGTCGGTGTTTGGTTCGGCCCGGACCACCCGTGGAACATTTCCGAGCCCGCCCAAGGAAAAAGACAAAGAACGCTGCCGAGATTCAGGCTGCCACGGCTGCTGCGAAAAGGTCCAGTGAAAATGGAATCAAAAGACTAAGCATTTTCACCGACTCCAAGTTCCTCATCGATAGTTATACCCAGTGGCTCCCCATTTGGGAAACCAATGGTTGGAAAACGGTTGACGGGAAACCTGTCGTTAACCGAACTGAGTTCGAAGAGTTGAGGCAAGCGCTCGCACCGCTGGATGTAACTTGGAATCATGTCCCAAGCCATTAAGGTATAGAAGGAAACGAAGCCGCGGATCAACTCACTCGAGCAGGGATCAAGAAACAAAATACGATGATCACTGAACACCCTGAAGGTAGCACCTTTCAAAAGGACAAGTTGAATGAATCAAGGGGACCAATCTCTACCATCATTGTCAATGTTAGTCCTAACTGTACTAGTAGTGACGAAGATAGCAACGACAACAATGGGGAACCCAACTGCGATACACAACCACATGAACCTAAATTGTCAGAAATTCGGGCTACTGTGCAAAAATCAATAGAGAAATTCGATCAATCCCTACATGATCATCAGTCCTACTTTTGGGATGAGGAAGGTTTGGAACAACCTCCTGCAATGGAACCATTGCAAGTAGAAATTGCGGCGGTCCTGGAAGGCGAAGAGGATCAAGATTTTTTATTACGATTACAAAACATGGACCCCTGCACAGGAACAGATGAATCATTTCCCAAGAGAGTAAACAAATTCCTGAAATCATTTCAGGAGCATCTTAATAAAAGAACTACCTCGGAGAAAAGAGACGTCCCCTTCTGTACTTCAGGAGCCATATGAGTCCCTGACAGAAAGCAATCAACCAAAAGGTACAGTGCGCTTTAGTAATGTACCTGAAATTATAGAATCTCCGATCATCGGACAGCAACCATCTCGAAGATCACTGTTTCAAACTCCTCAGACAATACCTATGCCATTTGCAAGGTCTGCTCTGGAAATATACAAAAAAGACAGCAAGCAATCCACAACTTACAAGACAAAGCCTGCAAAGAAAAACTTAAGGCTCTTCCTCAAGCCTTATTTTTAGCCCATGCATTCGTTTTCACATGAATCCCGCTAAACGGATGAATTGTTCGATGTAATATTTTAACCACATAATCTCAAGAGCATAATGCACACAAAGAAAGTTTTTTTTTTGGAAAATGGTCTTTTTTTTTTTGTTCAATTAATCGAAAATGTGCTTCATTTCTGCGCCTGAAAACGAGCAATCCGCCACCGGGAAAGTACCCCCGTTGAACCTAAAACAGGCGCTCTGCAAAAGCATATAGAATTTACGATAATTCACCGTGACGGTTATCGAGCATGCTGAACCCAGGGGGTCGCTCGTAAATCAAGCGCCCTTTCGATTGTTGCATCCTGACACGATTCGAGCCGCTTGAACGAAATTGATAATTATTAGAATATGCATAAATTGAATTTTTATATGCTGCATTAGGTTCATTACATAATTACGAGAAGATCAAAAAAAGATAGAATAATAAATTTCATCCATCCATGTTTTGCGCAATTTTAAAGATTGTGACTGTATTCATTGTCGGCGGTCGATTTAAAATTCGTTTTCTTGTTGTTGTAAATTCATCTCTTCTCTATTAGACAGTTCATTTTCTTTCTTAAAAATTCAATTACATTTTATTTCTTGATAATTGAACTATTGTGTCAAAAATAAATTTTTTTGCATACATTCTTTTTTGGCTGAAAATTTAACTATTCCATTTTTGGATTGAAACTTATCGTCTTTAGTTGAAAATTCAACTATTTGGTTGAAAATCTATGTTATTCTTCGTTTGAAAATTGGTTTATCCTGTTGAAAATTTGTCATTTTCTGGTAGAAAATTAATTTCCTTTGTTGAAATGTCGTTTTGGTAAATAATTCAACTTTGTAGGTTGAAAGTTAAACTATTTGGTTAAAAATTCAAATATTTTGTTGAATTTTTTTTTCAATGCAACTGTTTGGTTGAAAATTGATCCATTTTATGGAAAATTCTACAGAAAATTCGTTTTTTGTTGTTGCTGAAATACGAAATATTCAATATTTCGTTGAGAATTCGTCTTTTTGTCGAACATTCCGATTTTCGTGTTGAAAATTCAACTATTTTGGGTGAAAGTTTTGGTTGCAAATTCAACTGTTTTCTTGAACATTCGCCTATTTCGACAGGAAATTCGTCCTTTTCGATTTAAAATTCACCGTTTTGTTAGGAATTAAACTGTCTTCTAAAAAATTCAATTATTTCGTTGGCAATGCAACTGTTTTTATTTGAAGTTTGATCTTTTCTGTTTAAAATTCGATTATGTAGTTGAAAATTCATCTTTGTAGGTTGCAATAAACTCAACAGTTTGGTTACAAAATCAACTTATTTGTTGACAGTTTCATTATTACATTGCAAATAAACCTAAATTACCTACATTATAAACAGCAAAAAATATTGAATTTCAAAAGTTTCATTATATTGTTTTTTGAAGCTGAAAAAGATATAAACTTTAAATATTTTCTATCGTAGCATTGTGATGTTTCGCCGTGATAAAATAAACAATACCCAAAAAAAACTTTTTGTTCTAGAACATCAGATTTTCGGGGCGTAAGAGAAATTTTGCATGACACTTTTTCAGTTCCACTAGACCTACGATTTCTACTATGTTCCGTGGAAAGTATTATTTCTTAACTGTAAAAAGTACCTGGAAAAATGTATATTTCTGTCCTGGTAAACCTGGAAAAGTCCTGGAATTTTTGTTTGAAGAAACGCTGGACACCCTGATTTAATAAATGAACTATTTTGTTGCAGATACTTATATTCGGCTGACTCAAACTACTTTTTTCTTTGAGATTAACATCTTTTTGGTTTTAAATATGAACTATTATATGTTTCCCTCAGAACTCATCAGCTCTTTGGGTTAAAAATCAAACTTAGTTTCAACTGTTATACTTTTTATGCTTTTTATACTTTTCTCTATACTTTGTACTTGTAACTCACTACGATAAGTTAAACGTGAAAAATGAATTTTTTGGAGAAAATTAAAAAATCCTTCTAGATCAGAGGTCTCCAAAAGTAGATCCTGTATCTACTAGCGATCCCAGGCCAGTAGGTCGGATCTGCAAAGTAGATCACTGTTACAAAGCAAAAGAGACACAAAGTTCTGTATGTTCTTTCTTATTTGTATGATGATGACGTCTTACATGCATTTTTATGTTGTATTCTTGAACTTTTTCGACTTTCCTGATTCTTTTGTCTTTTGAAATAAATAGTAATAATTAATTAAAATAAGGTAGTGGTCTTTTTAAGTAAAAGATTAAATTTTCCACGTGCAAAGACACATTTTGAAAAAAGTTGTCGAATTTCAAATAAAAAATATTGAACTTTATCAAAAAGCAATTTCATTTTCAACTAACTAGTTCAATTCTCAAACGACAAAGATAAAATTTCACTAAAATGTTTGTATTATCAGCAAAGAAGTTGATTTTCGTCAAAATATTTGAATTTCATGCCAAAATAGATGAATTTTCACGATAAAGAAGACGAATGTGGTTGACGTTTTAACCTGATGAGTTGATATTTCAACACAATATTTACATTTTGAAATTAATTGTTGCATTTTAATCTAGAATAGGATTTTTTAATTTTCTGCAAAAAATTCATTTTTCACGTTTAACTTATCGTAGTGAGTTACAAGTACAAAGTATAGGGAAAAGTATAAAAAGCATAAAAAGTATAACAGTTGAAACTATAGTTTGATTTTTAACCCAAAGAGCTGATGACTTCTGAGGGAAACATGTAATAGTTCATATTTAAAACAAAAAAGATGATAATCTCAAAGAAAAAAGTAGTTTAGCCGAATATACGTATTTGCAACAAAATAGTTCATTTATTAAATCAGGGTGTCTAGCGTTTCTTCAAACAAAAATTCTAGGACTTTTCCAGGTTTACCAGGACAGAAATATACATTTTTCCAGGTACTTTTTGACAGTTAAGAAATAATACTTTCCACGGAACATAGTAGAAATCGTAGGTCTAGTGGAACTGAAAAAGTGTCATGCAAAATTTCTCTTACGCCCCGAAAATCTGATGTTCTAGAACAAAAAGTTTTTTTTGGGTATTGTTTATTTTATCACGGCGAAACATCACGATGCTACGATAGAAAATATTTAAAGTTTATATCTTTTTTAGCTTCAAAAAACAATATAATGAAACTTTTGAAATTCAATATTTTTTGCTGTTTATAATGTAGGTAATTTAGGTTTATTTGCAATGAAATAATAAAACTGTCAACAAATAAGTTGATTTTGTAACCAAACTGTTGAGTTTATTGCAACCTACAAAGATGAATTTTCAACTAAATAATCGAATTTTAAACAGAAAAGATCAAACTTCAAATAAAAACAGTTGCATTGCCAACGAAATAATTGAATTTTTTAGAAGACAGTTTAATTCTTAACAAAACGGTGAATTTTAAATCGAAAAGGACGAATTACCTGTCGAAATAGGCGAATTTTCAACAAAACAGTTGAATTTGCAACCAAAACTTTCACCCAAAATAGTTGAATTTTCAACACGAAAATCGGAATGTTCGACAAAAAGACGAATTCTCAACGAAATATTGAATATTTCGTATTTCAGCAACAACAAAAAACGAATTTTCTGTGGAATTTTCCATAAAATGGTTAAATTTTCAACCAAACAGTTGCATTGAAAAAAAATTCAACAGAATATTTGAATTTTTAACCAAATAGTTTAACTTTCAACCTACAAAGTTGAATTATTTACCAAAACGACATTTCAACAAAGGAAATTAATTTTCTACCAGAAAATGACAAATTTTCAACAGAATAAACCAATTTTCAAACGAATAATAACATAGATTTTCAACCAAATAGTTGAATTTTCAACTAAAGACGATAAGTTTCAATCTAAAAATAGAATAGTTCAATTTTGAGTTGAACAAATCAATTTTCGTAGAAAAAAAAGGAAAAGAAGTTTAATTTTCAATCAAGTAGTTCAATTTTCAATTAGGAAGATTCGTAATTTCTACCAAAAAAGCTAAATTTACTGAAAAAATATGAATTTTCAACCAAAACTGGAATAGCTAAATTTCCAGCAAAAAAAAAATGTATGCAAAAATAATTATTTTTGACATAATAGTTCAATTTTCAAGAAATAAAATGAGTTTTCAACAAAGTAGTTCTACGTTCAACCAAGAGGTTAAATTTTAAATAAGGGAAGGTGAATTTTGTAATGAAAAATTTAAGATTTGAATTTTTGAATAAAAACTATCAATTTTCAACCTAAAATGGAATAGTTGAATTTTCAATTCAAAAAATTAATTTTCATACAAAAATAAAATTTTTTCGACAAAATAATTCCATTTTCAGCCAATAAGATGATTTTTTATTAATGTTTCTTTAGATTCCAACCAAGTAATTGAATTTTTAAGAAAGAAAATAAACTGTCTAATAGAGAAGAGATGAATTTACAACAACCAGAAAACGAATTTTCAATTAAATAGACCAAAGTAAATCGACCGCCGACAATGAATACTGTCACAATCTTTAAAATTGCGCAAAACATGGATGGATGAAATTTTTATTAGCTGATAAAATTTGAAAATGATATAATTGCAAAAAATGGGGAAAAAGTGCTAGGTAAATCGGCCAATATTCTAAATATTGAAGTTAATCTTAAATAAAATCGTGAATAAAATGCAAAATTACCAAAACTCACAACAGAAATTGAATGGGTTGACCGATTTTTTTCTATCTTTTTTTGATCTTCTCGTGATTATGTAATGAACCTAATGCAGCATATAAAAATTCAATTTATGCATATTCTAATAATTATCAATTTCGTTCAAGCGGCTCGAATCGTGTCAGGATGCAACAATCGAAAGGGCGGTTGATTTACGAGCGACCCCCTGGGTTCAGCATGCTCGAGACCATTTAAAAAAAAAAAAACTTTCTTTTTGTGCATTATGCTCTTGAGATTATGTGGTTAAAATATTACATAGAAGAATTCATCCCTTTAGCGGGATTCATGTGAAAACGAATACATGGGCTAAAAATAAGGCTTGAGAAAGCGCCTTAATGGCACTGCCTGTGAGAGAGGAAAACGCTCATGATGAAGCGTCTATAGCCAACTTAGAAGCTCATGTTGTCAGGACTACTCTTGACCTAGACGTGCCTTACATCGATCCTCCAACTCCTCCACAAGAAGAAGAAGAAACTAGGTCGATGAAACAAGATATCACTCTGATGAAGGGACCCAGAATGCAAACGGCTTGTTCGGTGCACCATGATTGGAGTGAGCCTTTGAGTTATCGCCGTGATAACTATGCACATTTCATTTCTGAGGACTGCGAGCCTACCAACCCCATATTTAAGCTACTTATTGCCACTGATCATCTTAATCCACAGTACTTATGGGAGAAAAGACCAAAAAAGGGTCAGATAATAGTTACCCCTTTGGGAAAATATACTGTGTACTCCATAGTAATCCAGCGAAATCATTTTGATGATGTTGAATGGAGAGAAGTAAAGACTGGTCTACAGAATCTAAGGATGGCCCTAGAACGTGACCGCTGTGGAACATGTCGTATGGCGAACTCCAGTGATCTATTGGGTAATGTATCACAAAACAAAATGGCAGAGTTGCTGTCGGACATATTCCGGGGTGGTCCACCCACTATCACCTTATCTCACGGAAAGTTAGAAGTGCCTCCGGAGGAATCGTGCTTAAAAATAATCGCAGAACATCACGATAGTTTATTAACCGGACATAAAGGTGTAACGAAAACGTATCGACGCATTCGAGAACGGTACACTTGGCCGGGTCTACGTAATGATGTAATCAAATACATTCGCGAATGCCAAAGTTGCCTCGAAAATAAATTGATAAGAGCACGTACCCGAGAACCCATGGTTATCACTGATACCCCTCTTGGAGTGTTCGATAAGGTCTCTCTCGATACCGTGGGCAAACTCGCGACAACACCCAACGGTAACAGGCATATCCTAACCATGCAGGATAATTTTTCAAAATTGTGTATCGCCGTACCCATACCAAATTTACATGCATCGACCATCGCGCGCCGTAGCTCAGAACCTATTCGCGCAATACGGAGCTCCGCGATGTATTCTTACGGATCGGGGAGGAAGTTTCATAAGCAAACTAATGAAGAAATTGGGGAAGATATTCGGAGTCAAACAATTAACAACGTCCGGATATCGGCCCCAAGCCAACGGGTCATTGGAGCGCAGTCACATCGTCCTCACAGACTATATAAAACATTACGCCGAGTGGTTCGACGACTGGGACCGATTGTTACCGTTCGCCATGTTTGCTTATAATACGTCCGTTCACGAAGCCACAAATTTCACTCCCTTCGAATTTCTCTTTGGACAGCTTGCGCGAATACCCAGCTCGTTTCCACCAGCCGATAAAGTGGAAACTTACGGATCCTATCTCTGCGACTTGGTTATTCGACTTAATGAAATCCAGAAGATCGCGGCTAAAAACATGATTCAAGCGAAAGAACGCTCGAAACTACGATACGATGAAAAGGTACGTCCACTAAACGCAGTGATTGGTGATAGGGTAATCATATTCAAGAACGTGCGTAAGAATAAATTTGACCAAAGAGCTACTGGAACCTATACCATCGTGGGTTTCACGGAAAATCATAATGTAATCCTTGAAGCCGACGATGGTACCAGGTTCACAAAGCACGCCGATAAGCTCTTGACAACTTATTGTTAGGAATAATGCTCGGCGTTTAAAATATCACTTCTATATATCTTGATGTATAATTTTAGGGAGAATTAATCGCGGAAGCTATGTACCGCTGTAAGCTATCACTAATGTTAGTGATTATGTATATCTCTCCAACAATCAACAGGCCCAAGGTACCAGCATCTTCAGTTCCAGGCCAGTACTGGCATATTTTATGAGAATCAAGGGCCTATGAGGCGAATCATCAGTCATTGGAGGATTAACACTTTCCTGCATGTCAACACATTTCAGAATTCCTTGACAGAAATCCAGGACCGGTACCAGTCATTAGCCATCTATTGCCCACCTAAATTGAAAGGATACTGCAATTAGATTATACGGGAGTATAATATGCAGAACAAGTTGGAAATCGCAAAACGAATCAAAAGGGACATAGACAGAGAGATCAGCGAACTGCCATTCCACTACAATAAGAATCGCCTCTCGCGTGTGCCGAACGGCATGCGAGCACGAAGAAACACCCCCCTGTTGGGATTTATAGGAGGAATCGTAGGACCGGTAGTAGGCTTATTGACCTACGAGGACGGGCAAGCCATAGATTCGAAGATTGAAGACCTTAATCTTGCCCAAGCGAATTTGTCTCATATGGTGGATCAACAGACACATGTCATCCAATCCCAACTGGAGAATTTGCACCAGATCACCGAAGGCCATGAACATCAACAACAGCAGTTGCAGAACGAGCTCAACCTTCTTCTAACACACGTGTATGGAATATCAGCAGCAATTACCAATCTAACCTATTCCGATGCCCTATTCTGCAATCTATGGGAAATGGATTGGAAGAGTATGTCAAATCAGGCAAACGGATAATAGACGTTGTTCAGCAAGCAAGAAAAGGAAAACTGCATGCAGCGCTTCTAACATCCGAGCAACTAGAACCAATATATCGCGACGTTCAAGATCACGCACCCAAAGTGGCCTTCCCAGTTCCTGGGCCCCATGTGAGCATCGAGGAATTAGCAAAAATCGCCGCAGTAACCATCGACTGCAGAAATGGTACACTCTACGTTATCATGGACATCCCACTAATAGATAAGATCGACTATACCAGTTATGAAATGCATCCACTTCCAGTACAACAACCGATTTTAGAAAACAGAACGGGAAGGGCGTATATAAGATCAAAATTCGCATACCTGATCATGGAGGAGACTGAGCGAACTTACATGCTAATCACACAGGTTGAGCATGCCCTATGTAGAAGGATAAACAGCTACCTTTATGTCCAGGCATGTTCCCTATTTATGAGAAGGCCGCTCATAAAACCTGTGAGGCTCAACTTATGCTAAATCTATCTTTAAAAACCTTCCGGCTGTGCGACATTCAAGTGTCATTCGAACTTCAGCCTTACTGGAAAGTTATACCATCTTTAAGTGGTTGGATATACTCAATACCTTATTCCATAGACGCCGAATTGCATCGCTCTACGGAACCGGCTCTTCATTTTAATCTCCAAGGCCTGGGAATAATCCAAATTGCACTAGGGTGTAATTTAAAGACGGCTACGGTGACGCTACCAGGATTGGAACCTGTTCATAAACAAATTATAACCATATATGAACCACGGGTTCATCTGGATCTCTTCAAAGTATCTTCAAAGCTACAGCAAGTTCAAAAATTCCCCCAGTTGACAGGTTTAACCACAGCAACTTTTCAGGAGGATGTAAACCTGCCTTCATACAAGGAAGGAGACAAAAATTTGGAACAATTGGAACAACAGCTATATAATTTTAGTCTGCAACGGCAAGCACAGTCCAAACACACCTTGCTAATACATGGCTCCTATGCCGGCCTGGTAGTACTGTCAATTCTAACAATACTGTACTTCTTTCGAGCCGTTCTTATCAATACGTCGCCACTTCGTCCGTACTGTTGTGCCCGAACGACCTTAAAAAGGAAGGAATCCTTTCTTCCAACAGTATCCAGTGAATCTCTGCTTTAAGAACAGCCTCATCCATCATCTTCTTTGTCTGCTTTAGAAGAACTCAAGGTTCATGCCAACATGGACCCATCCCATGTTTCTTCAAACACCGTTCACGATGACCTTTCTATCAGCGAAGATAAAACTTATAAATATCAATTTCACAAAGATATAAGTGAAACCTCTTTCAACAATTCACCGTCAGCAGCATCGAGGATAAGTATGCCGAAGCAGACACTGCAACCCGCATAGACTGCTGATTCATTCCCTCATCGCCCCGAATTCTCGTAAATGCTAATGTACTGTATCTACATGGATTTCAACACCGACTTCTTCCCGTGCTACGTCAGTGTAGTGCAATGATATATAAAAGGGGAATGAAGTCTCATACAAAGTGCCTTAACGTAGAAGCAGTGGTATGGGTTATGATTATTTTATCTGAATCATAGACAATGAGTTAAGTGTGTCTAGAGAGTGATATTTAATCTCAATTAGTAATAAGGAATTCTATTGCTAAAATTGCGCGAGCGAATGCTCCTCTAAGAGCGTAACTACAAACATAAGTTGGTTTATGTTATATGATTCAACCTTATACCCATCAGCGGTGCATACATATTTTATTAGTGTATGTAGCGTGGGAGAGGCAACGACGTAGGACACTGGTAACAACCGAGGACCATTGTTGGAATTCCAGGGCGGGTTTGTTACGGTGGGTCCTGTGGGGATAGACAATTTCGACTAATTTTCGAAATGCTTTTTCCCACAACCTACACAAGTAGAAGTGCAAGGCCGTGGCCAGCGTGGTTGTATCTCCTACGCTGACACACTGGCATACAAAGACTGAGAGGATAGTGCGACAGAGAGAGAGATTCTAAGTAGGCACAGTAGAGTCAACAATACAAAGAAAGCGGGCTACACCAAGTGGTAGTGCAGATGAGCAGTGGCGCGTGTCGTCCTCCCTCCCCGCCTAACGACTACTGCAACCTCCTAGCTTTCATACCATCCGAATGCGTGCGAGTCCCAAATGTGCCTGTAAATTGTTGATTAACAATGCAAATTGTTAATAAATATTAGAAATTCATTTAGATAAAATTCCGAACATTACTTAAGGTATCTTTTTATTAAATTCAAAAAAAGATACTGATTATTGACCAATATCTCAGCAATCGATACCAATCAATACCTCTAACCCTAGTTGAAGAATCGATACTGTTGAATAGTCGAGGGTGAATGGATTGGATTATCGTCACTACTGTACACTTTGATTTGACTTAACTTTTAATTAACTATACATACCGTAAGGTCAACTTCATAGTAGTCATAGAGAAGCGTCAGTGCAAGTGAGACACTAGTAGATGGCGCATAAGAGCATCTCTTTCGCACTTATGACTATGACTACTATGAATTTGCCTCACTGTATGTGTATATATATATATATATATATATATATATATATATATATAATAATATAATAATATAATAATAAATAAATATATATTTAGAAATGAACTATTGTGTAAAAATGGTAAAAGATAAAAAAATATTTTGTGAAGACGGAGCAAGTATGCCCCGTTTCCATCTTGGAAACTGTGAACACACACATTAAGAATTACAATGCAACACATCGAAACACGAGTTAAAATATGGACGGAGCGTGGGCACTAGGTCCCCAAACCTGCCGGACTTCTAGCACGGGCTGGAAGTTAACGATAAATGCTCTCGAAACAGGGCCCGAATCATCGTTGTACCCTCGCATGGGGATAGGATGGAAGGGTGTTTTTGCTGACTCTTGGGAGAAAGGAAAAATGACAGACCGAAGTTCCTATCTTTAAAATGCTGACTTTTGTGGGAATGGTAGGACAGGTCGGAGTCCATGAGCCCAAAATGCTGATTTTTGTGAATGCAGACTAAGCAACCCTTGATGCACGTGCATCCGTTCCATATTGCTATGTCTCTG
>CAKNXH010000169.1:618076-673982 GCA_932178445.1 Andricus quercusramuli | reverse complement strand
GGGGGGGCTGAACGTCGTCTAGATTCAAGCGGTCAGAGGTCTCTCCACTTCAAGCACCAGAAAGTTATAAGCATTTCTTTGACCCGGGTCTTCAATTTATCCTCTGGAACATTCTGAAGGTCTTAACTTCGTGATAAATGTTCTCTTAAAATATAACTAACGTAACCGCGGGCGCGTTAATTATCACTTTCCAACGTCTTTTCCCTCATTTCTTTCTCAGCAATAAGAATTGTGCTATTACATTTATTACATTAACGAGTGAATTGAGAGTTTTTCCCATTTATGTACCGCCTCCTTTTAACGACAAAAGAGTTTCAGATTTTATAGGGTGAAGAAGTATAGTGCTTAGGGGAAAGAAACAAGAGGTCGGAACTTGGCATGTGACGGAAACGAGTATGAACTTGGCTGTTCGAATACGCAGTTTCTTTCTTAAGTTCGCGACCCTTTGTACACGTTGAAAAAATGACGTACTGTTCAACTTCAAGTAGTTTCACTCTACCGCTAGCCTGAGGCGAATTTTCTTCCCTGCGTATTGTAGTTTTTTTTGGAAAGACTGATTATTTCTCCAATAAATCTCAAAATAAAAAAGTCTAATTGGTATTAGGATGGAAAACTTTCTTCTTCAATGTTTGCAAATCCTCCAGATTCAAATGCTCTAATGTGAGTAGAGTTCATACTTCAAACCTTCCATACTTAAAATTCTTTTATATCCGTGCGCATTCAAATTTCAAAAGCTCTTTACAAATAAATACTTTCAGAAGTAAATTACTTCAGCGTATAGAATGCTTTCAATTTCCGTTAATTCCTAAGAAATCCTTAATGTTTTAAGTATCCTTGAGATGGAAACTTAAAGATTTAAAAGGCTTGGTCTTTTTGAACCTGTAACTACCTAAACTCTGACTCTCTTAGCCTTATAATTTGGAAAAATGCATGTGTAATATATAATAAATATAAAAATCTGAAAAGCATATTAAATCAAACCTGTTTCTTATCGATACATAAATGCTTCGGTAATGTACCTGTAAAATTGTAAAGAACATTTCAAGCACAACATTGGAATTCTCAATTTGAACATTAGTTTGGGATTATTTTTTTACAAAATATATAAACATAAAGAAAGCAAGCTGAACAACGATTAAAAACCGATATAATATATATAGGTATATCGTAGTCACAAAAAATAAAACCAAAAATGTAGTTGTTACAGAGACACATAAAAATTAAACACTTCATGTAATATACATAATATACAAAACAGCACATTCCTGACACACATACGTTGGATTATATTTGTAAGCTCATTCCATCAAAGGCGTATAGATATGTATTCGTTTCAGACAGAAGGAGAAATGGTGAAAAGGAAAGGGATCAAGTAATACGAAAAAGTAAAAAATATATTCATTTATTTGTGTGTTATATGGTGGGCTAAGCATATGAGGAAATCAATTTTCAATTTTTTTTAATGCACACCGAACCTTTTTTAATGGTAAGAAAAAAATAATATCCTGAAAATTATATCATTCTCCATCTCTTTGAATCTGAATTAGTAATAACAATTTCACTCATATACTGTTTTCAACATTTCGAATAACTATTAGTAATTTTTCATTAAAACTTTACAGGAAAACTATAATTGTAAGAGATAGGAAAATAGAAATAATTCATCAAATTTTTTAATACAGCACATCAGTGACAGCTTCTCACTAATTCAGATTTGAAGAGGTTATCATTTATTAACAAATTTTCATTTCTTTCAGAATGATGTATAAATGATATGAAAAATTGGCCATTTTAGCAATATCGTCTAGAATTATTGCAACTTTACTTAGTATACATAGATAATTATACTAATATTTAACTTGACAACTATAAAAATTATTTATAAACCAATTCCTAATTGTGTCATTTTCTCGTAAAAATATTATTTCCTTGGCCCTGTATGCTTCCATAATTTTCATGATATTTTCGTAAACAAATGATTAATTGTTGTAGTTTTTGCATAACGAGATTCATTTTTCGAACCAGAACTGATTGCAATAGAAAAAATGTATTCTTTATTATTTTTTGAATAACTTAATTGTGATAATTATTAATTTACACAGTTTATCTACAACTAATATATATGAGTGGAGTTTTGATTGTGAAAAATCGCAAAAGACAATTCTCTGAAAAATGTAATGCTAATAATTTTTGGAGGAAAAGAAAACTACAAAATCGGTTCAAAAATATGGACTGCACAGGAAAAAAGAAACGACTGAACGGTTGCTTTAGTGAATCAGTTTCTTTCAAGAAAGGGCATTGTAAGATCATCTTCTGAATTTCGAAATTTTTGATGTTATGCCACCGTATTACACACAAAATTTAAAAAATTGCAAATCAGCGAGCGAGTAAAACAAATTATGTACCACAGTGTCAGACTCTGTTATCCATTTCCATTTCGAACATAACCGTGAAATAGATAGCTAATAAATAAATAAGACATTATATTTGAAATCATCTTGAATTGGCCGCTATTGGAAATGGCCACTTAGGATTGCGAATTCACTAAGGCTTCTCACCGATTCAAATTTTAGAATCGGTTCTTTGTTTCTGAGTGTGGCCTATTATAAATAGTTATTTCATATTTCCACCACTGAATGACGTCTCATTTTCAGGATAATTTTTTTGGACCATTAAAAAATGTCACACTAAAAAAAAAATTAAAATCGATTTTCTGAACGATCCTAGTGTGTTATTCATACCAGGGCACGCTTATATAGCTTCTGTATGGGTTTTCATCGAGCGTTTCTATTTCTGGAATCATTACTTTTTTTATTCTGACTGTTGCTATTGTTCAGAATGTATGTCAGAAACTTATGATTATCATAATTATTTTCAGAGCAAGAGCTGTTGAATAGAAAAAAAATAATATCGATAACGAATAACTACATTTTTATTTGTTTATATTTACACACAAGTTTATGCATGGCCTGAGTAAGTATCAAATCCGACGTATACCGTCTTTTAATAATAAATTGAGAAAGTATTGCATTTTTTTAAGAAAGATTTGAGAGAGTGACATGAAAAGGGTGGGGATGTTTATCTGAATAGGAAATTGGACAGATAGTGGGTCTTAAGTAAGATAGTGGACAAATAGAACCAACTTTGAAAGCGTGCTAAAATATCTGATTATTTTGAAGTTTGAAAAATAAGGTTCTAGTCAACATTAAAAATCGCTAGCTGCAGTATCCTGTCGCGAAAGACCTACTTTTCTATTTCGACTCGGGTTGTCGGTGATATCCGATGTATGCAAACCCAGTCAACAACGTGCATTCATCGAGTCGCGTGTCAACGTCTTCATACTATCGCAACATTTTCCTTCTCTCTCGCACTCTCTTTTGACAGACTCGATTCGTCGTGTTCCCATTTCTCCATCTCATAGAAACGCGAATGAATGACAGGAAATAGACTGATAACGAAACCCATATCATCTTCCCTTTCGCTCCTGGTCATTCTGCGAAATACGTAAAATGATGGAATCTTTTAAAAAGTTCAATTCCTGCCTGGGAAATGGTTTTACGTCCTGCTTTTTTAAAGTTATAGAAATTTTTTGTAAATATTAAAAAATTCTATCCAATTTTGACTGCTTAGAGGCAATCCTACTGTACTTTTCTACCCCAATCATTATCTCTTCAATGCACCTCGAACCTAGAGGTCAGCTGATAAAGCGTCCTTGGATGAAAAATTTTAACGCATTTTCGGAACCATCACACAACACTGAATTTGTGGCGATAGCAGTAAATTGCGATCAAGCTGATGAGAATGCGTGAATTATATGGATCGTACGGTGAAGAACGTGATGAATGAATGGCTGATGAAACAGAGGAAAGGCCGGAGGCTTTGGAACGCATACATAATAGGCGTGTATATAAAGACCAATGTGGTGATTCGGTGCCTAAGAGAATTAGACGTGACGGTGAATGCATTGAGTAAAATGATGAATTTGTGCGAGAGAAGTAAAGAGAGTGTGTGAGAGAATGAAAAGAAAAAGTCGCAGATCACGAGTAAGTCAGCGTGAGAGCGAGCTGGCGAGACTTTGATATTCTTGGGGTGGAAAAATATGCGTTTCATCCATTTATGTGGAATAAAACTAGAATCATCAGAATTACATTCATATTTATAAATCTTGAAGAAACCTATCAGTCTTTCACCTTTGTACTGAATTCCTAGTTCGAAAATGTTTATCAATAGAAAAATAAAAAATGGAATATCTAATTAAGGTCATATTTGGTATTCAGTTTTCCGTATTTGCTGCTGTATTCCACAGAAAACATATACATAAAGACTTACAATATTAACGCCAATAATTGTTATATTTCTAACAATAGAAAGAACCAAATCATTTCTTGTGCGTAACTTCTTTCTCTCAAAATGAGATTGCAGTGCATTACATTGAATCTTCTGCAAACAGTGCATTATTCTGCCCGTTTAATCCAATCTTTTTTTTATAAAGATATCAGTATCAACAAATATCTAAACGAGAAAATCGAAACTCACGATCACGAACACAACATCGTTATGCGTGCAGTTACAACACTGAGAACTACTCATTATCAGATTAGACCGTTATCTCTCACTGAAGGAACAATGATCTCTTGTAATTTTCTTTATATTCGATTTTAAAAATTGAAAACATGAATCCTCCTTATTGAGGAAGTAAAAGTGATTTAATGATCGAGTGATCGATGGGTGGGACCGAAACATGCAAATATACGAAGGATTCTTTATTGGCCTTGAAATCTGTGCCAAATAACTAAATGAAATCAAAGATTGAAAGGACTTTTTGACTTTTTTTGTCACAGAGGTGGTAATTTGGGAGCTTTTCAATCGCTACAAATAAGCTGTTTTTTTGCACAAGTCAAAGTGCACAATTTAAGAATGAATGTGGAATTTTACCAGCATCAGTGAAATCTCAAACGTGAGTGCAAAATACTCGTGAACGTACTTGAAGATTATTTGAAACCTACACAGCTGATTCAGAGATGTATTTTAGAGTCATTTAACTTTTATGGGGAAAGTACGAATCCGGGCGACAAATTTTTAGTGCGGATTCCGATATAATTTTTTTCCCCTGACGAGAAAAAAGAATCTGAAACTTTTAAATTGATATTTTGATTAGATTTTAAAATATAAATTTTGTATGACCGTCCGTCACCAAGTGATTATTAATACTTATTGCACACCACTCTTTCTTTGCAAATTCTACCCCTTTAAGCGATCATTGATAATTTTTTCCTCTTTCCAGATATATTGATAATTTTGCACGCCCTCTTCCTATTTCACTGCTACTCAACCCCTGCAGATATTAATGTTAATTGTGCCAAACCCACCCCGCCCTTTCCAGTTAACCTCCAGAGATTAGTTTTCATTCTGTCACAGTTCCTCTCGAACTAAAAATTGGTTTTATTTATAAAAAATTAACAATGTTAATGTAAAAAATCGTTATTCCGGGAACTTGCATATCGATTAAAAATTTCAGATTCATTTCTTCCGCTAGAAATTCTTTCGGAATCCCCATTAAAAATTCCTCGCCCCAGATATGGTACGCTTACCAAAATTCTCTTTCAATGACCGTTCAGTAATCCGTAGTTTTGCTACTTTTGTCATTTTGCAAAATGTCCTGACTCAAAATATAAGGCTTATGCGAAGTAAGAGAGATATAGGATCATCAATTTCCATTCTAGAAAGTATTGAAAAGAAACGGACCAATACAAAAAAAAATCATAGCGCTGACTATAGCACAAGGTTGCTTTGACTTTTTAGGCAAAAGTTTCAACAAAAAATACGCGATATCGTGTATTGCAGACTACACGTCATTTATCATAAATAATAAGCAATCAATAAATCACTCAGAATCGACCAAACAATGTATTTATACTTGTTAGATACACAGGAGAATACTGACATCGAAAAGTCAACGATATGTAGCACACATCCACTGTTGAATAGCGCGGCGTACATTTACGTTACAATATGTGGTATACAAGTACGGTATACAAAGAAGTGCAATTTTTAAGTATCCATATACACGTGACGTTATGGAATATACATTGTGTGGGTACACGGATGCCTTGCTGATTTTCTTTTTGTTGCACTCACCATTTTATAATCGTCTATTTTGCTGATTGAGCGAAGAAAGATGTTGATGTCTACTTTTGTTGGGCCATCTAATCACGTCGCCGGAACAGAATAAAAGAATGTAATTATTAAGAGGTCTAGGTGGGGAGCGTCAGTCGACTTGAATTTCGGCACTCTTTTCTTTATTCTATTTTTTTTTCTCTTTTTCTCTTTCCGGGCTATTAGATCAGGATCGATGATGAATGATTGGGTGCACATGTATTGAAAATGGGTCTCTATAACTCGACGTCACGAACTTCTTCTTTTGGAATTCCCTCATTTTCCAACCTTATTTTCGATTCAGTGGCAAGTATGGAGAAGGAAATCAGGGAAAGGCCATGTGACGATGATAGAGCGATAGCTAAAAGGCAACGGAAAAATAATGTTTTCGACGGTTTATCAATGATTAGATGGAATCAAGAGGATGATCAAATCAAGTAATTTATACTGCGTTAAATTGTAAATTCTCACAATTTTATTTTAATAATAATTTGATCATCCGCTGAAATTAAATTTTTTCTCATCATGATGGTTGTGAAGAAAAGTTAAACTCAGTTTATTGTTACAGAATTCAAGGAGAAATGGTGTCATTGACAATGAAATCCTATGAGCGACTCTTTCTGGAAAAGTTCGCGAAATTTGTAATCAAACCTGCAGAAATAAAATTTCTATTTCATAGAAAATAATCTTATCGGAGATAAAAAATAGAAGTTATTGAACCAGGTGGAATGGATATCGAGCGATATTTGCTCAATTCGTATTACAGCCAAAAGTGGAGACCATATGAATGGGAGTGCGTATGTTACGGGTTAAGCTATTTGGCTTTGGATGCACTAAATAATTTGATTAATTTTAAACCTGTGGTTGTTTCCCCTTTATTGCGTAGTCTCTTTTAGTATCAGTAAAATATAAGCAAAATCAAACTGAACTATCTGCAATATTTCGCTAATCCTCTCCATAATGAAAGGACATGTATCAATTTCACGTAATATTCCAAATTCAATGGTAAATATTATATATAGACGGTCGATTGACAAATTATAAAAGCATACATTTAAGCTTTATGGGAAGCCACAAAACCTATTATAATTCTACACATATCGTAATCTGTTAATCGATATTTAGAACTAGGAAAACAAATAAAATGAGGGCCTAAGTGATAAAAGTTGCATCTTAAACAATAATGAATTGGCTATAAAGAAGTAGATTATTTTCTTATTTTGGAGGGGAAACAAAAAGGACCATTTTCACTTGATTTCACTTGTACTGCCTACGAAGATGGTGAACATAATTGGCGTGGTGTGGGTAAGGGATAAGAAAGATTTACGTGAGGGATTTACGTACTTGCTCTTGAAGAGGGTTCAGAGTGCGACCTAAGGCGTTCACAATAATAAATTGGCTTATAACAGCAGACCGTTTATTATTTTGTTCCACCAGACTCTTGATATTATCTTTAAGCATTGATCATTAATTGTCATAAAAGACCAAGTACCCTTTCTTAGTACAGAAAATATTTCGTGAATCATTCGACAGACATTACAACATAAGAATGACATAATAATACAAATTTATTTTATTCGTTGCGAAAATTGATTCATTCAAGATTGACAAAGCCTCAATACGAAAAAGTTTTAAAAAAATGTTTCCCTTAGAAACTTTCCGAGACTCAGTACCAAATACTAATGTAAAACTTTCCCGTCTCAGATACGGATGGTCTGATAATAAAAATAAAAATCTTGCAAGAAGTTGGAAACTTTTCAAGCGATTTTCATATTTCTGCTTTTTTAAGATATTTATTCGTGTAATTTCTAATTTTACCAGTGATCATTAGCATGATAGACCACCCACCTCACATTCTGAAAAGAGCTTACATAAGCAGCCCCGTTGGGATTGAGAAAATTAATTATCCTCATTGCGTAGAATATTAATTTAATTCTTGATAATTGCGTTTTTAATCAGCCAAAGTACAAAGTACAAGATCTTTATATTTCAAATCCGATTAAATTTTGCTAACCGGAAAGAAATATATAATTAAAGTAATAGCATTTTCCCTCTCTGTTTAGATTCACTCAGAACAGAAATCTTGAAATCAAAAGCCGATAAAAAAACTAATGCTATCCCATTTCCTTTGTATAAAAGTGCTCGAAGCAATTGATCATAAAGGGTATAACGAGAGTCCAATAAAATGATCAAGACCAGTCTCGATCTCAGTGCGTAAAGCTCTGGGAAATAAAAAAGGAATATATATGTATCCAAAGTTTTCAATATTCAATTTAAGATTTACATTTTATTCTACGAACAGTTTAATTATGTTTAAATTCGTCATTTTATTTACATTTCAAACATTTTCCCAATGCTATTTTCATTTAAGGGTTGATTAATATTATTGTTTTTAACATGCTCATTTTTTATCTTGTTTGAGTTTTCTTTGCAAAGATGTTTCATCTTTTAATCTAATCAGTTAAAATATTGTATGAATAATTGTAAAACTCGATTCTGACCAAAAAAGCTAGTGCGCCAGTGTCATCGGGGTTATGTATATATGTAAATATAACATGTACAATATGTGACAACAAGAGTCGTTCGAAATTTTGTAAAAACAGAACAGAGTAGTATTCGTGTTCATTGTTCGCGTGTCTATTTGTAGGGCTGTGTGCTTACTCGTTTATCGTGAGGGCTTAATAAGCGTCCTGCGAGGAATCAACACACGAGTCGCTGAGCAAAATTCCAACGAAATGTCTACCACACAAATAAAGATCAGCAATACTATTGTAATATATATCTAGCAATCCGAGCCCAGCATGATGCCATATTGTTCTCACTCGTTAAAAAAAAATCGCAGGAATTCCTTTTCTTGCAATGAAAAAGGAAATATAATGAAATTACAAGAAAAATCCATACCGCAGAGGATACTTGATAAATCGTCTCGTGTTGTCAAAAAGGCACAACATTTAAAAGTCGATGGAAAAGACAGTTCGAAATAAGCCATTTTAATGTCAATATTTGATGTATCAAATCATTTTTGGTAGAGTAAATTTGCAATTCTTTGAATGTGTTCAATTTTTTTGCAGAAAAACTCAGAATTGTAACACATGGAAATGGTTTATACTAAATTCAGTGAAATTTGTCTGAATGCCAATAAAATAGATCTTATTTTAAGAAAAATTTGTCTGACTTTAAGACTTACTACTGATACCAAGGTAACGATGCATAAATATTGGTTCAATTTTACTTATATATAAACAAATGCTGAATTCAATTTAGATTTATTTAGATACATGAAATTTTCAAATTTTCAGCTGTGTTGAACTCGTTTGATCAATTTTGATATCTTCAGCTTATGAGAGATTATAAAATTTTTGGATTTATACAATTAAATGATGAGTTCGTCTTTAAAATATTGGAAATGTATTTTCATAATAAAATACAATGAATTACAACAAAGTACAAGAATGTAGAATGTACATTTTTTTCTAACAATTTTTACATACTCATAAAATTTGGTAAAAGTGTCCAAATAGTAGCAAGAGTTAAGGACATGAGAATGAGAACTCGATAAGGAATGAAAATGAAATCATACAGAATTATTACAAACAGTTTCCTGCGATACATTTTCAAGAAATATAAAATTTTTTGAAAAAATTATGGAAGCATTCGTTCCCCTAAAACTCTACATTGAAGTGAAAACGTTAAAAATGCTTCCTTTTTAAAAAATCACAAAAATATAGTAAGAAGCTATTGCGGCCTGTTAAATATGTACAATAGATGTATTTTTTGATATGCCAAAATTTTGGAAAATGTTCGCACTGGAATTTACGAATTTATGAAAATATAAGAATTACAACTGGATGAGGACCAACAAAAAATTATTTGCATGCCATATTATGCAAAATAGACAATTCACTCAAAATTGCAGAAGTATGTGACCAATATTTGTAATGCTTGAGGAAGGTGAAAACATTTTTTTTATCGTATAGAGTGGAAAAACAAAATGAAATTTATACAGTTGTCATTCTCATATCTTTGATTGTCATTGACATTAGAATTATTTTTTAATTAGTAACGATGCTTAACGATTAAAAAAAATGTAATTTATAAGAATTAACAGTTCTGTGCTATTATTCAAATATTTTCACAAAATTTCACAAGTAATTATAAATCTGAAAAAGAACAATTTTCAACTTATGTTACTTTATGGTAATGTTTTGTTTTTTATTGTAAAAATACATTTCGACCAATTTATTCAATTTTTTCATAGCTTTTATAATTTTAAAAGGTGGAAACTCTAAAGCAAGTTTATGCAGTACGAAAATCTTTTAATCAAGCTTGTAATCTAAGAGTGCGTGAAACATTGATTAAAAATCATTCGAAAGCATGGCAATTTTCTGTCTTTCATTTTAAAGCAAATTTTGCGCTTTTTTAAATTATCAGGTAATTGCAAACATATATCCGTTGAATTTTGCAAAAATGGTATCATGCTGAGCAAGAGTAATACAAAGTATACGTGTATGTTCGTTCAGTCCGAAGAAGTCGTGTTTGGACAATACATTTTCAAACCATAAAAGGAAGATATGTTGATAAGAAATCTGTAAGATTCAACATGATAGGAAATGGAAGAGAATACAAACTGAATAATGAGATACAGTAAAAAAGAATCAATTTTTACTTCATGAAGAAATTATACTTAAAATTGTTACACTTTAAAATTGGTTTGGATTACATTCAATCTCGTCTGGAATTGAACAAAATCTAAGATTTAGGTTCTGAATTTCAGAACTGAGTCTTAAAGTTAGCCTGATTGCACTAAAAATCAGTTCAAGTTTGCTTAAATCCAAACAAATTTGAATAAATCTAATTTTAAGGCAAAACAATTTTAAGAATTGTTTCTTACTATCTTGGAATATTTAAAAATAAATTTGTCAGTGTTATCATGAGAAAAAGTGAGAAAGAGAAAATGGAGAGAAGAGTGATAAGGTAGTGTCTGTATACGATAAGACAAAGATAGCGTCGTGATAAAGGGTCTATAACATATATGAACGGTAATATAAAAAATTGTTACAGATCAATAATAATAAAATTAAGAACACCCAGCATATGCGTGTGCGTGTGTCTATGGTTCGGGACATGTCTTTTTAACTTACCATGGTAACGTCATCTATTTTTGAGATACTTCGAACAAATATGTTGATGCGGACAACCGCGGGCCCATCTAACATAGCAAACAGAATACACAAATTAATCAGACGCAACACCAGTATCAATGTTTTTGTGTGACTTAAAATTGGCGCTTCTCGTTTCCTGCCAGTCCTGCAAATACCACTTAACGTTGCTTCCTTTAGACGTATGTCAGTAATAAAAGCGATGAAATTTACTTCATCAGTAGTCAACCATTTTTTGTACATAACACATTCAAACTTAATGAATTTGAAAAGTCGCAAATCGTAAAAGAAGAAAGGGCAATTTGTTTGCCCTCTCTATGAGTTAATAATAGTTTCTACACGAATCAGGTCTACCTCTCTTGAACTGAAAACCATATCGCTCAAGTATATAAAAAAAGTTTCATAAATATAATGCGTTAAGATGATTTTCATTCAATAATGGTAAAGTGGTTGTCGGTGAACTGAACAAATCAGAATGATAACAGCAGCTTACTGTCGATGGCGTCATGTATATTTAATTCCCCTAATTGCTTTTAAGAAGAAGCGATTAGAAATTATACTTTTTAATGCAGAAACACCTTGCAATTTTCAATACATTATGCGGCTTTGGCAGCATTTTGCGTTTTCCAATACATTTTTGCTATGTGTCCCAATAAAGAACTGTGGTTTGGTTGGAATTTTGTTCGCGCACACATACATCATACACGCATACGCACACTTTTTGTGGGGGAAACGGTTTATGTGAACTATCAAAAAGTATTAGAATTCATTCAGAGAGATCCTGAAAAAAGTAAGGTTGATTATAGTAAGAAAAGATTTTTGAGGATAGAAGGAAAATGAAGAGGCTACTTCAACCATTTTACTGAAATTATTATTCATGCAATATTTATTTTCGTTTTAGAAATCCGCATTATTTTGTGATATAAAGAAGAAATGCAACCAGGTAAACAGTTTTATTAGTGCTCCGTTTTTCAGAATTTTAGAACGCCTGCATGAACCAGAGATATAAACTGGTGCATTATATATTTCAAGTGACGTTGGCTTTGCGCTTTTAAAAATGAGCCGGCGTAGAAAATTATCGCGAATGTTCCGTCATCGTAATATATATATTTTTTTATTTATTCATATTTCCAAATACTATACTGCGGCGCATTGATAAGATCTTTTTGCAGTAAGGTCATATCTGTGAAAGCATAAAATGTCGGGCACAGCAAAACAGGTATCTCATCCTTATTCTATTCAGGAATTTTATGGAAAGTAAAATCCTGTGGAAATAGGATGTATATATGTATAATGCAACTGTGAAGCTCCAAAAGATACATTTCCTATAGTGCATAGGCCGATTGTAAAATATTACATTCCGGGGAAATCGAACTATCGCAAAGGATTTTATAGGATTATTTTTATAAAGAGAAGAAATTTTCTGTATGTATTCTTTTTGACCTAGGAAAAGTTTTCGATGGGGTACCAAAATTTGTTTAAATTTTTTATTGAAGAAAGGGCCTTTCTAAAAAAATGTAATATTTTAAAAAATAACGCTAAGGTGAAGACATTATTTAGTGACATGCGACCAGTTAGTGACAATCTGATTCTTTAAATCATCCTGTATTTCCCCCAAGTCATATTTTCATAAAGGTATACAATCTTCCCATTCGAATACTAATAAAAATAGTTATTGTACGCTTTCTACTTATTTGCTTCATCAAAAACAAACATCAACAATTTTGAGTCCTATACACTAATGAATCCTAATCCACTCGAATGAATCACACAAGAAATCAATAATTATTAACAAGCAATGCGGACGTTGCTGATATCATGCTTTTAGGATTAAAAAATAGCTACTTCATTAATACTCACAAAAAAAACTCCTGATTGAAACGTACACAACAGTGAAAAGCTAAATCTTGTACTCTCGAAAACTAACAGTGTCACTAACTGTTTGTTGCCTTTACCTTATGTTACGTTTGAAAATTTCTTTTCACGGAACATTGTAAAAATGTGTATGTAGGTCCAGTGGAACTAAAAAAGAGTCATATATGAGAACCGGAAAACACAAAAGTTTCCGTATACATTCCTGGAAAATTCCAATGGAAGGTTCGGGAAATCTTTTGTGCTATCCGGGATATATCTTATACACCCACAAAATCTGATTTTATGGTAAGAAAAACGTTTATTGGTAGGTGAAAGTATATCACAATTGAGCCGTTCTCCAGAAAAACCACCTACTCATCTTAGGTTTTAGCACAAAATTGCTGAAAAAAACTTTTGAAAATATTTTTTTGCAACCCGGAAAGGATATGTTGCTGTTTTTAAAATGTTTGCGCAATCTGAAAAATGTATTATTTGATTTGTAAAAACAAATTCTGAAAAGTTCCTTTGGAAATCTCTTGCCAAAATCTAAAACAACTTAGATGGGTTTTCTAGAGAACGGCTTAATTCATAACTCCGCCATTTTTTATTCGATTTCTAATTTTTTTTTTGAAAGTAGAAAAACACACCTTTTCAATCATAGATTTATATAATATTTGGAAGTTTCGCATTTCCTCCCGATTTTTGCAACTTTAATAACAATTTATTGACATTATTTGCAACCTAATAATGTTTTTTTTATATAAAATTTTAACGTGTTGTTCAGTTCTAATAGTGAAAAATATGAATTCATATAAAAAAAGCTACAAACAGTGCAATGTCATTAAGTTGTTGTTGAAGTTGAAAAAATCTGAGGAAAAGTAGAAACCTCGAAATATTTTTGATTGTAGCTTCGTGATTTTTCACTGTGATAAAATGAACAATCTATGGTTGTAAAGGTGTTTTTATAACTTTGAAACGAAAAAATGTTTAATCAAATATAAAATGATGGTGTTACGAATTATTATTATTATATACATAAATCTACCAAATTTCGTTTTTTTCCCATAAAATTAGTTTTTGGTGTTCTGTGAGAAATTTTGCAGGTAACAGTTCTTTTAGTTCCACTAGACCTAGAACCTCTACTATGTCTCGTGAAAAGCGAAGGTTTTTATGAAAATAAAGCATTCCAATTTTTTCAGAAAATGCGTTGAGGTATCGTTAATATACGATTTGTTAAGATAAGAAGAATATAAATGGACTCTTTAATGTTTTATCACTTTTTTACAAAATCATTGAAAATTATTGTTTTTTTTATAACGAAATGAAAAGGGTATATTTTATCTGGTCTTTTACAAAAGTTGGAATCGAACATTAATTAAATTCGGATAGGTAAATAGAAATATTTTTATGCTTCACTCGAATACATAAATAAATAGAACCTTCTCATGAAAAAATAACATTTTGAAACGTTTTGAAAAAACAATAAGATTTTTCATTCAATATCAAGATTTCTCGTATAAAAGCATCGTTTTATCGTTTAATAATTTTGATGCTTTGTTTTGCTGTGCCGGGCTTTCAGGCAATTTAATACTTATGATCATCAGACATACGCAGAAAAAAAAAAAAGTAAAAAGTGATTCGGGTAAAAATTCTGGGGTAATCTCGGCATGCAAGAAACTAAAAATCGGCAATTGTAAAATAAAATATCACTAATTATTCATTTTACCCATACCGATCTTCATTTTTTGCATGCCGAGATCACCCCCAGTATTTTTTACCTAAAACGCTTTTTACCCTTTATTTTTCAGTGATCTAATGTCACTTGTACAGCGATTTCCTCCCATCTGGACCCTTGCCTTGTAGGTCTGCGAAACCACGGCCTACTTCTTCGGTGTTAACCGCGACTTGGATAAAAGTGGTATATTCAGCAATTTATATAGAGCAACGTTTAAAACTAGGTCACGGACAGGCCCAAACACGCCGAAGAGACTCAAACCATTAATGATTTTTTCAAATAGATGCCGTTAGTTAATCTAACTACAGTCGATCTGGAGGACCCTGTCTTTCATTATTACCAGCAAAAGTACTCACAGTATTGATTTAGTTTTCGTTATCATTTCTTTTCAGTCTCATATAGAAAAAAAAACTGGTGTGCGTGAAAATAATTAGCTCGTAAAGAAATGACGGTAAGAAATTATTCCTTCAGAATTTTCTTCCAGAAAAGTCTCTTGTTCTTAATCGCAATAAATTTCAAAATATGCTTCCGTCACCAGAATTATGATTACGGTTCGCGTGTCTTTGTCCTGAGGTGCAATTTTACCATAGAACAGATTCCCTGAGCTAATGCAAGGAGTGAGACGCGATAAACTTGTTGGAAGGTTTCGCATTTGAATTTCCAACTAGCTTTCTGCCGTTTTCTTATTCCTGTTTCTCTAAAATTCTGGAAACATAAATTCTTCAGATCTTAAAGAACCTACTCCTAGAAAGACCAGAATGTTTGGTTATCAAGTTTTGAGTCAAGTTTGAATAATTTAGTCTTATGATATTTCACAATTATTTTGTCCCTAATAAATTTAATAATCACCAATTGTCATCGCAGTGACATCCGAGGATAAATTTCACAGAGGATATTATAGTTTATTTTACAGAGCGTCGTTAGATGCATGCATCAGCATAAGGATTATATTCTGCTGCATTATTTCAGACTACACCCAACGACCACCTTAATAAAATTTTATTGGTCTATAAACATCTCAACAAAATGAAAAGCTGTCTTGTCATCATGACACGGAAGACATAAAAAATATTCTCTTGAATATTTATGTGCACTAAGCAGTACGAATAGTGAATTATAGATATTAAAAACTTTTCTATAGAGAAAGTGTATTACCGAATCTTTAGTGCCAAGGAAAGTTAGAACATGAATTACATTTTTAATTTTTTTCACTAAAACTGGGAACTGTTTTCTTTTTAATGTGTCAGTTCTCGGCAATTATTCTAAGTAGAATATTGCAAAAGTTTAAAACTTGCTTTTATGCTTGAATGAAAATATTTCCCCCAGGCTGTTTCCATCGGCTAATAGAATCAAGTAGAAAGAAGAAGAAATTAGTTTATTAAAGAAAAGCAGAAAGCGAAAAATGTCCTTCTGTAAGAGAAAAATGTGTCTACATTTTATTCTATAATATAGCATTCAATCAATAAGCTTTTTTTTAATTATTACACTAAGAGGACTGATCAAATGAAACAGTGCCTTTTATACACGTTATCATCATACAAATGATAATTTGATAAAAAAAAGAATTTTCTTTTATTGTCTTTAGGGCCTATTTAATGTTTGAAGTCTTTTTACAGTTTATAACTGTCTCACATAAAAAGATCCTATTTCTTGCAAAAAGCTTATGATTTCCTATCTATGAAGCTTGTTTGCTATAGCAAATTTTACTGCTCTATCATGCTTGCCAGTTTTACAAAAAAAAGCTTCCTGGGTTTTGCTTTTACTTGTTCAACAAAGAGTTCAGGCTGATTAGATTCCTGGAATCGTCCTTCGAAGAAATAAAGCTCTTTTTATCGACTTTATTTTATATAGACTGAGTAAATTGATATCAATACTGTTTTTCCTTTACTGCATTACAAGCAATTTCGTTAGAATTCCACAAATCCACATGCTATATTTTCCAGTAATTTCTAAATTTGGCTTTGTTTAATGAAGGATAGTAAAATTTTACACACATCTGCTAGAACAGATTTTTGAAAAATATTTGTAGTATTTTTTTAATTTAATAAACATTTGATCAAAGCAGAAGTTTACAAATTTCTAGAAATTTGTTATGAACAAATAAGTGAATGAATATAGTTTTGTGAGGATTGGCAGTCTTTGGTCACTGAATTCCCACTAGCTCTAAATAATGTATAGACTAAAGGAGTTTACGAATTAGGTTATTGGGCGTTAATAAATAATTTGTTTGTTATTTAAAACATTTTATCAACAATCCACTTCAGTTATCCTTGGTGGAATAAATACAGGTATTTTGTTAAGTAAACCACAAATTACTATGTAATGGGACCTAGTAATTATATTTGGTCATCCAATAAAATATTATAATTGTTTGAAAAAACTAAATTGACAAATTCACTATGTGGCTAGTTTCCATATAAAAACTTGTTTTTTAACATATTCAACTATAAATAACCAAATTTCAAATATTGTAAGGACATTCGGATAACAACTGGTGTTGTTATTAATAATTTGTTAAACAATTACTTTCCCCTTATTGTAGTCAATTGGTAACTACTTAGAAATAACACCTTGCTCTACTATTTAGTTATCTGATAAGAATTAATAGTGGTTTAAACATCTTAATTAACACATACACTATTCAGTTATTTATTGGCATACAAATTTCATTTTCCAACATAATCAACTCGAAGTAAGTTATTTTTAAGCTTTATAAGAAATTTTGGATAACGTTCAATAATTGTTATACGAGTAGTTATTATCAATTCATAATATTCTATCTTTGAAATAAGATCAAAAAAGGTTTATTTGATTAATACAAACTTCTTTTTGACTGCTCATGGACAAAATCTCGATATGTGCTTCACCAATTCTATAGGAAATTTTTTAATCTGAATATTTTATGAACTTTGATTACTTTTTCGAATTTTGGAGTATAAGGTTTGCAACCTTTTGCGAAACCTTCTTTCTAGTCTAAAAATAAAATATCAGTCGACGGAGAACAAAAAGCAGTTCTATTTTTGTCAAAAAATACAACAACAAAAAATCAAAAAAATTTTACTCAATAACTGATTTTTTCAACCCTTCGGTTTGTCCACGGAATCATAATTACTTTATACTCACTTTTATACATTTTTAACAAAAACATTCATATTTTTCTGAAAAAACACAAAAACAATTAAAAAAAAAAGATTTTCTCTAAGTTTTTTGAAAATTAAATTTTATAATGAAATAATGTAAGAAGAAATGTATTATTGCGACCCTAGAACCATAGTGATCTATCTTGAATTTAAGAAGTACCTTGCTTTTCATTTGTTTCCTATTAAATCCACATACAGAACAAGTGAAAATCAAGTGACATTAACAATTCCAGATAGGGGAACGTCCATAAACTACGTAGCCTGTTTTTCTTTTGTTTATAACGTTGTGTCCTTTATCACTTAACGGCAATTGTCTTTTCGTCTTTATTCAAACAAAAGAAGAACAGGCTACGTGGTTTATGGACGCTCCCTAGAACCTGAATGATTTTAGGGCCACGTTTTATTGAAAGAAATTTAAATCGATTGAATATTTCATTAATATTATATATTAATAGATTTTAATTATGTTAATGAATTTCACTGAATGTTGATTAATTTTAATATTTAAGAGTTGATTAATTTGAAATATTAGAATAGTAAAAACTTAAAAACTGCTGTAATTAACACTAAAATTATAATATCTTGAATGAATTCCATTTCCATGATAAATTATTGAAATGTTTATTCAATTTTTTTCCAGCTCGGAAAATGCCCAATAATTGCTATTTTTGGCAATTTGATAAAGATTTTTTCCATTTGAACTTGAAAATGTCACTTTTTAAAATTTTGTTGGTTATACAAATTATAGGTAAGAAGGTTAGATTAGGTTTGTTAATTTATAAGATTTTTGCCTATTTTACTCTGCCAATTGTCCATCTAGAAAAATGACCCATAATTCCTATTTTTGGCAATTCGAGAACTTTTTTTTTTAAATTAGCCTTGACAATTTAATTTGCGAGATAATTGAAGAACATTGTTAATGATAATTTTTTTAAGTGGAAAAAGGAAGTTATTTTATACCCTGCCCCTTTTCCAGCTCGAACAATGACTAATAATTTATATTTTTGGCAATTTGATAAATATTTTTTAAATATTCTTCATCGTGTTATGAACATGATTTTTACACATTTCTAATTTTTTGGATATTGTTTTGTTTTTAGGGTAAGTCATGAAACTTTCCCGGTATCCTCCAAATGATATTTTACTTTTAAACTAGAAAGAAGATTTTCCAAAAGGTTTCAAGCCATTTACTTCCTTAATAACTTATTGCTTTATAAATTCAACAGGAATTCGGTGAATCTGAATATTTGATAAAAAGCCTTCAAAACTCAAATCAAATGTTTTCTCTATTTTCTCTAATTAAATGAAAAAATACTAAAAAACTTTACCCAAAATCGTCCATGGTAGGCGTGTTCAAAATTCTTTGATTTTTCATTAAAAAAAAAAATTCGAACCGGATTTATTTTGTTCCACTGTAAGGTAGATATAAATCAAATACATATTGCAGATGACGAATCATCCTTAACAATAATAAATAATGCTTTCCACTCAATTCTACTATCCCATCAAATAACAGCACTTGAATTTTGAGCATGTGTGAAATGAAAGCAATAATTGGAACACATAATCTATTATAGCCTGAATTGGTTTCAATGAGTATATTTGCTAATGGAACCCGGTTTATCTAAGGGTGACAGGATATTTGTCAGTGTATTGATTTCATCCCGCAGTTGCTTGAAGTGCGCCCCTATCGGAACCTGACGCCCAGATAATAATTGTTTACTTCGAAGATGGCATTACCGAAAATTCCGTGGTCATCAATGCCTTTTCAGTAAATAAGCTAAATTGTATGCCTCATGCCTGCGTCTATACTAGGTGCTAGAAGGTCAGGGGTAATTAAACTGGGATGATGCGAAGATGCGAAGATGCTCGAACGAGGGATGCTATTCAGCATACCGACAGCTTTTGCTGTCAGCAGCTATAAAAAAACTCGCTATGTCCTATAACTATTGCGCCTACGTTGCGGGAGCATAAAAAAACCGCGAGAAAGATACGCGATTCGCGTCGACAAAAACAGGCATTATACTTACCATCTTGTTGTCACTAATTGTCATTATGCTTCGCACAAACAGGTTTATCCGCACAATGGCTGGCCCATCTATGGGCAAAAACATCAGAGCCCTGTTTTACTAAGTATCAAATTTCAACTTTCAAATCACGGAAAAAAGAGTAGCATTGAATCAAGAAAATGTTGGTACAAATAGGGAAGGTAGATTATTTTCTTTATCCAACAAAATTTGTGCTGCCTCAAGAAAATGTAACTAGATAGAGATGATTTTCCTCAACTAAGTGCATTTTCATAAAATGAGACAAATTGTCTTGAATCAAGAAAATATTGTATTGTCCTTATTCATACCAATATTTGCTTGATTGAATGCTAATTTCTTTCCGTGTACATACTTTTTGTACCCCCTTTTTTATATCTTTAATCGAAACCAGAATTTATTATTCATAATCGTTTCTACTGATATTATGAATAGATTTCTAAACTGAGAAAAACGTTTCTTTGAATCAAAGAAGAACATTTTTGTTTGATATCGTATATAATTGAAATAATCAAATTTAGTACATAAAAAATATCTGCCACTAAAAAAGAATATGTTTTTATTAAACGCTAGGAGCGAATGGCCGCTTTTTCAGAATAAAGACTACAAGCTCCTGGCATATAAATTCCGACAGGTAGTCTAAAAGAAGTAGACTCTTACACTTACGTTTAGAGTTGAATCTTGTTCGAAATTATTTATAGAATCGAGAAATAATTAGAACATTAAACAAAATCTATACCTGACCTGAAACAAAAAATATTTCAAATAAACAAAGACTTTACTTAATTTAAACAAGAGATTTATTTCATCTGAATAAAAAAATTTTCAAACAAAATGAATAGGGACAAATAAAGAGTTTCTTTGAATCAAACAAACATTTGTTTTACCCTATATCACCTTAATAATTTGTTCGATTCAAACAAACGTTTTACTTAGTCTACTAATTAAATTAACAGTACTTCAGTTTCTACTAATTCATTTGGTAACCAAATAATAGCTAAATCAATTATAGTAGAACTAATTGACATATTACTAATTTCACGAATTCAATTAGTAGTAGATAATTTTCTACTATGACTGATTTGGTTATTATTTGGTTAATATATGAATTAGTAGAGCTTACACTGATGCTACGTATATTAGTGAAATTTGAATATGCACAATTAGAAACCTACTAATTGATATAGAGCAAAATAGTTTACTTATTACTTAAGTAAATATTTTTAGTAATACTTAGTAGTTTTTAAAATAATGAGTACTTTTTTATTTACTCACTATTTTTTTTACTAAATGAATTAGTGGAAATAGAACTACTAATATTTTTTGCACTGACTATCATTACGGAATTTTCCGTAAAACTAGCCCTGAAGGAGCTGGAAAGGGGTTAGTCTTACAGAAAATTTCCGTAACGGTAGACAGTTACACTAATTTGAGTAATTCAATTAGAAGTACTAATTTTTTGCTGATTGATTTCTTTACCAATTGTTTACTAAATAAATAAGTAGAAATTTTACTACTACTCGATTAAATTAGTAAAATTTGACTACGAATTAGCAGAAAACTACTAATTGAATTAATAGTTTTCTACTGGTTCAGAATTATAGAGCACAGCCACTATTTCTTGAAGGATTTTTATGTATTTTCTTCAGAAACGCTCAGCACTAAATTCTGAAAAAACTTGGCTTGCTTCGATTTTTGAATTTTTTTATGTTATAATGAGACAAAAGAAGCAATTTCAACAATATCATTTTTCAGTTTTAAAAAATGCTTAAATAAACTCACTATGGACCAGAATTATTACACTCGAACTTACTGAACCCAGCAAATACATGAATCATGCAATCAATAGTCATGTGAATTATTATGAATAATGTTTATGAAAAAAAGATCAAATAATGTATTTTTTAATAGTGGGATTGCTTCTTACATACGAGATCTGATTTCAAAGTGGTCTTTAAATGTATTTTTAAATTTAAATCACTGTCATCTGTAAATAATTGATATTTTAAACAAGAATTTCAATTAAAAAATGTTCCAATCGGTTCTTTCTCCTTGGAAAAAATTATTTTTTCTTCAATTATTTTTGGTATTACACTAATTGAAGCGGGTAAAGCTAAACGGTGCTACCTAATTTTACAGAAGTCCTTTCTAGAGGAGTAAATTACATCAGATTGAGTACATTATTTTTTTGTGTAGGTGAATGGATCAGTCTAAAACTTTTGTTAAAAAATAGATGGCGCTACATGTACATGCATGTAATAATCTAATGGAAATGGCAATAGACTTAGCACTGTTTAGCTTCCCTTGGTAATATAAATAATGATAGTACATAAATTATTATTAGTATTATTATTATTATTATATCATTAAACCATTTCCCTTGTTATGTGAGGTAGGGGGTATAGAGTTTTCAGATTGATCTAGAATTCTCGTGTTATTAATTAAAATGACACGTTCGTTCTGCAACACTGCTCCGACCCAGGTTGCTGATCAATCTCTCTAGCGATCACCCCAAATGAAGAGCCTCACAAGGTTGTTATCTGAGGTTCCCCACTTGGGCCCCATTAGGAAAATCATCTGAAATACATATTTTCATTTATTACATGAACAACTAAGATTCTTTGAAAGAAAAAGGAACATTTTTAGTATTATTGAAGCATTTTTATTATTTTTATAATAATATCTTCAATTGTTAACTACTTGTCAATATCATATAATGACCGTCAAGTTATTATAAAAAATTGCATACATTTAAATGCTAAATTTTAGGATACAAAATTTCAAAATCTTAATTCGTTCACTGAAATAGGTTTGCAATAAATGCTTCATTGAAACACTATCTTACTGCAAGCTTGTCTTCTACGTAAAAAGTATGATTATATGTTTTCGTTAATAAAATTTTGTATGACAGTCGTATATAATAATTTTTGGTAAACTTACGTAGCTGTTTCATAATATTATAATTACTATTATAATTATTAATGCTTGCTTTTCTGCAAGAAGACGGCTGATTGGGACATTTATTTATAAAAGTTGTTTTTGACAATACGAATTATTTAGTAATGACAGGAATTCGATTTTGAAAATGTCTTTGAAGAGAATTTTAAGCAAGTTTTAAGCAAAAACTTATGCCAACCATTCGTTGCTAAACATTCATAACTTCTATGATAAATCATACAAATGACATATTTCGGCATGCTTCAAAAGAAAAATAATCTTATTTTTGAATTTCCTAACTTTTTTACTTTGGTTTATATCTTATTGCGCACAGAAAAAAGTTGAAAATTCGAAGGTAGCGACGTTTTTTAAAATTTAATGCTGAGCCTTTGTAAAACAATTAAACCACACTCAGAGAAATGTCCTATCGTGGCAAAAGGATGTTTATTGACGTAAATGGAATTCCGCTTGAATTTAAGATTGAGAGGACTTTCATTTGTCTCAAAATGAATCTTTTCGCAGCAAAAGTTTTCCTTATGCTACTAAGTTCACCTAATCTTGCAGCCAAATAATTCTATATTTGAGTAAAAAATATATTCACGTCGCTCAAAACAAAACAGACAAGATGATGATGTTCTTGTTTCGCGACAACTTTTTCTCTGAGTGTATATTCGTTAAGAAATATAGAGGATTATGAACAGTAAATTCTGGATTATCAATTCAAATTTGTGATGTCTATTCTAGGTAGAAAAAAAAGTAATTAAAACAACCCTTTTTAGTTTTGGAATGGTTTTGTTTGGAAATGAAAGTTGGTATTGAATGAAAGTGAATTTTTTCGAAAAGGGCGTTAAAATGAAAGAAAATAATAAAATAAAATGCGCCTGTACCCAGGATTGAAATCACACAATCCTGTTCGTACAAATTGTTTGGCTGTCGGTTAGTTGGAAACGATGTCGCACTGACTGCGTGTCAAACACACCGTTTTCAAATGGATGGCTGGCCAAAGCCGGTCGTAACTACTGCGCGATCTCGATTCACTACTCAGTACTCTGCATATACAATTATACGTACATGCCGGAACACTGCACGCTAAATCGATCAGTGGAAATAATCAGAATCAACCTGATCACAATCAGGCTTAAAATATTATGCACATTGAATTAATTATCCTCAACCTATACACGCGATTTTATCTCGAATCTCAAAATTGCAATTCGAAATTGAATCAATTTCAATCAGTTTCAATCAATTTCAATCACCCAACTGATTGCAGATTACTATCATTAGAATTTGCCATGACTGGAACGTTTACCTGTAATAAGAATGGTTCAAACAGGGTTGCTACAGGTCAGGGAATTTCAGAAAGTCAGGGAATTTAAAACTGGTCAGGAAAAGTCAGGGAATTTTCAATAAACTGAAGTTAAAGTTGCTTTTATTATTTTTTTGAAAATTCGTGCTTTTGGGTTGAAAATTGATCTATTTTGGCCAAAATTGCATCTTTTTTGGTTAAAAATCACAACTTTTTGGTTGAATGTCAATCTGTTTTAGTTCAAGATTGAACTGTTTTGTTGAAAACTCGTCTTTTTTGGTTGAATTAAACTGTATTTGGTTTGAAATGAAAATGTTTTTCAATTGAAATATCAACTATTATATTTCACGTTGGGAATTCATCTTGTTTGTTAAAAATTCAATTACTTCATTGAAAGTGGACCTACTTTGTTGAAACTTCATTCTTTTGTTGATGATTCATCATTTTATTTGGTTGAAAATGAATTTTTTTACTAAACATTTTTTTTCACAGGAAATTGATTTTTTTACTAAAAACTTGTTTTCGCGGAAAATTTAACTTGTATCTGTTTTAGGTGAAAATGTAACTATTTTGTTAAAACTTCTTTTCTCGTCGAAAGGTAATCTCATTGGTTGAAACTTCACCTTATTGGTTAAAAATTCATTTCTTTGGTTATGTTTGAAAATTTATCTTTTTTAATTGAATATTCATGTGTTTTGTTTAGTCTTTTTTGTAGAAAATTAATATTTTGTTGTTAATAATAATAATTTTATTTTACTGAAAAATGAACTATTCTACTTTCGGTTAAAAATTATTTCTTTCGTTGAATATTCGTTCCTTTTTTTGTTTAAAATTTATTTTCTAACTGAAAGTTTAACTATTCTATTTTTATTGGAAATTCTTCTTTTTTAGTTGAATTGTCATGTATTTTGTTAATTTTTTTTGTAGAAAATTAATCTTTTGGGTTGAAAATTCACCTATTTGATCAAAAACTCTTTTTTTTTGTTGAAAGTTAAAAATTCATTTCTTCAACTGAAAATGTAACTATTCTATTTTTTATGAAAAATTAGTATTTTTTTGAAGAAATTTCTTTTTTTGGTTTGAAAATTCAACCATTTTGTTAGAAATTCATTTTTTCTTTGACTATTCATCATTTTCATTGAAAATTAATTTCTTTGGTTGCAAATTCGTTATTTTTTCAGTTGAAAATTAATTTTTCAAACCGTAAATGTAACTATTTCACTTTGCCTAGGAATTTATCTTTTTTTCTAAAAAAATCGCTTATCATGTTGAAAAATCGTTTTTTCAGATCAAAACTAAATTATTTTGGTAAAAAATTAATATTTTCGGGTTGAAAACTTAACTGTTTTGCAGAAAAATTCGTATTGTTTGGTGGAAATATCAACTAATACACTTTTCGTTGTAAATTCATTTTTTCATCGAAGATTCTGCACTTTGATAATTTAACTATTTTGTTGAAAAGACCTTTTTTTTCTTGGTTGAAAACTTAATTGTTTCAATTGAATATTTAATTACTCCATTTTCGCTTCAGAATTTGTTTGAAAAATTTTGTGTTTTATGTATGTCTTACGTAGTTTGTGTATGACCCCCTATAAAATTCTGCGTGACTGTTGGCACTAAAAGTTTATAAAATAAAATTGAAAAAACAAACATTTTTGTCATTAATATTATTGCTTTCTTAGAAGAAAGGTTGCTTTTCAGCTACCAGAAAAATTTACATCGGTCGGGGAAAATCAAAAATTGGACACGGAAAAATCAGGGAATTTCGGAATTGGTATTTCGTAGCAACACTCTTATAATAATATTTTTACTTCCAAAATTATTATCAATAGATTATTTTGTAGTAGATTTATTTATAAAAAAATCTGCTTCTGATTAGTTAAAGAGTCGTATAAATTTGACGAATCGCAATTTCGGTGGATCTCGTTTAATCGAAAATAAAGGCGAACCGCTGTCGAACACATAAATCGAAATTCGAAAATGTCATAGACAATGCATGATTTACATCATTTTTGACTGATAGATATTTGACGTGACATCAATACTCCTACGTGTAGTAAGTACTTTGCCGTTTTGGGATGACTCTCGTATTTTGCATATAAATCAATCGTACCATTCTTCCAACTTCCAGCATTCAAAGGATTACTTCAATAAATCAAACGAAAATTTGAGCTTGTTGTTCAACCAGCACTCGCAATTTTTTAAATGACTACTATTTTTCAAAATCGAATTAAATTTTTCTATTTTTGAATTTAGAAATTAACCGACGAAAGATTCTTTGCAACAAAAATTAACTACACAGGATAAACTTTACACAAATATCAGTTAAATTTTCTATTTTTTTTCCATGACAAACACATGTATTTTGGAAGACGCGAAGTTGGCTGAACAAAACCTTATCGCTCTAAAAAGTTTCCTGCAACAAATTTTATTCTTAGTTTTTTCTGTGTTGCTTATTCCCTCGCAATATAATAAGGAAAAACTTTGTACATTCGAATAACTAATTGAAAAATTTGACGTAAAAACGACATAAAAAAGAACTACAAATCTTAGGTTCGACAATGTCGTCGTCTTTTGATTCCTTTTGTCACTTTTTTCGATGTAAGCATATTTTTTAATTAGTTAATAAATACAAATGATATATTTTTTTTTAATTTCCATCAATTCCGTTCGAAAAATTATGCTTATAAGATGATACGATAACAAATGCGATTGATTTAAACAGAATTACTATTCATTTTTTGAAACTAGCCTGTCAAAACATACATAATTATTATATAAAAATAATATAATTATTGTTAACAGTAAGCAGAATTTAAAAAAAAAGCAAAGCCAGTGACAGAACAGTCAACATTGAAAATGACTCTATAGTAGATTGTTGAGAAAACATTTTTACAATATTTACTTGAAAGTTGAATACGAACACCTAGGCAGGCTGTTACGAAATTTTTAAATATTAAATATTAAAAGTACTGATTAAAAAGTTATTCATCACTCTTCAGAGTTCTGTCCCTAGCTTTTATTATATTCAAAAATTGTGCTTATTCTCGTCAATAATTATTTATGTTTTGAAAAACCACAATTTAAAACAGAAAAATAGTAATTCTGTTCAACTCAATTGCGTTTATTGTCGTAATCTCATTAATATATTTGCTCTAAAAGAAACGTGCACGAAAGTTTTAAGCGAAATATTATTATCATTTGTTTAGTAAAAAAAATCTACTTATGCTCATAAAGATTCCGAAAACGACGTAATTTCTGATCCTAAAATTTGAAGTTTGTGAAGTCCTGTTTGATGTCAAGTTTTCCATCAGGTAACGTGGATTGTATGATATTATTTGAAGACTTCTGATTTCATCATAATTGTTTTGGAAGTTGGATATGAAATATATTTAATAAATATTGATTTAGATAAATATTTGAAAATACAAATTACATCAAAGAGTAATCACAAATCGCTATTATCTTAAATCGACGACCATAATTTGTGTACAAAATTAAAAATAATTTTTTCCAAAATGTGTCTTTATTATCAATTTCATAATGGAGATCAAAATTCGATACTTTTTTTCGTATAATAAGCATGTTTCCCCCGTTGTAATGCGTGATGCGTGCGTCATTATGTAATTTTTTAGAAATATTTCCAACTTCATAGTACTTCATTCGAAATAATACGAATCGGAACTACATATTTATTATTTGCATTGTCAATAATAACTAAGCAAACTCAATTTATCAAACATTTTTGACAACTATTATATTTTTTAATATATTACATATTGTATTTCAAAAAGCATGAAGTATCTAAAATATTATTTCATCATAAATTGTAGCGAAAATACTGTTCCTTTTTTGCATGGCTAATGGAACAAACAACATAAAAGCCACTTGTCCCCTATATATCCAGGAAACAGTGACCTTCAATTCAATTCCGTTTATGTCACTGACTTCTTCCTTGGAATGTATATAATTTGTGTTATATTTACTTATTGACTCAAATTTCCTTGTGCAGAAATATCTGATAGAAAAGAGTGGCAGTGTGGTATAATTTAGGTCCCTTCTACAAAATAACAAGTCGCATTTAATTATTTAAATTCTTTGATATTTTACGTGACATAAATTCATCATTAATAATTGATAATATTATTCTCAGAAATATTGTCATCAGAAAAAGGAAAAAAAGTGAAAAAAAAGGATAAGAGGAGCGTTGAAATAAAGCAGAATCGATTTGTTAGCAGAGCGCAAACTTTGATAGATTAGACAAAGATTCCTTCGTTTGTTACAACACTACATTACGTTTTTGCTGCATCAATCAAAGCCGACTGTTAATAAATTACACTTTCACGTTTACGTTCTAGAAATTGTATCTCAACTTCACTAACTCTGAAAAAAATGATTCTAATAATAGAGTAACTTAGATTAAAGTAGAATAATTGAAAATGATAAAGAGAAGATAGTATGCTATATTAGGCTGCATCGTGCAGTCTTCTTTTACATTTTCTAATACCTTGAATTAGAAATTTCTTTTTTTTAGTGAAACAATTAATCTCTCATTTTTTCAGATTAGAGAAATATTTAGAGGTCTCTATGGAGGTTTCTATGCCAGAAATTTAAATGTTTAGAGTTTTCAAATTTAAATTTCAACAATTTTAACTAGGCCATCTAATTTTGATGTAATAAGTGCAATGCAAAAATTTCTTTATCAGGTTATCATGTAACCCTCAAACTTTGTTCGTTATAAGAAAAATTTCGAGGTGAGTGTTAATTAACACCCTCAAAGTTGCGATTTATGATAAATTTAAGATTAAAAAGTCAAATTCATCACTAAGAAATTTTTTTAAATTTTGAAACTTTGAGGAGATATTACTTACCCTACAGAGAAAAATTTCTTCTTTGAAGAAACTAAACAAAAAATATGTTTTTTCAAAAAATTGAAAAATCGATAAATTCATATTAAAATAAAGTCCCTGGTACCTTATTTTTTATATGCACTATTGTACTAACATCATCCATCGCTAGCAACGCGCGCTTGTATGTAAACATTTATTTTTCAATCAAATAGTTGAATTTTAAACCAAAAAAAGATAAATTCGCAAAAAAAAATATTAATAGTTGATATTTTAACCAAGAATATTTTTCTTTCAAATGAAAACAATTAAATTTAACGAAAAAATATAACTTGTTAAAGAAATAATTGAATTTTCAACAAAAAAGAATTGTGCACTCAAGAAAGAACAAAAATCTCAACCAGATTGTAATTTGAGGGGAAAAATAGTTTTTAATAGTTCATACGGAATGAAAATTTCAAATGACTATTCATTTTTTATCTTAACTTATTTTTAGGCTTATATAAATATAATTTTCCTAGAATACTTCAGAAATTTCAAAAAAATGTTTGAAGATTGCAGATATGACGATAAAGTATCTAGAAAATTTGTGAGAAAATTTGTTTATTTTACAAAATTTTACGAAGAATTCTTAAATATCTTTTAAGCTGATCGAATTACTGCTGAAATTGTCAAAAAAAAAATTAAATAAAGAAATTGCCTCAAAATCCTCCAAATTCTTCTCTGAAAATTTTGCAAATCTTTTGAAATTTTTAAAAATATTTTTGAATTTTACTAGGAATCTAAAGAAAAATTTTCATTATCTCGAACCCTTTGAAAATTCATAAAAAATCTCTAACATTTTTTGCAGCTTCTTCAAAGAACTATCTACCTATTTAATTTTTTAAAATATTTGTAACTTTATACTTATTTTCGAATCTTTTTGAAACTTCTAAATATCTCTTAGAATTATTCGAATTATTTCTATAATATTGTAATATTACAAAATAAGAAATTGTTAGAAACCTTTCCAAATTCTTAACAAGCTTTTTTTCAAAATTTAGAGTAAATTATCTATTGAGAGACAAATAATGTAAAAAACTTCGTTATATGTTAGTCGTTGGGCCAAAAATGTGTATGCTTCAATTGAATATAAAAATAAGGTACCACCGACTTTCCTGAAGAATTTATAACCTTTTTCATCTTTTGAAAAAAATGAGTATTAAATTGCAGGACAAGTATTGCTTAAATCTGTTTTCAAAAGTAGAGACAATTTTCAGTCATAAATTTGGCTTCTCATGATCTCAACTTTATCATAAAATCGCTTCATTGAAGGCGTTCATACACACTTTAAGTTTTTTTTGTAACGAACGAAATTTATGGGTTACATGGCACGCTAATAACAAATTTCTTATATTGCACAAAATGGGATAGTTAAAATTGTAGAAATGAGAATTTGAAAACTTTAAAAAGACCAATTCATTTGTTAGCAAAAAGGAAGAAATTTCCGTTTCAGGAAATCTAAAGAAGAGGATTTCATGATGAACGCTAATGCTATATAATAGTATATTCTGCACTGAGGGGGAGATATAGGGCTTTCGTGAGCCGGAAACGAGTACTGAAAAAATTCACGAGTCTTAAAAAGTCTCCTCCTCCTTGTGCATACGATATTTTCATAACACATGCATAATTTTAGACATAATTGGAACAAAAAATGAAATTTTCATTTTCATACGAATTTAGGAAATTTTTAACATTTTTTGAAATTTATGATAAATTTATAAATAACTAAGAATTTTGAGAATTTTTGAAATTTTATGAGATTTTATAAGATTTTATTTTTTGAAAATTTATCAAATTTGATAAAATTTTGAAAACCTATTTGTCGTGTTCATAACGTCTCAAAACGTGGATATTTGACAAAAACAGGCAGGGTGGGGGTCAAATTTTACACAAATTTTAATACATTCTCTGATGAGAATGTAAAAATATTTCTTTCGAGAAATTGAGGTACAAAATTATTTGACCTCAATTAAAGGAACTCTTAAAATATTGATAAGCAAACCTTGCAGATTGGAACGATTCATCTCTGTTTACCAAAATTGAATTCAATATCGAAATGAAATCTACTTTCCCATGAATTATTTTATGCAACAAAATTAGAGCATGAAAAAGTGTCACAATTCAAAATTAGATTTCCAAGTTGCCTCCTTTTCGGATCATTAGAGACAAGTACATAACAAAGCAAAAAATTATTCATATTACATCACCAGGCTTAAAAAGCTCTACTTTAGTCCCGTTTTACAGGCATAAAAAAGAGCTGAAATCATGCATGTGTTATAAAAACATACATTCCTCTATCTGATGATTCAAGCTCCTATTTTCTCAAATTAAGTTCCTAACTCTTAATTAAAAATTGCCATGTGCGTTACCATAAACGATAATTATAACGGGTTGAGAGGCGAGTGAACTTGGAGATAATATTCAGAATCTTCGAGGATGTCGATCTGATAGATTTATCGGTGCGAGACACTCCATTTCCGCGAGATTCATCAAATCAGACAATTAACGGAGATTAACCAGTTTATAATCAGTTTGAGCGAGACGAAGGGAGAGGTTTGGTGGAAGATGAAGTTATAATCGCCAGCACGAAAGGTCTCAAGCGGTAGGTACCTTGATTACATTGATACACAGATAAGGCAAGCCAGCCTTACCTGAACTTCCCTCGAGCTTCAGCCCTGCAATTTTCTGAAAGTGTTTGATGTTCTTTTCGCCTAAGCTCTTATCTTGTCCACGTCTCTCTCTTCCCTAAGAGAGCAAAGTGCTTTTTTATAGAAAACTTTTAAATAAGCTCTGGAAAGAGCCAGTTGGCTTCCAACAATCATCGAATGAAACTAAGATGCAATAATATTATCCTTTCATTATCATAACTCCTACTTTTAACCTTCAACTTAGACTTTTGCAATTATTCCCTCGAACATGTGCATGAATTATTCAAAGCTTTCATTTCCTATAAATAAGACATTAGATGCAAATGTCTCAACATCTGAAATAATGTTTTCTCTGTGAAGAATTTTAAAACAGGGGTTATTCTAAGAAATTTTTAATAAGTAGTAAACCAACATCCATTTTTAGGTCTTACTATTCGTAGACATTTTCTTGGACATTAAAATTAAAAATTAAAATTTGGAATTTCAATTTTTGAAAAATAAACATAATTTTTTGATGAAATCAGAACCTACGTGAAGCGAAGCAATATGAAATTGTACGGACTTTCTACTATGACGAAATTTCCTGTAAGACTAACACATTTCCAGCTCCATTTGCAATGCAATTCTTCTGAAAATTAAAAAAAAAGTTCAAAAATTGGAAGCCGTTTATTTTTACTTAGTTCATTTCTAGGAAATTTAAAATTACACACTATTACTCAAAATAAAATATTTAAAGTTGTTCAATTTAAATATAGTGGATTTTGAATTTAAATAAATTAGAATTCAATGTTTCAAAAATTGGAGAATCTGCGAATAAGAATTAATTAAAATTTTATTTTATTCCAATCTGAAAGCTATTAAATTAAACAATTTTTATTTCAAAGCCTCAATCAAACAATTTATAAACATGAAGAACAAAAAATTAATAATTTTTTTCAATTGTATCAAATAATTTTACTTTATCAAGTCGAAAGCTTTCAAAATTTGTAATGGTAAAACAGGAATCATGCAAAATTGTATGATTTCAATGTCAATTTTACTGTTTAATAGACTTTAGAATTAATTAGGCATTTACATCATCTCCCCACAGATCCAACTATTTTTTTCTAAATCGCACATATATTTTTCTTCTGACATTTGTCATAATTAATAATAATTTAACACACATTATTTTTAAAATTATTTAAATTTTAGTTGAGAACTGTACTAGTGAATATCCCCAATGGGATTCTAATAATCATCCAGAACCATTACAAAATAAATTACAACTTCCAAGTCTCTCAAAATAGCCCATTTACCCCCCATCCCCAAGTGGATGGTCACTTCTTAAATGAGAAGACTTATAGTTCAAGGTACTTTCCAAATCGCAAAGAGCTAGTTTGAAATACATAGAAAGTTTCCATAGGGTACCGACTCAGGAATCGAACCCCGGGCCTTCTGCTTGGAAGCCCGGCACACTATCAACTCAGCCACCGAGTTTCTTGAATAAGCCCTGTATTTAAAAATCATTTTTTATTAGAAATTTAAAAAAATTAATTCTTAACTCAATATTTAACAATCTCTCTTGATTTGGCAACATAAATGATATTAATCATCAGATTTTGAAACATTTTGTGAAAAAGAAATAGAATGCATATTTATACGTATTGTACAAGTTTGAGGAAAGAGACGAGAGCGGATATTTAAGTTGAAGTAGTAAACTGTGTACCCAGTATACTGGTTTGTGTTTCATAAATATAAAGGCTTGGCTCCGAGACAAATTGGGGACTGGTTTAGCAAAAAATGTAGCTCTTCCGATCCCAGAGCAAAAAATATCTTTCACAAGCCTGAATCTGAAGATTAGGGTGTCCTAAGAAACCCCAATTCCTTGCTCATGCACACCCTAAATTTGGTCCATTTGGTGAACAAATGCGTTTTTTTGTTTAATTTCCGTAAAAATAATAAGTGTATGGCAGAAAATATAACTGATGGTACCAGACGCTGAGGAAAACAAATGACCCAATAAAACTGAAATGCTACCTCTAATCGTGAAAGACTATACCTTATAAGTGTTAAATTGTGAAATATCATATTTTCCACTTTCTTATATCGTAAGAAGACATTTAGCGACTAAAATATCCAGAGAATTGAACGCAAAATGTTCACAATACACAATTCAATTTTTCAAACAATAAAGGGTACGGTTTTACGGTTAGGGATATTATTTTGGTTTTAATTGGTTCCAATTTACTGCCAAAACAGACGAATCTTCAACAAAATATTTACATTTTCAACCTCAGAAATGAATTTTGAACTAAAATGATGAATTTTCAACCAGACAAATGAAGTTTTAACAAAGTAGTTCAATTTTTGACATAGAAGCTGAATTTGCAACGAAAGAAGATAAATTCTCAACGAAAAATATCACAGTTTTTATTTGATATTAAAGCTATAACAGATTTTAATTTTAAACGAAAAAGAGTTCAGTTCATCCAAAAAGACAAATTTTCAACAAAAAGTAGAAACCTCAACTAAATTTTAGGGAAAATTTAAGTCAGTTTAAAAGATTTTGATATTGAAAAAAATGTACAATATTTTATAAATTTTCGGAAATCTGTTTCAAAATTTTAAAATATTTCAATATTTTCAATCTCTTCTAAACTTTCTAATCCCTGAATATCTTTGAAACTGACTAGAATTATTCTTAAAATTGTCTCAAAAAATTTCGAATTAGTTTTTGACAATTTTAGAAATCTTCTGTAGTGTTTTGAAATCTTTTTAAATATTCTTACAAAATTAATTTTTCACAATAACGAAACACTTTGAATATTCCCAGGAATCTTAAGAAAGTTTGTTTATTATCTTGGAACCTTTCGAAATCTTCAAAAAACTTTACAATTTTATTTCGAAATCTTAAAAAATCTACAAATTGTTTCAAATTTGTCGAGATCTTTTTGAATTTCAAATTATTTCTGTATCTTTTAAAAACTTTTGAATCTTTTGAACTTATTCTTTTTTTTCTAAAATATTCTAACCTTGCAAAATTGAAAAATTTGACTTTAAAATTTGCTACAACCTTTTCCCAAATTTTAGGAGACAATTTTAAATGTTTAAGGATGTTTAAAAATAATTTCTTCAAATCAATCTTTTAAAATAAAAAATCAGTTAAAATTTTCCCTGGAACCTTAAGAACAAAATTTATTATCCTAAAATCTTTCAAAATTCTCAAAAAACTTCAAAATTTCATTTTAAAATATTCAAAAATATTCATGTTATTAAATTTTTTTATAAGTCTTCTCAAATTTTCAAATTATTTTCGAATCTTTTTCAAACTTGTAAAACTTTAAAATATCATTTGAAACGAATCAAAGTATTCTTAAAATTTTTTTCATCGTGCAAAAATTAAAACAATAGGGTTGTTTCACAATTTTAGATAACATCATTTTTTAATACCTAATTTTAATCTAAACTCAATGTGCGTTCCAAATTTTTTTTCTGTTGAGTCATTCAACATAAAAAAATTATTAAAAATTGAAGGCGGGAAAACACTTATTCAAGTTGGTGTCACGTGACTTAGAGGTTCTCATAATTATCAATGTGACGATGTGGCTTTGAAGTAAACTAACGAAATTTATGGTAAAGAGGTTAGGCCACTGTCAGGTGTCAATTCTAACTATTTTTATTTGATAGCTTAATTTATTGTGAAAAGAAAATTTGTGCAAAAAAGTATTTTCATTTTTGACACTAACAAAAACTTCTATATCACAGTAGCGAAACATAACCTATAAGATACGTACATACATGGACATGTTCGTATTATGGAAAAGATATTTTTATATATAAAATACAAAATTCACGTATTCAGAAGTTTGATCAATTATGACAAACTATAATTGTACAATAATTGTTAGAAATAATATATTTATAAATGCGCTTTACCGTTGCACTTTCACTCCTCGTATTTCTGCACTTACGAAGTCACAATTACCCTTAAAATACTCCGCTACCATAAACATATCTATTTTCGGTAGATTTCCGCTATTCGCTTTTACGAAACCTTCCTTTGACTTTTTTGTAAATAATATTTTGCGACTTCTATTTTCGACGTGCAGATAACCAAAAACAAAACATCGGCACAGAAAAAGATATCTGAGAACCACTGACACATAAGCTGTGATTGGTGGAAAATCCGACCCCTTTGACGTCAGAGGGGCCCTCCAATCGACATCGTGATAGAAAATTCAAATTTGAACATTAAATTAAAAATAGTATACAATATGTAACAAATATTTTATGGGCGTTTTTAAAATTAGAATTTTATAAGCTATAAGATCCATTCATTAGAAAAGTGATATCTGACTTTGGAAACAACCCTATTGTCTTGAAATCTTCCAGATTCTTTTTTGACATATGTTGAAATCTTCAAAGCTTATTATTAATCTTTAAACTAAAACCTAAATCGTAAATTTATATATTCTCAGTTTGCGCACATAATGTAATTTTGCTCATATTATCTTGAAAAGTGTTTTTCTATAATTATATTTTTACAATCAAAATTCCTCATTTGGAAGTTCAGATTTACAAAAATTGCAAAAAATCAAAAGAACGAACTGAAAAAAGACACTTAAAGTCATATTGACGCAGTATGCAACCAATGAAGTATTCAACAATAATGTTCGCGAGATTTTCGATAATTTCGTTCCATCAATTTTTTTAGACATGTCGGAAGAGATATTTAATATTGTGGAACAACAATAAACAATTTCAGAAATGAAAAACGCCTTCATACTGAAACGAAATTGCATAGTGTTGGAAAATCGTAATTTTTACTTTTTTCGTAAACCTCATAGATTTGAAATAAATTCAAAAAGTTTTGCTAATTATCATAGGTACACATTTTTTCAAATTGTTTAAAATACTAATGACTAAAAAATTGGGAAAACTTCTGCAAATAAAATATTCAGGTGCTTGCTCTATTTTAATTCATAAAAACCTTCAACATTTTTTGCATACGCATTTTACATGATAAACAGGAAAAAGTTTCCCAATTACCAAAAAACTTTTAAGATAATTCATAAAGTAGATGGGGAAAAAATTCAACAGAATTCAACTGCATCAGTTTACAGAAATAAAGAAAAAAAATTTTTTCTAAGTAAAGCTTACATATTCAATCGAATATTCTCATAGAAAAAAATATCACGAAATTAGTCAATTAGCTGTATTAAACTTTTTTATTAGACTCGGTCGAGGTTATGATTTGGACACCTCTAGATGTGATGGATAGCTATCCATCAATTAATAAACGTTCCTGATATTGCTCCTAGGCATGACAGAATACTCAATTCTCGAAAATGTTAATTTATCATTAGTATACTTACAGTTAAAATTAGTTTATTCAATAAATAATAGCTGAAACTATAATTATTTTACAGACATCATACAAGCTTACATTTTTTACATTTTATTTATCTCTCATATTCCGCGTGATTGGAACGATTGATACGAGATGTTTAATCTTCATACAATTTAACCTGACTTGTGATGACAGAGAGATGCCAAATTTTTACATATCTTCCTCCTAGAAATGATATCTTTTCCGAGTGACTTCTTAACATAACTAACATTTCTGGGCTTTCAATGACTAAAAATGTACCGGTTTTTTGGTTTACTGTTCAAAAAAACTTAAAATCGAATACTTCACAAATCAAAATAAACAAGAAAACATAACATTTAACTTAAAAAAAACTGCGAGACAGTGCGAAAGGTGGCAATTATTTTTAAAAAAAATTAAATGCTTAATTTCGCATCAACTACAAGGTTATTAGACATCACAATTACAGACAAGTATTAAATAGAGGTATAGATTGAAAGCTCGATCAAATTAACGAGGTTAATATTATATTAGATTATTATAGAATTGACAAGACTATATTTGATTTAAAAGACCTATTTCAATAATATAATTCGTTAGGTAGGTATATCCAATTTTCCAGCTTTCTTCGAAGAAATCATTTTTAACTTCATGGAGTTTGGTGGCTATTATTGATTTCCAAATTTTGTTCCAAATCATATTGAAGGTGGATTGATTGCGTGAATCATAAGGCCATGGTAAGATAAACAAGATAAACCACCATAAGATCATAGTTTTAAAGGTACTGTTGTTAGCAGAATTCTAGTGAGACTGGAACAGAAGGCTCCTAATGCCAATCGGAGTCATGCATTATGTATAGGTGATAGTTTATCTAAGAGATTAGGTTTTGCCGAGCTGTAGACAATAGATCCGTATTATAGTTTCGACCTTAAAAGAGCGTTGAATGTCTTTATAATGAGTTTTTGGTCAGCTCCCCAATTTATTTTACCTAGAGTTTTGAATATGTTCAGCCTACGTTTACAATCGTCTTTGAGTTGGTTGATGTAGGGTTACCATATCAGGTTCTTGTTGAAGATTAGACCTAGGATTTTGATGGTATCAGTGACGATTAGCTCATTATTATTGAGGTGGATTACTGAACTGGGACTTATTTTGAAAGAAAAGAATGCCATTGTCTTTGTAGTCGAAATTTTGAAGCCGGTAATGTCGCACCAATCCTGAAGCGAATTTAGACACTTCGTATTAATTCTTGAGAGATTTGCAATAGTGATTATTACTTTTTGCAAGAGATCGTGAAGTCGTCTGCAAATTTGCTGTTTTCAACTGGTTTGAGTTATTTTGTTAACAGTTGACTACTAACTCTCACTTGGATATATCTGTCTAAGAGAAAGTTTTGTATGAATGTTAACTTTGCACTCCGTAATTTGTTGTTAGAAAGGATCTGTATTATTCGTTTTCGCCTGACCATTTCGTACGAATTTTCAACATCCAAGGAGACTATTGTTTATCTACTGCAGGAAAATGTAATGTCAAATAAAAAGTTCCCAAATATTTATCATAATAAATAAAGAAGTCTTTGTATCAATAAGTATTGTAAATTCAATTTTAAGCTTCTATTCTAATATATAAACATGTGAGAAAAATGTTTCATTTAGGTGACAAATATGAACAATGAAGAAGCGACATGTTCTTATGTAGGTTAAAAATTTATTGTTTGCTCTTTCACATTAATTAATTATAATATTTCAATTAAACTTCGTCAGAAAATATAGTATCCTTGCTGAAGTTATCTGCTAAAATAAAAATGAATATTTTTTGCCAGTTTTCCAGTTAATTAAGTTGATCCACTGTTAATCATTATCTATACTCTAATGCGGTTTCTCCTAGAAAGCTATAAAGATAGATAAAACAAAAATACGCATTTATCTTTCTACCAAATGGAACAAGCTTAGAGGGTGCGTGATCGGAAAAGACTTTGATTCTTTTCAGGACACCCTACTGAAGATGTGTGATACTGTAGAGAGGATATGACTCTGTCTACGCCAGAATGGTAGGCCTTCATCTGCAGGCTTGGCCCGTTACCTCAATAATATACACAAGCTAGTATGTATAATGTGCTCTGTGATTCTGTATGTATGAACGGCTGGCCTACGAGCCTACGTCAAGGAAGGAAGGGTGGGTGGTGATGTTCGGATGGTGATGCGAAGGGGTGTAGCAACTCGAGCAGCGGAGGTACCTATGTATATAGGAGCATTATATGCGCATAAATGCATTACACGAGCGAACACACTACTGCGACACGACTCCAGGACACGGAGGGTTACTCGCATAATTTCAACTTCGCGAATCACTAAGTACGGAATCGTAAATTATAGCAACCCCTTCAGTCGGATGTCGATTTACTGCCTCTCGAAATACATCAACACCAATTAGAAAACTTACTGTAAATTACGATTTCCTGTGATACATTTTTTATCATAAATTCTATCCTGTTCAGGAAGAACACCGTCAATTCAGAAGCGAGTGAAACCGAGAAAATCGACGGAAACTGTTTGAAACTTCTTTCGCTTAGAACGCTTATTTAAAGGAATTTTTACAATTTTTTCACTTTTAATTATTAATTTTACCACGATATTTTCAATTATGACGAACAAAATTAGTTAAAATGTTAATTTGTAGTCCAAAATTGAGTTTATGGTACTAATTTCGAAGCAATAATTCGGTCGAACGCTGTCAACTTGAGTTAACGGTACTTTCTGTGCGATCAGACCTGGCGAAGCGGTGTCGATAATTTCTGAAGAATACTGTCAACTCAAAAATAATGTTTATTAAAAATTATTATTCTGATTTAATTTATGTTAATTCATTCACTTATTAATTGATTCACTATTATTTAATATACTGTTTAGTAATTCATTTTAATTATGTTTAATTATTCTGAAACAATGTTTCTAATTTAATATTTTTTAAGTTGGAGAACGAATAATAAAAACAATTAGTAACGTTATTATCACTAATTGTGTTTATTATTTCATGTGACTTCGGTGCATTTTTGCTTTTTTATGCGAATCATTCTTCACATTACACTCCGCTGTATCGTGATGTACAACATTACGATACTGTACGCTGTTTGAATTATTATTATATGTATTAATAATTAAAACTATTGAAATTATTTTTTTAATCCAGATTGGAAAGGATTCCATTTTATCATGAATAATTTTTGCAAAATAAGCAAGAAAAAGATTCTTAATCTACAACTAAAATTCCAAAGCAACCTCACTTTTCGGCTCATTAGAGACAAAAATAACATAATAAAAAAATTCCGAAATTCATATTTTTGCATTACATTGAATTGTAGCTAAAAACACAACGGTCGTATATAATTATCTGTCAAACTTGGTTAATTTATTAAATATTTTGAAACAAATATAATTCAGGATGTTGAATGCTGATTGTTAACTATTGTGAACTATTTTAGTTGAAGAAAAGAAATATAAATATTAAAAATGAATATATGTTAAACAGTTTTGATAATTATTTGAAAATAAATTATTTTTATTATTATAGTTAAGGCGTTTCTCAAAATAAAAACTGTTTTTCTGACTCCTTCATATTACGGAAGAACGCCGTTAGCTCGCTACGATGCTTTTCCAAATTATTTCAGCGCCAAAATTTCGATTGAATAATTTGAAGAATGCCGTTATCTCAAAGTTATCGGTTTTCTTCTGAATTTCGCCATGAAGTATTCGGCCATCTATTTTCTAATTCGCCAAGTTACGGTCCACTTTTTCGAGTTAACGGTATTCTTGCGAAATAGTTCTCTACAATATTTGAGTTAACGATGTTTTGCAATAATTATGCAATAATTATTTTGTATAGTATTGACAATTTTTATAACTGGTTTACCTAATTATGCGTATCTTTCTTTTATGATTCGATTGATATAAAAAACTCATTTTTAAATGCTTTGAGTTATCGGTGTTCTTCCAAAACAGGGCAGAACACATGCATGATTTCAACCCTCTTCAAAGCCTTTGAAGCGGATCAAACGATCAGTTGATCGCGTTGCCAGATTGTATCACAGATTGGACCAACTCAAAGCGATAAGTTACGATAAATGACCGACAAATTACCATAATTTAAAATAAATTACCCTGTATGTTGCAAATTTTTGGATGCTCTAAATTTCCGTAGAAATAAAAAATTTCTCAAACCGTAAATTTCCAAAATTTCTAAAAATATCTAAAATCGTTCATTTCCGTGAATTGCCAAAATTTTCTGCATTTTTAAAATTTGGAAATTTTTTGGTTATTTATGAATTGACTATAAATTTCCAAAAATTTCGGAAATATTCAACATGTTTGGTATTTCAACATAAATTTCCGTAATTTTCGGAAATTTCTCAAATTCATATTAAAATTAATATAAAGTATCGAAACTTCCTCCATATGAGCAGAAATCATGACTGTGTCCCGTTTCTCCCCTTTGGTGCATAATATACTATCTGATTTTATGTACACACCCCTAAAATTCTTCCATCTGGTGAAGAAACGACTGTAATCATTTTTTCATTTTAGGGATAACGTTAACGGGTGTTAAACCACCCGGAATAGTAAAAACAATTTATTTTATCATTTATGTAATAAACTTTATTCTTTTTCCTAGTAATCGTAAACTGCCATAATAAAATTTAAATGAAACGATAAACTATAGAAATTGAAGAACGAACCCTAGAAATGACAAGAAGAAGCCCACAGTAAAAACTAAGAATAAAATTTGTTGCAGGAAATTTTTTAAAGCGATAAAGTTTTGTTCAGCTAACTTCGCGTTTTTCAAAATACATGTGTTTGTCATGGAAAACCAAAAGAAAGTTTAACCGATATTCGTGTCAAGTTTATCCTGTGAAGTTAATTTTTGTTGCAACGAATCTTTCGTCGGAAATCGATGAGAAGTTTATCTTCTGTTTTTTCTGTGCCTTTTTAAGATACAATATTTGATTTTCGAACTCTTTAAAATTTTCAGTGTAGATACTTTATGCATTTCAAGTCAAGTAATTTTTGGTAAATTTATTTCTTTCGATAAAATTGATCCAAAGAAAGTGAGATATAGATCATTTTACCCAATTTCACTCAAAAACTACCAATTTTTTTCCAGGATTTGATGAGTTTCTGGCAATTATTTTTATTGTAACCAATGTCAACGTAATTCTTTGGTAAATAACTCTGTAATCATTCCATCTATATATGAATTGACATTAAAAATTAGAAGATTTACCTTTCAGCTAATATAAAACATCTTAAATTTTTGCATATTTTTATTATGCGTCAACATATCCACCAGGTACATAGGCACTCTTGGGAAAATATGTCAATAGTAACCTATAACACACCTTCCTACTAATCAACCATCTTGAATTTCATAAGTTTGTTATACAATTTGGATTCAACGGATCATTAATGCAAATTCGGTAAAACAACCTATGAGTTTCTTCGAATTTTTTTTTAAGTAAACTGAAAAAATATTTGTATCAGCTCTAATTCATAATTGCTTATTCTACAATAGCACCAATGAGTAGGTCAGATACAGATAAAGGCCTACTCTAAAATATTATTACTGAGACCTATGATGTAAAGATAGTTTTATATATTTTTGAAAGCCTTTTCATATACGTAATTTATTTGAAATTTGATATAAATGAATAGTAAAATGTATAATTCAACCTGAAAAGGGGTAGCTTTTAACCACCCATTTTATAATAGGGAATATATATATATATATATATATATATATATACAAAATGAATTTGAAGAATTTATTTGAATTGCATGAAATATCGGTATTAAAAATTGTCAACAGGTCGGAAATACATTTTTGATCTTAAATTGGTTTATTTTTATTTCTTGTGTGGGTTTTCAATTTTTCTAAAGTTTTTCATTTTATTTTGTTTCTTAAAAGCTGTTTACGATTTTTAAGCAATTTCTCATCAAAAATTTTCTTAATAATCATTTTTTGTTTCTCAAAACAGTCGCTTTTTCAACTTCTAGAGATAGCTTTTCAACATTTCTACAGTTTATCACTCTAATTCTTTCAGCAAAAATTGAAAATGCTATAGTTAATAAAAAAAGTGTGGATCATAACAATCCGATTTGATAACCTAGCGCTAAGTAAAAAAAATAAATGAAGATATTTTTATCATTCGAGGTGGTTAAACCCCCGACGGGACGGACTTGGCTTTATCCAATGAATTTAAGAAAAATTTACATTTTTTTGCTTACCAAATGGAACCTTTTCGGTCAGTGTCCCCTCAAATTAAAAAAAAACTTTTTTTCGTCTCAGCCACCCTAAATTCGTTTCCTTTTGCAGAATGGCAAAGATTCATACGTATACTTAATTGTCAATTACGATTCTAATCATGGCGTCCCTTCCTTTTCCATTAAGCGAGGGTGGAACTCTAATAAACGTGTGCGAAATCATTCACGATACAGTGGGAACAAAATTACTCTTTCGCTCCCCGCATCATTTATCATATAGTTCATCGGAAAACAATGGTCCCAAAGGTTTTGCGGTAATTAAATCATTCTCGCTTCATGATTTTTTTCACTGTTTCAAACTGTTCGCCAATTGCTTTCAAAAACATTCAAATTTATTGTTGATATGGGAATTTAATAATCGAGCGTAAAGAATTGAATATTTATTTTCGACATTGCTATGCAAAATCGAGGATTTATTACAAATAGCATTCAAAAGTCAGGTTAGTGTTTCCACCGTGCTTCTAGCCGATCCATACTCAATTTCCTAATGGCATCACTTCTTTCGCTCTCGTCTCCGCAAGAAAAAAGTGAACTAGACCGGGAAATAAAAAACGAATCTAAAGAAACTCAGCACTTTCCCTCGGGCACTTTGAACACCCGAAGATAATCAGGAAATTGATGCGAGCTCTATAATAACCTTAATAAGGAAATAAAGCTTCAATAGCTAAAGTGAAAATAACATGTTTCTCTCTGGAAAATTTAGTTCATATAAATAAAATGTAATACTCAAAACGTTTACCAAATAATTTTCCGTGAAGCAACAGTTTCACTGTACCTATATTTTATAATATTTAATCTATTTTTTCGAGTATGATTACTAATAAACCTGGGTGTGAGCAAAGTGTGCGTGATATATAAAGTTTGTCTCCTCCCTTATTGGCAGCGTTTTTTAATCCGCTCGGTCACGCAGTTTTATTAGCTTTTTAATTTAGAATGATATTACATTCGCTACAAAAATAACTTTCAAAAACGTATTCATAAAAGAGACGTGTAAACCTTAAAAATAAATTATAAGCTGATATATATATATATATATATATATATATATACACGTTTTTTTCTATTTTAAAAGGACTTTAGAAATGCCGCAAAATCTGAAAACAATATTGTAGAGAAACTCTTCCAGAATGATCAGAAACTCGAGGGAATGAGTTGTTTATCGTTTCTGGCATAATGCTTGGTATTTGTTGTAGTGATAAAAAGCTCTATGCACCTCGTGCAAAATCCAGCTTTTATTTACCTGTTCCATTTATGCCGCTCGGACGGATACGAGCGTCGTATCTTCCCGGTCCCAAGATGTTGTCCAACACTTGCTTCTCCTTCTCCCGGAAGTTTACCTTCCCCTGCTGCGAACATCTGAAATAAGAAATTACAGAGATTTTTTGAAGAAAAACAAAAAAAAATCTCTTTATTCAGATAGATAATAACAATATGTCCATCAAAAAACCCCGATTTAAGTTAAGAAGACTGCATTTTCTATTGTAAATATTGCGACGCACCAATTTCGAGATAGGATCTATTTATTGTGAAAGACAAAGGAAGTAACTTCTGCCGAGTGAAGTTTGTAGGAGCACTTCCATTAGCCTGTGTCAACATATACAGAGTCATAAGTTGAGTTTAAATTCTGTTCTAAATTCGACTATACATACTGAAACTTGCCTTTCTGTAAACGTTTAAACTTCAATTTCATGCGTGACTAATTGCTTTATGATTTGATCATGAAAGTTGGTTTGCTCATTCACCGAGAGAAAAAGCAGTTTGGTATGTTCAAGAATCATCACGTATTCGGACAAATGAAATACTAAGTGATATTCAATTTTTTAATTTATATATTATTAATTACATTGGTAAACGAGCAATGTAAGTGTCCTTGACATCGCAGTAAATCTGAAGGTATCGTTTTTGCTGTAAAAGTATTCAATTGATTCGAAAATTTGTATCAATATAAAGAAACAAAAGACCTACATTCTTGGATCATTGTGTTGCAGATCAAATTGATACCTTCAGATTTAGTGTGATAACATGATTAAATGTAGTTTATTGTATTTTTCTAAAAGTTCATCCTTGTATCCTATAGGTATATTAGTACTATACCAAAGTACATCCTTGCAAAATTTTACATTTATTTTACAATGTAATGTCACTCCATCGTGCAGCGACTTTTTCAATTATAGGATAGGTATAGAAGAATTTTTACAAGGATGTACTTTGGTGTAATACCTACTCTAAATGTGGCTGTAAAATATACACTACTTTGTAAAATAAATGAGAAATTTTTACGAAGGATATTTTTAGATTCGAACAAAGTGAAAATATTGAAAAATTCAAACTCGTTTTCAAACTAAGTGCAGTCAAGAACAGCGACTTGTTCAATTAGGGGTCTACATCAACCGCGCAGAAAAACGGTTATTTCTTTTCGATCGATCAGCAGCCAGAAAGATTAATCGATAATTCGCAGGAGTTCTTAACTACAAGCCACCATCATCGACCTTCTGGGATTTCAAGATGCCCTTATCCTCACTCGACAAGAAAGAACTTTTCTTCGCCTGTCGACTACCCTCTGAAAAACGACTATTTTCTTCCCATTTTGCGAAACGTCTGCTGAAGTTATTACCCCTTAAAGCGCTCTTTGGGCATGTATTTATTTTTTCGTCCGTAGTCGTTTCTGCACGGACAATTTAGAGAGCTACTTGCTTTCAATCTGTGATCTGCAAGAGATGGACTGTAAATAATTTTGTAGAAATCCCTCGCATTGACCGGAATGACTGATCGATTTGGCATCGGACGACCCAATTACAGAGCTTGCGCGAAGTCATGCCGATGCTATCTATTCTCCCGCAACTAGAGAGTAACTGAACGAGCTCTGATCGACTGCTTCGTATTATTGGGCCTCGTATAACCACTATGCTAATAATAAGGTACGATGGGTAAACAATTACGGTAAACCAGATAGATGGTACGCGAACCAAGAGGAACGGAAAGCAGGAAGTTTAATGAGGTCGCTGTACGACCCGTAATGAGGATACAAGTGTATCTACCCGCGTTAGTTTCCGAGACGTTGTTCAAAATTTTCGAATTACTCCAGAGACTCCATACTAATTGTAAATTCATAGCATACGTGTCAAAACAAGGCGCATTACATGCCAAAATACATATAACATAAGCCACTATAGAGGGTGATTATTCAATATAGGGTAGGCCGGGACAAAGTTGTCAAAATAAATAAATCAGCTAGTTAAATAATATTATACAAGTTACATGCTGTAAATAACAAGACCCCGAATTGAGCTACGCGGAAAAAATAGTTGATTGAAATTCAAGAGTGCGTATGAATCTTGGATACAGAGTATTGTGACTAGTCTTATAAAATTAAAAACACATACTTATACATTTCCAGTGACTTTCATTAAATATAAATATAATACTGAAATTTTAAAAAATTAGTCACATAAAAATCTATATCTAAGATTCACAGACAATCAGTCAAAGCTCAAACAACAATTTGTTTCCGTGTACGTAAATCGATGTGAAACTTGTACAATTTATTTAAAATAAACTAATAGTTCTATCAAAAAACAACGGATATCACTGGATTCTTCTCAGCAATCTCTCCAGGTTTTTTAATTAGGCGAAAAAAATTATTTGTATGAAAATTGAATTGTTATAAAACATTGTGCAATTATTAAAAATAACATTTATTATGAATAAAACTATCAGTCCGAAAACAATTTCAAGGACATTAGCAGATCCCATACTAAAATACATCCAGCTGCTTTTCAAACATTGCGAAAAATAAATTATTTGCACAAATACAAATTTATTAACTTTTTTCCCAGTGTTCAATGTTTAAAGTAAGAAAATGTGAACAAACCATGTACCAACAGAAGATAACATCTTTATTCAATAATTCAAAATAGAATAATTAATGTTGACTACATTAGGGTGGCTATTTTACCGAAAAATTAAAAAATCGGGACTTTAAATTTTGATGCATAGAGACTTCGAGTTTCTAATATTGAAATTGTAAATAAGTTTCCAATTTTTAAATTATTCAGTTTGCAATATCTAATGCTACAGCCGTTTAACTCATATTCACACTTATTTATTAATGAGTGAAGCGTTAGTCAAATGAAAAATGTCTTTAATTGAAAAATATTGAGTGGAATGTGGAGAAATATTCCAGATCAAATAACTATAAATTAAAAACTTCATATGTAACTAGACAATTCCATAACGTTTAAAATTCAAAAATTCGTAATTTATCATCTATATTGAAGATACAATAATATTTGAATTGAAAGATTTCAAAAATCAAATATTTTTGAAAATCGTTTCTTTTTCTTTTGGTGCGAATGCTCAAAAATAGAATATCCTCGGAATTTTTATCCAAATCGTTACTTGAAGTTTCCCATAAGATTAATATGAAGGAAATTGTGCAAAAACGTTGAATGTCAAGAACTTTTTTAGTTTTTATTCAAATCAATCGTTCACATAGGTCAATAATCTCTATGTAATGCTTAGAATCTTCTCATTCTTAAAACATTCAAATTTTCAAAATTTTCAAAATAGCAAACTCAACATTCAAGTTCAGAAATTGCATCATACATAGTTATTAACTTAAAATCTTTAAACATAATCTAAAAAATCACTATAAATTGAATAGTGGACAGGAAAATAAACAATTTAGAAAAAATCCTGGATGGCGGCCAATTAAACATTCCAATTTTTTAATATCACAGTTTCTAAGATAATAACATAAAAGCACGCCTAAACTTGTTCTTTAATGGCTGCTCAGTCAGTTGCAAGTATCATTGAAATTGGTTGAGAATTGTGCCGGTAATCCACAAAAGGTAAAAAATACATGATTATTCCAGATTAGCATCTTAGTAGCTTTTTTGTACTTGGCAACGTTTTTCTATTTGCAATAATTTATTCGATTTTTTGCAATGCCTAATCATTCTTCGTTGATAACTATCTATCCTACTGTATAATTTCAATGTTCAGGAAAAGAGACTATCTATACAGAAATTTCAATACAAATAGCCGAACTTTTTCGGTACTCCTACAAATTTCCTATATTAAAATTGTAACTCTAGAAATCTAGCAGGAGTGTTTTCGTTTCTTGGAATTATTTTTTAAAAAATTGTAAAAGTCATTTTAGTCACAGATGTAACAATAAAAGTGAGATAATGATAAAAAATGGAAATCATGCATTAAGAAACGATTAGCAATTTAAACGCAGACATATGGGTGATTCTCCACAGACAGGGAACTTTTGGCAAGGGCACCTTTTTTTGGAAAAATGTTTCAAAATTTTTTTTTTCACAATGGTTAGGTTCATTGGCCTTTGAGAAAGGGGCCCTATAAATTATTCATGCTTAATTCTCACTTGAAGGACCTGTAGCACATAAAAACGTTTTCAATTTTTGATTTTGCTGGTGATTTTCTCTGATTGTATGTAAAGTAAAACAATAATGTAGAATATTCACACATCCAACTTAAAATGGCAGGAAAGAATAGTTTTCTTTACAAAATTCAAAGTTTCTCCAAAATTTTATATTTTTTCAAATTTGACATTTTTTTTTAAATTAGGTTGTTTTTTAAGTTGTTTTTTTTAGTTTTGTGTGCAGTACTTGCAGGTACAAATATTCTAATTCTCGATTTACGTTAATTTTTAATAAAATTATTTGGAAGAGGGGTTCGATTAGCTCAATTTCGTCCCTGACAGCGAAAAACAGATTATGGTATCCGATGTTACGGTAACCGAAAACCATACAAAATTACTTTTTACGCTTTGAAAACAAAAGTAATTATTAAATCCTCCTGAAAAAAACTCCTTTATTATTTGCTACACGTAATTGTCATCTTTTCATTGATATTTATTACGAAATATGAAAGTTATTATCAGGTACGGTATCCGATACTAATAAAAATACGCTACATTTTCGGTTACATTTTTTCACTTTGCAAAAAAAGTTCTTATTTTTTCGTTATGAAGTTTTGACGAATGAGTAGTGTGACGTTTGTTCGAGATATTGTGAGGAGATAAGACTTTAAAAATGATCGAAAGTTGATGAAAGGTATGGGAGATTCATTTACCGTAACCATCGAAAACATTTGGGGAGACACGTGTATAATTAAAATTTCTCTTCTAATATATCAAATAAATTAAAATATTTGTTATGAATTTGATAGCTTTTGAGTCAAACTTTCGAACTATCAATTATAATTTCAAAGATAATTCACTATGTATTAAATACACCTCTCTAAACTTGGCGCCGTGTACGTATAGACATACCAAAAAGGCATTTTTCGAGTATTTGGGAGCATTTTGCTAAGACATACGATGATGTGACTTGATTTTTCTTTACGGAGGTCTTGTATCATCCTAAAATGAAGAAGTTAGCCAAATTTTATAAAGAAACACTACTTAGTTTAGTTACTAGAGATCCGAGACACAAAAGTGCCCTGTATGTGGAGAATCACCCATATATGAATTAACATAGCAGAGACAACAATTTTCCTCATAACAATACCCGATAGCGTAAAAAATTCCGTTCCTGAAACACGCAATAGAAGGTTGTGCATGTTGCATTGAGATATCAGCGGAACCGCTCAATGTAACATTCCTAACCTTGCATTGGGATTTTCAGGAAATAGTCAAGTCATCTTGTGTGGGAATTCTCATTCGAGTCTGCCATAGTTTTCCGGAATAGATTTTCAGCTTCCTCTATTTCCGGTATATTCATACATAACTTAGAATTTTATTTGTAAACATGAAGGCCTGAAAGCATTTATTTCAATTATATGTTATTTTTGTATTATTTAATGTGCTATGTGAGAATCAACTTAGGAAATGAAAGCAACATTATTTTTCTTTTCATTCTAATTCGTGACTGCACGATCTAGGTATCCGGTGCATTCTTGCACAACTGTAAATAATGGGAGTAAAGTTTAATGACTTATGAAGAGGGTCATGATTGACGATACTAGTTTATGTTGACAGCTCATGATAATTGCATTATATACAACAAATTCTAATGAGCCAGACCGACCTTTTTTCTGTTGTTTTCCAAAATTTCAGCAAGATATCTTCTTTAAAAAGTGATTTAAAAAATTATTATTACATAAAAAATATCAGTATTGTATTGGCCAATAGAATTATAATTAATATAATTATTAATTATAATAATTATTATTGTAATTATAATTATATATAATATATAATTATATATATATAATTATTATTAATAATTAATAAGAAACAATATGAAAAATTATCACACAGTTGATGACGCGAATCGTGAGTTTCATAAATTCGCCTTCAAGTCAGTTTAGAACTCAGTGCAGTCTAGTTCAGTCAGTTACCACAGGAGAATAACAGTGCCAACTTCACTTTCCTTCTTTTAAATTAATATTGAAAATTCGTTCATAATAGTGTTATGAACCAATTTTAATTCCACTTCTTGTATATTTTTTCTATTTTCTGTGAAAAATGAATGTTCATCATCAGTTATTAGTTTTGTTTCTTGTCATATTCGGAAGTGATGCATATAGAATTTTGGCAGTATTCCCATTTAATTCGAGAAGCCATAACAATATATTTGAAGGAGTCACCAAAGGATTAGCAAAAAGGGGTCATCAAGTAGACGTTGTCACACATTTTGAAATGAAGAATCCGCCAAAAAATTACAAAATAATCATCAATTTGGGAGGATCAAGAAAAAGTTTAGTAAATAATTTTTCGATTGAGTTTGCAGCTTTGCTAGAAGGGAACACTGTGGAATTAATTTCCAAATTGTACGGAAATGAACTTTGCGAGCTTTTAGCGCTTGAAGAGATGCAAAATCTTATCAAAAATCCACCAAGTGATCCTCCATACGACATTCTAATTACTGAGGTTTGTTAATTATATTTTCTCTAATATTTCTAAAACTATTTCAATCTTCAAATATTGAAAAAACTGTTGTTATATAGGCATTTACAGCTAATTGCTTCGTAGGATTAGGATATGTGCTTAAGGTACCAGTAATTACAGTTTCTTCTCTTTTGGAATTGTCATGGGTTAATGCTGGTTTGGATTCGGCAGCTTTCGCCCCAAATGTATTAATAGACAAAGCTGAGATTTCTACCTTTTGGGACAGATTGCAAAATACAATCATGATACATCGAAGCAAATATGAATATTATATATACACAGGGAAAGCTCAAACTGAGGCAATGAGAAAATATTTAAGTCCAGAGATACCAAATGTTAGAGAAATTGAAAGAAATGTAGCTCTAACTTTCGTAAATTCATATCACAGTTTGCATGGCATTAGAATTAGGAGTCCTTCTTTAATTGATATTGCAGGAATTCACTTGGAACATAATGATACGGAAATGTCTCAAGTATAGTATATATTTCTATTGTTTCTTAATGAAAAAATATTCAAAAAACTTTTCAATCAATGACATTAGAATATTGTACTAATTTTTATTCTCTTTTGAAAGGATTTTCAAAAATGGATGGACGAAAGTAAGGATGGGGTAGTTTATTTTACCCTGGGGTCGATGGTGATTATTGAAACACTTCCAAAAGAAACACTTCTCGCTTTTTACGCATCTTTTTCAAAAATAGCACCCGTTCGGGTACTCATGAAAGTTGTAAATGCAGAAAATCTTCCTCCTGGTCTTCCTAGCAATGTGCTTGTTTCCAAATGGATACCACAAATTCCAGTTCTGAGTATGATAAAAATATTATATTTTTTTATAGTTTTTAATCTATGTATAATATAGGCAGGACTTGTGATTAATTGTAGATTCTAGAGTGTATATATTCTTAAAGTGTTTTATCATCCAAATTGAGTGATCCAGTATTTTATATTTTTTGAGTTTATTACATACTGAATCCCTTGGTGTCAAATTTGCGATAATTTTTTAGACTAAAAGACAATGTGTATCAAGTGTCAAACCACAAATTTCTTAGGCTCAGTTCAAATTATTTGATTCATTTCCGTATTTTCACTCTGTCCTATTATAATTACAAAGCAGGGATTTTGAAATATTTTTTTTATATTTTCAGAACATAATAACACACGATTATTTATGACGCATGGAGGTTTGATTTCAACACAGGAAGCAATATATCACGGAGTCCCTTTGATAGGACTTCCTCTATTTGGTGATCAACTATACAACATACAAATTTTTGTTAAAAAAAATATGGCACTATGGCTAGATTATAGAAAGTTAACAGAAAAGTCTTTAGACGCTGCACTCAATGCTGTTCTTACTAATCCTTCATACAGGTGAATATAATTGTTTGAAACAAATCGGTTTGTTCAATTACAGTTTTTTATTAGACAGGATCTTCCTTTTAATTAATTACAGAGTGTCAGCAAACTATGAATCTCGATTCTTTCGAGACCGTCCAATGAGCGCAACAAATACAGTCAATTTTTGGGTTGAATACGTTATCAGAAATGGACCAGATGCTTTAAAGTCACCTGCTAACGAAATGTATTGGTGGGAAATAGCACTTCTGGACGTATACAGTTTCATATTATTATGTTTTTTTGTAATAATTTATTTAGCTATATTGATTGCCAAATATGCATTCTGTATATTTTTTAGCACTTCAGGAAATCTTCAAGTTGGAAACAAAAAGAATCGGTGATCTTATTATTTATTATTGTAGATTTTCAATAAATCGAACTTTCTGCCATTGCGGTATCGTTCGTAAGACTAATACCCGTTCCATCTTGTTCAGGACTAATTTTACGGAAAATTTCTTTTAATCCTTTAATTTCGTACCTATTATTATCTTAAGTCTTTTAATACTCTCTAAATCTGAATGAAATGAAATTTTTACTAATTCCAATCAGTGACTTAATTCGAGCTATAAATCAGTAAAACTTACTGACTCATCAATAAAAATAACTCACTGCCTGATACTAGTAAAAATTTAAACTAATTTAAATTTGAAGAGTACTTTCTTTTCCTTAAGAATTATTAATTTTTAAATTTTTAATGCAAAATCTCAATCACAAAGTATATATTTTTTACTTGGTATTAAGGTCCATCATCAAAACAGCATTTATTATAAATTATATAGAAAAAGAAGCATGCTTATTTTGTGAAGCCGTTCTGTATATTTTACCTACAATGATAAATTTAAAAAAAAAATTATCAACCAAATAGTTGCATTTGCAACAATTGGACGAATTCTTAAACAAACCAAAAATTAAACTTCAACCAAAAAATGACTTTTTAGCAAAATAATTGAATTTTTAACAGAATAATTAACTTTTCAACAAAATAATTTGAACTAAAATGATGAATCTTCAACAACAACAAATATTCTTAACAGAGATGTTTCAACCAAGTCACTGAATTTTTAATCCAAAACATTAACCTTCAACAAAAATGAAATAGTTAAATTTTTAGTTAATAAATTAATTTCCGAACAATAAGAATCAAATTTTCAACAAAATAGTTCAATCTTCAGCCAAAAAATGAATGTGTGAGTAATTAATTCAACTTTACACCAAGTTATTGAATTTTTAATACAAAAATATGAGTTTTGAATGATAAATTTACTAGTTGAATTTTCAACTAAGAACGATGAATTTTCAGTCAAAAATGGATTGATTAAAATTTCAGTTAGGAAAATTAATTTTTAACCAAATAGTTGAGTTTTCAACCAACTAGTAGAATTTTTAACCGAAAGAAATGTACTGGGAACCAAGAATATAATGGTAGAATTTTCAATATAAAAGAATTATGTATCAACGAAAAATAGTTGGATTTCATTACTGGGTTCTATTAATTCAGTTTACTTGTAAAATCAAATTACTAATTTTCTTTTTATCAAGCATTTAAAAAATTGTTATTCGCATTCATATTTTCCATATGTGATGTCAATAAAAAAAGTGTCAATATTAAACTTCGGGATGTAAAATATTACGCAATTATCGACACTATTACGATAACTTCTTTGATAGTATATGACGTAAAAGTAGAGATTATGTAAAGCTTCTTTATGAAAGGTGAATAATGAAAAATTAATTTAAAAAATCTTTGTTATTGCAGTTCATAAATAGAAATTTTCTACAGCAAATACATCTCCACATGTTTTTTTTGTGTGTTATCAATTATTTTAAAAAGGAATGGAGGAAAGTCCGATCAATAGTTGCAAGCAGAATTATGGCGCCATTTCACCACTTACACTTCCAGGAAAGGAAGCAAGTTGCTAAAATTACTGTGAACTAGTAATTTACTATGCCATTATTTATTATTATTCATCATGATTATATATTACGAAGTGTCTCGTCGTCCCGAAATTCGGGATGACTAGCCCGTTTTCAACATTTGGCTAGTCGTCCCGAAATTCGGGATGACTAGCCCATTTTCAACATTTGGCTAGTCGTCCCGAAAATTATGTATTCTTTTTTATTTCTCTCCTTTTGAGTAAGCCGAAGATTAACAAAACTGCTATTCATCCCTAATTGAAAATAAATGTTAAAAAACGGATAGAACTAAGAGTTAGGTTATATTTTATAAAGTGTATGTATTTGCACTGTGTCACCGCAGTCTCAAGGTCGTTCGAAACTTTCCCATGATTTCCGTGCTCTGATTGGACCTTCCTTTGATGTGATCTATTAACTCTTGACTAGATACACTTCTTGCCTTTGCATTTAGAATCAATCATTCATTTGTAAAGCGTAAAATTCAATAATTATTCGCTCTCGCACTCTAAAACACTTTTTTGTGATCCAAGAATTAATTTAATTAATTCTACAATGATGATTTATCATAAAAAATTTATTTAAACATTTAATAATTCCCAAAAATCAAGTTCTTTACTGCCAATGAGACTGCCGATGCGACGCATGCGCAGTACAGTTGGGGAGCCGAATTGAGAGCACCGCATCTTTATTCGGTTTTTCGTTCGATTTTGCGTGTTATTGCGCGTTGGTTAACGATCACGTGACATATAGATCAGCTGTTCTGTGTGCCGGCCTATACTGGCCGTAACACCCCTACCCCTTTTCCAACGCCTCGTGGAGGCGAAAAGGCACCCCTGTGACAGGTCACAAAAATAATGTAAGGTAACACCCCTACCCCTTTTCCAACGCCTCGTGGGGGCAGAAAGGCACCCCTGTGACAGGTCACAAAAATAATGTAAGGTAACACCCCTACCCCTTTTCCAACGTCTCGTGGGGGCGGGAAGGCACCCCTGTGACTAGTCATAAAAATAATTTAATTAACACCCCTACCCCTTTTCCAACGCCTCGTGAGGGCGGGAAGGCACCCCTGTGACAGGTCACAAAAATAATGTCAGGTAACACCCCTACCCCTTTTCCAACGCCTCGTGGGGGCGGGAAGG
>CAKNXH010000169.1:465997-606561 GCA_932178445.1 Andricus quercusramuli | reverse complement strand
TAATAAACTCGCGAAACTGAGGACTTTTTCCGAGTCGATTGAAAAAAGAGAAATATTTGAATGGCTCCGTACTATAAAAAATTATTTAACAAAAAACTTGACATATCTGGATAGAACTTGAAATATACGGAATCAATCAAAGACAAGTGTACAACTGTAAAGCCGTACATTGTATGGTGCAAACTTACAAAGCTCTCCACCAAGCATTATATTATATTTTAATAGTTTTATCTAGCTAAAGGAAAAGCAGTTACGACTTCGTAGTTGTTTTTGTCTTGTAAAACCTTTTAAGATTATTAATATTCTAGTTTTAATTATTACAATAACATGTTTTCAATTTGGATTGAACTAACTTGTTTTTTAATCGGACTTAATTCGACTTTAATAATAGAATAATATATTTGAATAAACTTCTCTTCGTTGAAAAAACAGTTTTTAAATTTACTTGAGACTACCCTTTGAAATAGTAACCAGCAATACATTTACCAATTCATTTAGTAGTAGCATTACCAATTCCTTTAGTAGATATAGTTACTAATTCATTTAGTCAGTTATTCTTACACATTGAATTAGTAGATTCTTACTAATTACCAGTAAACGAATCGGCGCTATTTGAATTAGTAGGAAACTACTACCAATTAGTAGTTTTCTACTAATTCAGATTTAGAGAGTTAATTGAAAAAATTTCTACCAAATTTTTCGAACTTTCTACACAGAAAAAAACTTGGGTTTCCAGTAGAACCCATTTTTGGTTCCAAAGGAGCTGGAACACAAATGAGCCCCACTTGCTGAAAAAGAACCAAAAACGATAAATGAGCATAATAAATAAGTATTATGCAAAGATATATTGAATAATTATGGGAAAAAGTGAGAAAACAATATGCAACATTGTCCTAAATGATGTGAGATTAGAACAAGTTGACAAGTACGTATATCTAGGTAGTCTATTCACTAGCGACGGAAAAATAGATGGGGAATTAGATAGGCGCATAAATAAGGGTAAGCAGGTTATCGGTAGAGCAGGATCCATCCTCACGAATAAAAACATATCAAAAAAAGCTAAAATGGCCATACATAATTCCATATTCGTACCAACTGTACTATACGGTAGCGAGGCATGGACCTGTCAAGAAAAGGACAGGAGAAAAATCAACGCGATCGGCATGAAACCTCTGCGCATAATATGCGGAAAAACACTGATGGACAAAGTCCGAAACGAGATAATCCTCAAAGAATGTGGTACAGGAGACACGCTAGTTGACATATGGGAAAGAAATCAGTTAAGATGGTTCGGACATCTTGAAAGAATGAAAGATGAACGACTGACGAAGCAAGTATATAAAGGTAAAGTAAATGGCAGAATGCCCAGAGGTAGACCGCCGAAAGAATGGTTAGAATCTGTAAATGAGACATTGATCCGAAGAGACATAAGAAGTCATAGGAACAGAAGAGCTTGCATGAAGAAATGCATGGACGTAAAGGAAGCTAGAGTAGTATGCCAGGACAGAAATGTGTGGCGACAAATAGTTTATAAGCAGAGTGACAATAGAGTGAATGATGCCTGAAACAAAGACCTTGGATACTAATGGGCCCAAGTGGGGAACCATACATAACAATTTTGTGAGGCTCCTCACTTGGGGTGATCGCTAGAGAGATTGATCAGCAACCTGGGTCGGAGCAGTGTTGCGGAGTGAACGTGTTATTTGAATAAATAACACGAAAACTCCAGATCAATCTAAAATATCTATACCATAACACATATACCTACATACCTATCTACCTTATACCATATAACGACCTACTTTACACCTATATACCTATCCCACTACTTTCCAACCGAGCAAGTCACGCCTACCCCGAAAGGGAAATGGCTTAATGGTATAATAATAATAATAATATAATAAAAAGAATGATGATGATTATATGAAATAATAATTTGTATGACGTGTACAAAAAATACTTCAAAATTTACTTCTAGTATTCAAAATTCATTCAGACGTGATTCTCCTGTAAAAAACCTGCCTCCGGTGTCCTTCTGATTCCTTTCTTTCGTTTCGTCTATTTTTTGCAAATAATGTTAGATTCACAGTATATACATATATCGTTCAATTTTCATCCAAGGGTGGCTTTATTTAAGATATTAAATAACACATTCTATGATTCGTTTTTTATGATATTGGTTTTTGGTTGGTCTCTTGAAATGAGATTTTTTTTCTATTTAAATAAGTATACTCTTGCATAATCTAGTACCTGAAATTATATACATCAATTTGAAATCTCATAAAATTGTCTTTCCATTCGAAATGGTTTCCCTTGCCTGGAAATGCTTCAGGGTTTTGCCAACAAGTTTCGAAATAAGCACTATCACTTTTTTAAAATGGGACTTCGGAAAACCAACCAAACTATTTTCTTCAATATAATTCTTTAAAATAATACGTCTAAGGCCTTATGCTTCATTTACCGTCGATCTGATCAACTATAGCGTTGTCTGTTTGGCGCGGTAATGATATTGTGCAATTTCAAGCATTGAATTAATATATAGCGCAATCTTGTTTTGTAACCATATTTCAATTTTTTAATTTCCAATACAATATATTTTCTTAAATTTTAAAGCTTTTATTTCAAATCCAATAATTATTCATTATTGCTTTAAAAATGTTTAACTGAATATTTAAAAATTTGGTTCACAGTGGATATCTAAATTGTTTATATTTTTATGCTAGAAAATAAATAGCAGTGACGTGACCGCTCGCTTACGTTTACCGCTAGTTTAAAAAAATGAATAACATTTTGCAATCGTTTAGATAATAATAAAATTGGAATATTATGTGACTTTTCGAAAAGGACATTGACACCTGGGTCAGGAAATAAGTTGTCCGATTTCTAAAGTACAAACTTGGGTTCTTGGATGATCTCTCGGGTGAAATATTTAAACCAGTCTGCAGCCTGAGGCTGATTTCTGATGAGAAACTTCCCTTTCGCTGGATCGACAGTCCGCTTTGGGTTAGAAGCACCCCGCACAAGAGTACATGCTATTCAGGGTGTTGGTTCCATGTGCCATGGCTTCAGCGTGTCACCAACCTCATTTACTGAGAAAAATGTTGAGTTGGGACAACAAGACAACTTAGTTCCTTTAGAAGCAACAAAATACTTTTATTGTCTAAACAAAATATTTTTGTTATCCAAACAAAATATTTACGTTATTTTAACAAATCTTTTGATGATATAACTGAAGTTTGTTTGCTTCAACAAGATTTTTTTGAGATAAAAAAAATAAATATATACAAAAAAAAATAAAAAAGAGTGCCACTCAAAAATGCCCACGAAAAAAATAATAAAAATTGTTTGTCGATATGAGCAGATTACTTCACTCACTGAAAAAATATAACTATTGTATTTTTCATTTTCATTCGAGACAGCTTCAAGCCATTGACGTCAAACTTCAGGCAATCCTGGCAGATACATTTTTAAAGCTATCTTAGTAGTTAAGCCATTCAGATTTCTTACGCAAAAAAACACAGTTTTTATAAAAAATTAATTTCGTACATCCTCAGAATTTAAATTTTCCAAATTCGTTGTCAAGAAGCTATTTTTGGTTCCGTGATGTTTTGACACCGAATCAGTTTTCATAATTTAAACAACAAATTCTGTAAGACAGACCATTTTTTCCGTAGGTGACACTTCAAACAAAAAGAATTAAATTTTAAATACAAATATTTTTTGATTTTCATATTGGTTTCTAATAATTCAGTTTGCATTGAGGCGTAAAAAACGAGAAAAAGAAGAAGTTTCCTAAAAACAGGAGGAGAAAGAGGAATTCTTTAAAAAAAGGCAAAGGGGCGAATAGGGGAGAGAGTGTGAATATTGATGCCGCCGAGCAATATTTCTCGATACAGAAACGATACCGATACGATACCCACCTTCCAATCTCGGATTCGTATCGCTCGCCTTCGTGTCGTATCGGAAAAATATCGAAAAGTACCTTCTCGTATCGGTATCGTACCGGAATTTCGAGACAAAACTACCAGATGGGATTTTCCTCATTCACAATAGAAGAGAGAGAGAGAGAGTAAGGCTGGCCGAGTGGCCGGCCGCAGGTAGCGGAAAAAGGAGCTGTGAGAAGCTTAGCCATTTGCGACGAGGTCTTGAAAAAAAATAAATAAATTTTCATATTCTAAAAATCTAAACTGCACATGCCTACACCTCTACTCTACAGTTTGTACTATCGAATAAATTTTGAAGCACTCGCTGAGATACATATTTCTTTGATTCAAACAAAGCTAAACTTGTTCCAATTCAATTGTTAAATTTAATCTTTTACATGGGCAGATAAAAGTTTGTTTTCTTTGAATGAAACTTCTTTATTGTAATCAATTATCCCTTTTCTTTTTATTTATTTATGAAGATGCGCAAAGATATTTCTCAACTTCTATTTTACATAAAACCTATTTTACGTAAACCTAAAATCGCGTGACCTAATAATACTACTAGTCATATTTTATATACTTTTTATTTTGTCAAAGTGCCGTTTTATTCCTGATACATTAATTGTCTGGAAAACAATTATTATTATGAATGATAATAATTTTATTTATGTTACTTATCATTAATTATATATTATTATTAAATATTGTGAGAAGATGTAGGCTCCGAAAGCTACTATCATGGTTCTTTCAACCAACCAATCCCGACGCAACTGGAACGTGTACACTGTACGTCATCCACTTCTGCTCCTTCTGTCCTAGAAGGTAAGCAAGACAACATCATGCAACACTGTTCCTTTGAGTCAGGTCTCTAGCCGTGGATGAGCTTAAGGTGGTTACAGCCCAATATGTCGAAATTATTTTTGGTTGAAGTTGGATTTTTTTATTTTTTGAATAGTATGCACGGGGCTGTCCCGATATATATTATCAGTCACAGACGCATTATTATAATGCAATCACGTGATCTGATAAGAGCGTGTGCCTTGACTTACTAGTGAACTACTAGTGAAACTAAAGAAATGGGAACATAAGAGGGAAGTGATGACAAAGAAGAGGGTATTATATGGATGCTTGGAAAGAACAGATGATGATTTGACATGGGTAGAAAGGAAGATGCAGTATAATTTAAGGAAAATAGCGGAAGAGGAAAGAAAAGAGGGAAGAAGAGCATGGGTTAAGTATGGAAGAATACAGATTAGAAGGTGTATGGTGGAATTGGGACGATGACAGGGAAGAGTTAGTAAAAAATGAGGTGTCGGGAAACGAGGAGAGAAAGGAACGGGAGATGAAGAAATAAGAAATAGTAGGAATCAAAAAGAGAGGAGAAACAAAAGTAGGGAAGATTGGAGGAGATGCTACTGGAATATAGCAGGCATAGAAAGAGAGAATAGGGAGTTTATGAGAAATTTGACACAATGGGATGTAGTAGTAATGATGGAGACGTGGCTAGATGAAGAGGGATGGGAAAGAGTAAGGGGAAGATTACCAAGAGGTTACATATGGTAGGTTCAAAATACAAAGAGGAAGAATAAAAAAGGCAGAGCAATGGGAGTAATGGTGATGGGAGTAAGGAACGAATGTATAACAGAGAAGGATAATCAACATTTGGAAGGACATAAAGAAGGCTTAATATTAGAAGAGATAAATATGGGAGGAGAGAGGTGGAAGATTGTGGAGGTTTATGTAAACGGTGATATGCAAGAGAAATCAGAGGAGATGACAGAACTAATAGAATATAAATAAGCAAGGGATAAGGCTTATAATAGGAGTAGATTTTAATGCGAGAACAGGATATAGAGGAATAAGGGAATGGGATTGAGAGAGTGGAAGAAAATCCAAAGACAAGATACTGAATGGGGAGGGAAAGAAGTTGTTAAAGAGCCTAGGGGAGATGGGATGGTTTCTCCTAAATGGAAGTATAGAGAGAGATGAGGAAGTGGAATATACACATTCAGAAGGAAAGAGGGGAACGGTAATTGATTATTTGGTAGTGGAGGACGAGGTAAGAGAGAAGGTTAAGAAACTAGAGGTAGGGAATTATATAGATTCCGATCACATTCCCATAATTGTGATAGTAGAGGGAGAAATGAGTAATAACAATAAGGCTAAGAAGGAAGCAAAAGTAAAAAGAACAGGAAGAGGGGATTGGTCAATGGAAGGTGAGGAACAGTTTAAAGAAAAATTCAGGATTATCAAAATGGGGGAAGGAAATGTATACGAGGAAATGGTAATAATGATAGGAGAAATAAAAAGAGTAGTAGAGTGCACAAGCAAAAAAGAAGTTAGTGAAGGAGAGGATAGAAGTGGATAGGATGAGAATTGTAAACAGAAGAAGAAGGAAATGAAAATAAGATAAGGTGATTAAAAGGGAGAAAGGGGCAATGATAGCAACGTTCGTAGACTTGAAGGCGACGTTTGACTCATCAGACCGAGGCGAGATAGAAAAAGTTATGGTGAAAAAGGGGATACGACAGGGATTAATAAAGAGAGTATCGGAAATTTTTAGAGAGGCAAAAAGCAAGGTAAAGGTAGGAGAGCAAGTAGGAGATAGTTTCTGGTTGGTGAGAGGAGTAAGACCAGGATGTCCTCTCAGCCCACTTTTATTTAATATATTAATATTAGACTTGGAAGAAGAAATGAAAAGAAAGTGGTGGGGTGGAGTTGGGATAGGGAACGAAAAGATATATACACTGGCATACGCAGACGATATAGTGTTGATGGCAGAGGATGAAGAAGGGTGTCAAGCTTAATTGCAGGATTAGAGAAATACTTAGATGGAAAAAAATTGAATTCAAATGTAGAAAAGACAAAAATAATGAGGTTTAGAAAAGGAGAGGGAAGGAAGAAAAAATGGACGGGGCAAATGAAAGGGAGTAAAATTAAAAAAAGTAAAAGAGTTTAAGTATTTGGGATATACCTTGCAAGAGAATGGAGATCATAGAGCTCATATAAGAGAAAGAATAAAAAAAGCAAAAGGGATAACAAAACAGATATGGGGAATAGAAAAAAGAAGGTTTAAAAAAATTCGGAGAAGGAGAATGTGGTTATTTGATACGGTGGTATCGCCGGTATTAGGTTATGGAACAGAGATATGGAGTGGAAAGAATGGAAAGAGATTGAGAGTTTACAAGTAAGGTATATAAGGTGGACGCTAGGAGTTGACTGGAGGACGCCGGGATATATGGTGAGAGAAGAAGTGCAAAGGGAAAAATTAGGTATTAGAGCGGGAAAGAGGGCATGGAATTTTGAGATGAAGCTGTGGAGGGGAAAGGGAGGGGAGTTAGCAAGAAAGTGTTCGGTGGAGGTGGAAGAAAGGAGAGAGAGGGCGATGGAATCAACGTGATCGGAAGAAGAAAGGAGGGAGTTCTCTAAAGCTAGACATATGGCAGACAGGACTGGAGTCAACTATGAAGAAGTGGAAAAAAGGGAGAGGGAAAGTCAATTAATAGAAAGATGGGGGATGATCGAGGAATAAGAATATAATTAATGGTATAAGATGATAAGAAAGGAAGAAGTACCAAACTATTTAGAAAAGGGATGGGGAGAGAACAGATTTACCAGAATAGCAAGATTTAGATTGGGAAACGAGGTAAGGGCAGCTATGTAGTGGGAAAAGAAAGAGAACAGGAAGTGTAGAATCTGTGAATGGGAAGAGGAAATATGGGAACATTTATGGGAAGGATGAAGGAGCGGAATGGAAGACAAAGGAAGTTGGCAAGAGAATGTGATAAAGATTCTAGGGGAGGATGGTTTTGGGGAAGATCGGATAAAGGAGTAAGAGGGTACTATGGAGCGAATGAGAAAGAATGAAAGGATGGATGTAAAAAAATGGCAAAATGAAGGTACAGAAGAAGTGAAAGAAAAAGGAAACGGAAGTCGCTTAAATTAGAAGCGTAAATATTTGTAAGTAATGGTTATGTGATAGCTTAAGTAAATTAAGATGCGTTTGCGTTATTTCTCTCTTTCTCTCTCTCTCTCTCTCTCTCTCTCTCTCTCTCTCTCTCTCTCTGACGTGAATAAATTTTAGTAATAAAACTGTTTCGACCTCAATTTAGCACTACTTCACCTCGGAATCGGATATTTGCTTCATCTTTCAATGATGATTAAGATTTTACAGGATTTTTGTTCGTCGTTTCAAAAATTCCAACGTTGCTGGTCATCCCGTTCTGTACTGCCACCCTTCTACTACGATAAAAAAGTGTATTTTTATATTGAGACATTTTCGCATATTCCGTTTTTGTAATTTCAAAAGTATTTCAAAATTTGCTAGAAAAATTCGAGTTAGTTTAAAATACTTGAAGTTCTTAGCGTTCAAATAAACGACATTTTTTCTTAATTGGTTTCTAATCTAAAAACAGTGCGAGTATAATAATGGTTCATGAAATTGAAAATAATAATATTAAAAAAGAAACTTGTAATGAATCGGGAAAATATATTTAGTTCATTTGAACCTTCAGAATCTCAAGACGATACCAGCGATATATCGCTTCTCCGATACGATATCGGGACAGTCTCGTATCGAACGGCATCACTAAATGTGAAATCTGTGAATCCCTCAAATAAAACAAGAAACGTACAAACATAATATTTAGATACTTAGCTTCTAAAATAAAATCACTAATTTTTTTCCCCCTAAGCATTTTGACGTCTCCAAACGATTAGGTTCCATCTCGGAGAGACCAAAAGAAACGGTGCCAACTCGTGGAGACAAAATGAAAAGGTGCTAACTCGCGTGGCGAACTCTCGAAGCTTCAAAATCCCATATGAATTGTATTGTGGATATTTGCGCCCTCAACTCTGTAGCACCTTTTAATTTGGTCTCCACGAGTTATCACCTTCTCATTTGGTTTCCGAGATGAAACAAATTCTGTTAATTCTCCCCTTTCCTAACAGTGTGATGTAGTTTTTGAACGGCCCCTTCAGGACGTCGTAAAGAATGGTATAAGTTAGTGAAAAAAATGTCTAAAACTTCATCTCGCTAGGTTTTCAATGCTCTAGACTTTCAAGATTTATGGTCTCCAATTTTCTCTGATAGGAAAGACCCAGACTTCGTTATTCAGCTTTATAAGAGTTGAATAGGAAATAAACTAAACGATTGGCGCCTTTTCAAGGGGTCACAAAGATCGCTGAGTGTTGATGGCAAGATTCTATTTCATGTGATTGTATGCAGTTGTACAGACATAAAATGAGAGGTCTTTCCTTTATCTTTGAGACGAAAACATGTTTATGAAGTAAGTAAATATTCGTGTTTAAAATGGGGAGCGGGGACTTTTCACAGGATGGGCGGTACAAAAATTGATAAAAGCGGCTTTGAAACAAGCGTGTTTTGTTTACTTGCTTAACTTATTTAACAGTTTTATGAAGTTTGTAAACTGCAGCAGGAGTCATGAAAATTGGATTTCTTTTCCCATGCAGAAGGACTACTTTGTTTTCCGTCCTTCACCTCGCTATCTTTGAGAGGAAGCATCTTGCCTCAAAGAATTTTATGCCCGTAAATACATTACGTTAGAGTCATTAAATTATACGCTTTTTTCTCAACCTAAGAATTTGCAACTGCACGTTTTTTGTAAATTAAGACCGTCAAACAGGGTAATTTCCGACATGTGGTGTAAATTCGGCCAGTCCTAAATTTGTACTTTAAAATTCTTAATGTGGGTGGTTTTACCCAGAATCTAGAACCAGTTAATGCTGAAATTTATTCTAGATTTTTCGAACAGTTTTGAGTAACTTATTTGATCAATTTAGGCAATTTAGGGGTGCCCGAATTTACCCCACATGTCCGAAAATACCCCGTTTGACGGTACTTATAATATCTTCCTTTAGTGAAAGAACTAGTGAAAGAACTAAGTCGACTTAGATTTTGGCACAAAATTGCCCTAGAAACTATTCAAAATGTCTTTTTACAAATAAGAAAGGATATGATAGGGTTTTAAACATGTTTCCACAATATAAAACATATTATATATTTTTGAAGTAAAACTTCTTTTGGGACGGGAGTGAATTGAAAAAAAACGACAGACCGACAGACTGAACGATCGGATATGACTCTGTCTCTCTTTTATAAATACATATACTTTTTATACATTCACTCTCTATTCGCGTCTCCCTTTTCTGCGGCGATTCGCAATTATTCTAAAGACTCTTCTTCGATATCTTCACTACTGCCACGCTAATCAAAACCAGTATGTATATGCTCTCTCTCTCTCTCTTACTTTATCATCTCCTCAAAACTCATGATGATTCCTCATCAAAAATTTCAAAGTTAATCCATCAAAGTTTCACTTCTGCCATGTAAACCCCACTGCCACACACTGGTTTTTTAGTGTGTAAAAACACAGTTTGAAACGTTTCTGTAGCAATTTCGTGCTAAAACCTAAGTCGACTTGGGAGGTTTTTCTAGAGAATGGCTCAATTATAAAGTATTGTACTCAGTGGATATCCAGTAGAATGCCTCATTTCTGTCTGTGACAAAATGATCCCCTATTTTCTGCTACATTCGAACAAAAATATTACGAGGTCAATATGAAGATTTTTAAGCCGAAAATACGACTTTCAAAGGTTTTTAATTTTTTGTTAATACAATGCAAACTATTCGATCTTGTACAGTGCGGAAAATTCTTTATCAGGGTCTCATGTGACCCTAAAATTTTGTTTGTTATTAACCATGATAAAGTTGACATTAAGAGGTCAAATTCATAACTAATATTTTTTTTTAAGTTATGAAATTTTCGGGAAATATCAACTAAAAATCTACAATAAATCAACTAAAAAAGACGAATCTACAACCAAATAGTTAAATTTTCAACAAAAAAGATTCTTTAGTGAAGAAAGAAAAAAAGTTCCACCAAATTGTAATTTAAAGTGGAAAATAATATTTCCCTATCATTCATGAGGAGGTCCAAACAAATTTTTAAAGATTTCAAATATTTCGAAAGAGTATTTAAAATTTTTTCAAGAAATGTTGTTATTTTACAGGATTCTATAGAAGTTTGGAAGGAATATAAAAATATTTCATAAAATTTCGGAATTCTTTCAAAATTTTGAAATATTTTTAATATTTCAAAGTCTCCTAAAATTCTTGCATATCTTTAAAACTAAATTGAATTATTCCTGAAATTTTATAAAATCTTCCAAAATTAAGAAAATTACCTTATAATCTTCCAGATTCTTTTTTGACAATTTCAAAAATATCTTGAAATGTTTTACAATCTCTTTAGATAATCTCTTGAAACTAATTGTTCAACAAAAAAATAATTTCAAAATTTTCGAGGAATCTTGAAAAAAATTATGTGTCCTTGAAAACTTTCAAAATTCCTGAAAAGCTTTAAAATTGTATTTTGAAATCTTCAAGATTCTACATATTGATTCAAATTTTTTTCAATCTGTTCAAATTTTCAATTATTTTCGGAATTTCTTCAAAACTTTCAAATACGTTTTAAAATTATTCGAGTTTTACTTCAAATGGAAGGAACTTTAAAAAAAATTTTAATTGACTTAAAATCTTCCAAATTCTTTTTGAAATGCATTTAAAAATCTATGTAAATAATCACTTGAAATTAAATTTAAAAAATAAAAAATTATTATAAATTTTCTCAAAAATCTTAAGAAAATTTTGTTATTCTCTTAGAACGTTTCAAATCTCTTATAAAGCTTATAAATTTTTTGTTCGAAATCTTCAAAAATCTACGTTTAAAAGTTTTTGAAATCTTCTCAACTTCAAAATTATTTTTATAAATTTCAGGGAATAATTTGAAATGTATTGTAATCTTTTTCAATTATTTCTTAAAATTCGCGTTTCAAAATAAAAAATCATTAAAGATTTTCTCAGGAATTTTGAGAAAACTTGAGTATTCTCTCGAAACCTTTCTTAATTATTAAACAGTTTTTTTTTTTGAAATATTGAGTAAATTATGCATTAAAACCTAAATGTTCTGAAAATTTTGTTATATGTTAGTTATGAGGTCCAAAATGTAGTTTAAAAAAAATTAAATATAAAAAATAAGGTACTAAAGGCTTTCCTTTTACAAGACTTTATCGAAGTTTTCATTCTTTGAAAAGATGATTTTTTAAGTGTCATTGATTAAATTAATTTTTTTCTAATAGTCTAGAAGTTATTGTCAGTAAAGTCTGTAGTATTTCTTGAAAGTTTCATAATTTTAAAACATTTTATGGGGATGAATTTGACCTCTTAATCTCAACTTTATCTTAAAGTCGTAACTTGAAGGGTTTTAATTCTCACATTAAATTTGTGTTTTACAACGAACAAAATTTGAAGGTTACGTAGTACATTGATGAAGATTTTTCTGTATTGCATTAGATGGAATAGTTAAAAATGTAGGAATGAAAATGTAAGTACTAAAGTCGAATTTTTGCGATTAAAACCTCCATAACAGTACATTTCGTGACCAGTGTAGACTGACGGCCTTTTTGAAACGAGCGCTATGTTTTGTGACGAGCCGTAGGTGAGGGTGCGGTAGGCGCCCAAACCGGTGACGAGTTACAAAATCATGGCGCGAGTTTCAAAAAGAAAAGCCGTCAGTCCACAGGAGTCATGAACGATGCTGTTCATAACAAAATCATAAATGGCGTGATTTCATTGTCTTCATGGAAAAATGCAAAATCAAGTTTTGAGTCCGTGAAGGTACGCATGAGAGCTGCTGCATTTTTGTTCTAACGAGCGTGAATGAGACGACAAAGTATAATGTGTGAGGCGACAGGAACACGCTGCACTCTTCGTTAGAAACATCGACTCACCAATCCGCTATGAATTTCTCATTCTATCTTTGTCAACCACGGTCTCTCTCTACTGTTAGGAAAATACAGAGACACGCGAAAATTGAGCTCTTTTTTTAACTCTACGTAACGCCGTGCTTACTGAACCTTATTTTGTAACTCATGCAACGCACCGCCAGACATCGCTCAAAACACGTACTTCTGCGTTTTTCTATGGGGGCATGAAAACACGCCATTTTTATGATTGCGTTCTGAAAATATATTTTTTCAATCTGGCAAAAATAGGAAATCATTTTCTCGCGAAAAGAAATTTCTGATTCAAGGTTTCAGAAATTTAAAAAAGGATTCCATGAGGTACTCTAATATCTAGTACAAACTGGATGATGTTGATTTTTTTATAAGGAGGGTACGTTGGCGCGCCTAAAATCAAATGTGAATTCAAAAGAAAAATATACAATTCTACATAATGGAAAAATGTGCTTTAGGTAGATTGATAACTTGGCGGTAGTGAGTGAAAGAATATTTTTAAATAAAGAATACACAAAATAGGTTAATCTTAGTTTTTCTGGAGAACAGCACCTACGCCAAGTTACCCGCCGCTTTGGATGCTTCGACGCATCACTATTATTATTGATTATCACAATATATTAATGATTAATTAAATTGCATAACTTGCATAACCGAAAATTATCACAAAAAGTTCATAAATAAACTTGCAATGAAAATGTTCTCGTAGATCAACTGATTGTGAATTTATCAATTACATATTACGAAAGAATTCAGATGATAGAACTATTTTGGGAAACTTAATTATTATAGTCTTTTTTATGAATTAAGGCGCGCCAACTTAGCCTCCATGCTAACTAACACTCCTCTCCCCTACTATGAACGAGATTAACGATAACAATTTTTTAAAAGAAGTTTCATTGTACTTCCTGTAAAAAATTCTTTCGACTGCATTAATAGTATTTCTATTATGAGGAAGCACGCATTATCCAGTATGTACCACACTCTCCTATATGTAAAAGTTACTCACAGTAGGCGCCTTGCGCCTAAAAAAAAGGTTTTCTCGTAGTCTATTAAGCAGTCTATTATTCCCTCTCCTCCACTACTTCCCCTTTACACTTCAATATTCCCCAACCCTTATTTCCCTTACTTTCCTTTCCCTTGTGTGTTGTGAGCTGTGAGTTATGAGTTGTTAGTTGAGAATTAGGATTTCCCCTGATTTCTTCTACTTTCCCTCCTCTTGTGACTAGTGAGCTGCGAATTGTGAGCCCTGAGTTGTGAGTTGCGAGTTAGGAGTTCCCCTCACTTCCTCTTTTCAGAAAAAAAATACGACGGACCGACAGACGGACACCCGACCGAAACGATTAGGGTTTGTGTCCGGGGCTATGAAACCCTAATAAATGATATAGACTTCCGATCGAAAACCGGGGTTTAAAGTCTTTGCAGGAAAAAGTGAGGCCTACATCATGTATACAATGAATGTATCCTATATATTAGAGGTATTGAAATACACTTACCTTGTCGGATGTAGCAGGGTTGCCAGTAATGCTATCAACGGTAATGCTCCAGGCCACATTGCGACGGCCTGAAAACAGATGTGATTACATTTCACAAAGAGGGATTATCAGGCAATGCATCTTAAACACGTTAAATAATCCTATATCATCCTAAAATCCCCTCTTTCGTGGTATGGATGAATCCCAGTAGCAGAGCAAAGCAAGATTGAATTCAGGTGAAATCCTGAAGGTGTTCTCTATCGAAAGACCTAATGTTATTTTTACGTTAGCATCTTGTTTGAACAGTCTTTAATCGTGACAGATCTCGGGCTAAAGCGTATTAGTTCTCTGCCCTTTCAATTAAGCAAAGATAATAATAATAGACCCTTGGTTCTGCAGAAGCAGGGATTTCACGCTTTGCGAAAAAGTGGAACAAACCTCTCTTTCTGATAAAGTTAATTAAACCTACCATTAATGGAGAAAAGATAAACACAGCTATATGCAGTTGGGCAGTTGTAATTACATAACTAAAACCTCATGCCTTCTGCCACGAGATAGTTGGCAAAAGCTTTTAGTTTTTAGGAATCGTTCAAAAAACTATATTTTTTAAATTCTTTTGCCACTCATCCCTCCTTCGTCATAAATCATCATACAAAGCTTAGAGAACCCCTCAGGGAGATGTAGCAAATGCAAACACCCCACAAGAATTCACAGCACAAAATGCTTTCAAAACAGGGTAAATAGAACGATTGTCACGAGAATAGGGGAATAGTAGAGGAATGAATTATTTTCAATAACATTTATGTATGTAATGTACCATATTGAATTCAATATGGGACGCTTAAGATTTCACGTAAAGTTATGTACTGCATATATTATTTATTATATTATTATATTATATATTTATTTTCAACGAAAAAGTTGTATTTACGAGCTAAAAAGTCATATGTTTTAGAAAACAGTTGACTTTTAAACCCGAAAAGATTAATTTTCAACCAAATATTTGAATCTTCAACAAACAAACAAATTAATTTCAGACTAAACAGCTGCATTAACAACGAAATAGTTAAACTCTCAAGCAAAAGAGACGAGTTTTTAATCAAATAGTTGAATTTTCAGCCTTCAAAGACAAGTTTTCAACCAAATGGTCGAATTTTCAAACAAAAAAAAGAATGAACTTCAAACACAAACAGTTGCATTTTTAAACAAATAGCTGAGTCTTCAAACCAAAAAGGTGAATTTAGTAGAAAACAGTTGCATGTTTAATCACGAACTTTTCTATTGAAAAAATTGATTTTCAATCGAAAAATACGAAATTTCAACAAAGTAAACGATAAAAAAAAGATTCCAATTTAACCAAAAACAGTTGCATTTTCAATCAAATAGTTCAAACAAAATTAGATTAATTTTCAATTCAGAAATACGAATTTCCAACTGAGCAGTTGAAGTTTAGAACAAAACAGGTGAATTTTAAACTAAATTGTCGAATTTTTAAACAAAAAAGATTCCAGTTCAACCAAAAAAAGTTCCACTTTCAATCATGTAGATAAATTTTTAATAAAAAAAAAGAATAATTCTCAACGAAAAATATAATATTTTATCTTTCAAACAAATAACCAAATTTTCATTGGAAATCAAAAACAGTCGAATTCAGCCGCAAATATAAATTATCAACGAAAAATATAATAGTTTATATTTTAACCAAGGAAAATTTTATTTTAAACAAGACACAGTAGAGTACAATAAAAAAGACGAACTTTTAACAAAATGGTTGATTCATTAACCAAAACAGATTAAATTTTAACCAAAAAGGATAACAGTTCTATCAAAAAAGGTAAATGTTTATACTGAAAAGACTAATTCTTAACAAAAGAGTTGAATTTTCAACCTAACATCTTTAACTAATAAAATAAAATTTCAACAAAGTAGTTCATCTTTCTATCAAGTATTCGAATTTTCAATCAAGAAGAATAATTTTCTACCGAAAAAATGAATTTTCAACAAAATACATCATCTTTCCACCAAATTGTTGAATTTTCACCAAGAAAAAAAACGAATTTTTAATAAAGTAGTTCAATCTTCAACTAATAAAAGTAATTTTTAACCAAGTCCTATCATTTTCAACCAAGCACTTGAATTTTCAACCAAAAAGATGACTGACTTTTCAATGAAAAATGTAATAGTTGAATTTTCAACTAAAACCGATCAATTTATAACCACAAATAAATTAGTTACATTTTTAGTAGAACAGATTAATTTTCAACTGAAAAGGCGAATTTTCAGCAAAATAGATAAATCTTCAACCGAATACGACAATTTTCGACCAAAAGAGATAAATTTTAAACCAAAAATATAATGGCAAAACTTTTGAACTAAAAAGAATTAACCTTCAACGAAAAATAGTTGGATGTTCTACTTGGGGTTTTTTAATTGTGTTCGCATTCAAGCGCAAAAATGGGAAAGTTTTTTGGAAACAGGAGAAAAAAAAGGAATTTAGTAAAAAAGGGACAAAGAGGCGAGTAAAAGAAAGAGTATGAAGTCTGTATTTAAATGCTTTACTTGTAAAATAGAATCACTCATTTTCATTTTTTTAGCATGTCCAAAAATAATTCTTATTGGCATATATCTTTTCCATGTGTGATGTTACATTTTACGTTTCCCCCCCCCCCCCACCTACGTCACAAATCGTCACAAGTCCTATTCAAACCCCACTCTTGTAATTGTGACGTAATTTCTGAACGGCCTTACCGTTTTAACGAAGTAGAGCTCTTTTTTTTACGACTGTTCAATTAGTGGGCCTGATGCAAATTCAAAATTGGCTAAAAATTACTGCCCCGTCAGAAAAACGAATGCTGATATTTGCCTCTGTACTTTGGAATCTGATTATTCAAGAAGAAACTATTTCATATATTAATGAAAGTGAAGGTGAACTTTAGCAAATCTAAAAAAACAATAATGACAATGATCCCAAAGTTGAAAATTTTTTCTCATTTAACAGGGCAAATTACTCGTGTTCAGTTTTTTTCAAAATAACTCGTTTCCGAATAGAGCAACGTAATGAGTTGTAGAGCAGGACTTATTCAAGCATCTTATTGGCATAAATGGGTCTACAATTATTTAAATATACACATTCTTTTATTTGGCGTTGAGAAGAAATAAATTTTTGCACGATTGCTTAAATAATACTTTTCACATTATAAATTTTGTGCATATTTTACGAAACCTATCACCAGAAGGTCTGTTGTTGACAGTAAATGAATGGAAAACTATAAATTATTAATTTGGAAATTGTTTACACATTATTCATAACAATGGATAAATCAGATAATTTTTATTTTATTTCAATAAATAATAAAAAGTGGTTGACTTATGTATTTTATTAACAACAAAATTAATGAAAATAACTCAAATTATCAAGAACGAGAGATGCTCTGAAAATATTATATAATACATCATAACTCGGCGCTTGATGAAGACCCAAGTTTCTTTTTTGTCAAATTTTCTTTGAATTCTGCATAGGTTCGTTTTGCTTTTGGGCATTTCACTTTAAAATATTATGGGAAGGGCCAATCTACGCACACACGATTTTTGAAACTTGTTTCAAATATATCTCTGAGATGCACCAGGGCCACCGAATAAATTATTTTAGAAAAAAACACGCTCAAAAATAGATTTAGATTAGAGGCGAATTAGACCTGTTTTGGAATCGCTAAATTAGGAGGATAATTTAAGATCTTTTGTGTTATAAGAAAACTGGGAAAATCTATCTAATAGAGATAATTAAACTTTCATGAAATTACCTATTTAATGTGAGAAGATAAACATAAGCAAGCATTAGCGGCTAACTATTAACTATACACGTCGTTTATGCTATGTGATTTCCGTAAATTATGATGAAAGACCCATGCAAGTAAATAGGCTAACACACATTTGTTTGCTTTTTTCCCCATCAATCTGTTAATCCATCTTAGAAGATTGATCATCGAATCAAGTGCTTTCAGAAAACAGAAATAGTTTCTATTTAGATAAGATTCCCTGGGACGTCATAATATTTTCCTAGGTAGAAGAAGTGCCAATGGAATTCCAATGAGGTCCCAAATAGAGTATCACTAAAGTACTAGAAAATTTCGATTTCGTTTGAAAAAAAACGAAATCCTAAGATGTTCAAAAGTACATAACCATTACATCGAAAATTAAAACACCATTCACACCTTCCTACATAGATATCAGCTCTTTCTCAATTGATCCACTTTTAAATCAAGATTTGACGCTTTGGGTTTTAGTGCATATTTTTTTATTAACAAAATTTTGTTTCAAAGAAATAGATTAGAGAAGCAAGAGTAAAAAAGTCCCACTTGATCTGTATTTAAAATTTAGTTAAAATTTTTACAATTGCGAATATTCCCAAAAAGATCAAAAACAGACCTTCCGTTGAAAAATGTAAAATTTCAATTTTTTTGAAATTCTTATAAGTGCTTATAGAATTTATGTCACAAAAAATCCTGCTCAAACAGGACGAATTTCAAACTTTTTTGATGACTTAGTCTGATTTTAGCAGGAAATTTATGGAGCATAACTTCTATGAGCACTTTCAGAAATTTTGAAAAATGAAGATAGAACTTTCTTAGTACTTTTGACCATATTTGGAACTTTGAAAAGTGTGGAGAAAAGTTGCTACAATAGTGGGATCATATTTGGCATCATATTGGTATTCCATTGATACCTTTTTCTACTCAGGTGTTGAGTTGTAAATAATTTACAGAGTTAAAGTTAATTACATTAATTTAACTCCAAATTTGAAAAGTGTTAAATAAACTGAATCCCTGTAATTGAAAGAGTTTACTGTAATTAAGGTCATAACTTTTACTTCACTTATAATGTAATAAAATGATCGAACCCATAAAGTTAATGTTCTAACGAGCCCGACAAAGTTAATCAACTGAACACGTCGTTATAGGATTGACCACATCAGTCAGTAAATGTCACGTTAGGTGATATTGCATGACCTTTTGTTTCATCCAACATCGCTAAATCTTTCAGCAATTTTGATTGTCATTTCTTTAATTAGTTTGTAATTCTTTCACTTTTTAGAGATTTGTTCATATACTCAAAACTATAGTAAAGTTAAAAGTCAAACTTAGAATTTGAGAAGCTGCTATATCAAGTACAAATGAAAAAGCATTCAAGAGCTACTTTGCAGTTTCCCTTTTGCAATTAAGAACATGGTTCCAATTACATTCTATAAAGGCCTGAGCGAATTAATGTACGTCATCATGCAGCTCAACTGTCATAGAGATCTCCGAACTAATTCGATTACTGTCGCCAATTTGTCAGATTACTAAGCTGTGTATCAAATATCTGTCCAATTCTCTTGCACGACCTGGTATCGACTTTTCATATCTGTAGCAATGGCAAGAAACAATAAACGTTTTAAAACTCTTGATTAAAAATTAAACATTTAATTTCTGCTGCACTTTGTCACGATTAATTTGAAAAGATAAATGCATAATACACGAGGCAAAACATACAAAAATGTAGTTTCATTACTTCTCGAAAGAGCAACAGAAATTAAACTTTTATACTTGAGTCGTTTAATTAAAAACATAATAACAAAAACTTTACAAGCTGTACCTTAAATCAATTTCATCACAAATTTATAATTAAAATCCTTTTGCAGAATTTTTGCAATTAAAATTTCTACACGTGTATTTTTCCACGTATTTGTACACTTGTGTGCGTGACTCTTAATTGTGTGCCGGGTGTAGACACGCTAAAATAAACCGGGGTGCTTATGTACTGCGTAATAGTTTCGCAAACTAGATCATTCGTTAAGCTAGCACAAATCTTACAACTCGTTTAAACTTCTCACAGCAGTGCTTTACTTATAATTCATGAAACTGCGGATTCCTTGTCCCGTGAAACTTAGATTTTTACGAGCTTCTCTGCGTCTTTACGATGTTTCCTGCTTGTCACACCCCTAACACCCCCACCCACACCCTACCAACGCTTCACCAGGCCACCCTCTTTGCTGCTGCAGCCTCTTAGAATTTTACTCGGGCAAACACGATTTAGAATCCTTTAAGTGGGGCGCACATGGCACAAAAATCGATGCCTTTCATATTACACCCCTTTTGTCGATTTCAACCTCCGTCCTAGTCCCTTCAATGTCTAAAGAAATGCTTCCACCCCGGAAACATCTCCAAAAATACATTGGAATACATATCTCCCTGTCGATGCCGTGGGCGGATTTCTGGGCCACCAAATGTTTCATACAACATGTACGAATATTTCTCCCCTCGAACCAAATTAATAATTGGATTCGCCACAGGGCACTCGGTTCGATTTTTTGTCGCAATGGATTCTCCAGGAAAAGAGAATTTTTATTGAAATTTGGAGATTTCTCGATTTAATGATATACACTCATTAATTATTTGATGAACCCTTTAGAAGTTCACTGAACTCTGAAATTGGAAATTTTGTGAAGCCAAAAATGAGAAATTTGGGTATCCAATGGATTAATCAGAGCGGATAGGCTCACTTGATTCCACCCTAAACAGATACACACATGTATCCGGTGACGATCTGACCTCAATAATGAGAAATTTGATGAGACCAAGAATTAGGGATGTGATGAGACCAATAATTAGTCTACTTCTCGATTCAAACACTTCCTGCATCAAATGTTTGCCTTATTGAATCCGGTAGTAAAAGTTTATTAGGGTGACATAAAATACTGTTTCATTAGTCTTCATCCAAAAGAGATTGTCTGCAAGAAAGAATTCATGGGAGAAAATAAAATAAAGTCCAAGCAGGATGAGCTCAGTTAATCTAGTTTCAATAATGATTGACAGTTTAAATGAAACTAATCTTATTGCTTTCTTATTTAGGCTGAATTACATATTATCTTGATTACTGAAAACCCAAATTTATACTTTAATGTTTATAACTAGTTTTCAGTTTGTTTTTGATCAAATTTGCTACATTTAATACAATTGAGGTCTATTTACTTTGAAAGGATACAAGATCAGTGCTCGAGACTTAGAGTGACTGTTCCCACGCTTATGTTTTTGTAAATGCTGTTTGTGGTTAAGTTTTATCAGATCTCAATCAAAAGATTCAATTGATAACAAAATACAAGGGGAGTGAAGTACTTCTTTTCAGATGAATGAACCAAAAATGTTAAGGAAGTTTTTGCTATCCTGATCAAAATTCATAATTCCATATGGATGGATGTTCATTGTTCAAGATCACCACCTTGATGAAATATTCACTAATGAGACCAACGTTCTAGTAACAACTGAAGAAAGATTTCACTTGATCCAAACACCTTTTAAAAATTTCTTATCAATTATCAGAAAAGTCTATATCAATACTAGGATTAAGAGTATTTCAACTTCTTTCTAGCACAAATTATTGCTAAAAATCATTCCCTCCTCTCAGGTTTCTTAACTCATCACTGCCCAGAATCACTTAATTAGGCTTGACCGATGGGGTGGATTGTGTTCCACAATCAAGACAAGAATATAATCAGAGGGTGCGAACTAAATATAGATTAAAGCCGAATATCGAAAAAGAAAGATAAACCAAGAGAAGATGCTATCCTGAGTAAAGAACTCTGGGGAAGGTGTGAAGTCCGGATTGTAATCAGTGATCTATTTTGAAAACCTTTGCTCTGATACCGTCATCTCCCACCCATCTATTCATCTCGCCCTCCCTCTCTGACCTCATCTTCTCAACAATAGATAGTTGTCAATCCTCAGGTCACTTTCTGGTTGCACAAAAGGAGGATTCCTCTTTGAAGAAGAGATGGTGTGATTGAGAGGAGTGTGGTTGTGTTTACCTGGAGTAGTTGAAAATCCTAGGCGATGAGGTGCCTACGGTGTGGCGATTCTGGCATGGCGCCTCCGGTGTGTCACTCGGTCAGGTCGTAAACGTCCTTCCTCGGAAGGCTCGTCTCCTGGACTGCTGTTGTAGAGGAGCCTAGAGCCACTCACACCGACTACCTGGTTGCTGGCACGCTATTGATCTCGGCCCAGACACCCGCCGACCCACGCAGACGCTTAGCGTTGCCGCGTCGCTTTAGCAACGTGACGTCATTCACCACCCAATCCTCATCCTCCCCATGGAGCAACGACTGCTTCTCATCCTCCCCTGCTTCATGCTGCACCTCAACTCCACCTTCTGTTTCCTCACCTTCTGATTTTTTTTCAGCACTCCACCGAGGTCCACATTCTCCACTGACAGTCGCGACTCTCGGGGCTTGCAGCCTATTCCAGCATCCCTGCTCTGATAGATGCTCTCTCACGTCCCTTGTCTGGACCAACCCTTTCCACCCCTTGCCTCACGGTTTTCACTCCTTTGCGCTCTTTCGATTCGTTGACTACTGAATCGAATATTTCAGCAGAAGTTCATTCATGGTACTGAGGATGGACTGATTAGGGGAGAATTCAAGCATTCTGCTGCTGGGGCAAACTGCCTGCAGTGGGACATTATTTTTAACGTATTCGATGACAATAATTTGACCTGAGGATGACGTTTCGGGGCTGGAATAATGTAGTATATATATATATTGATGGAGAGTGCGGTTGAGAGAAGATTATTTTTCATTTGGAGGGAATTACAGAGGAAAATTGAAGCATAAAGAATTTAGAGAAATATGAATAGGGGTGGGATTGAATACGAGTGGATCAATCTCATTTGGATAAATATAATCAAGAATGATTGATTTGGGAAATCCTAAAAGGCTGGGGAAACCAGGTGTTTTATTCATCGGTAAACCCGGTAATGAGTCAACATCAATGTAGAGGCCTTTCAAAAAATACGAAATGCTTCTTTGGTAGTTGTATTTGTGTCTAAAGACTCTAAAATGGGGTGTTTCTGTCAATTCTTTAAAAAGTTATTACATAAAAAGTCAAATTTCAAATCTTTGTTAAATTATGAATAAATCTCGAAATAACGGACAGTGTTAAATTTTCTAACGCTCATTTTAAAGATGGATGTACTTAAAATGTTCGTGACGTATCAAGCAAATTTTATTCCTTCTTTTCAAGATTTTGTCAGAATCTGAACTTAAACCAAAAATTCGTAAAAATCCAAAGTAAAATCATTCATAAAATGAACCGAGAGTTTGATGTATCACATTCATAATTTTTTTAATTCTTTTTTTTAGTATAAACATTTTTTCAATTTTTACGACTTCTTGATTGTAATCCCAGAGTTTGGCTGCAAGGAGAACAGAATTAATAAAATGTTGGTGTCGTTGAGCACAGAATTTGTCATATTTTATGTTGTTGTAAAGGAAAAAATTTACTTAATATCTTACAAAAAAGCATATTCTATGCAATTAATTTTTTTCAAATATACCTTGAAAGCGTTACGTAGAAAATCTCTATGGAATCCCCCCCCCCCCCCTCCAAGTAACGCAGTGTAGTATTTTTCCTGCCCCCGCCCCTACAGCCCCTAAAAATATTACGTATCCTTTGAACAGCGCCTAGTTTTTTTTTTGTTGAGAAAAGTACCAACTAAAATCATGTAGTTTAATATAAGTTTTGATTAATATGTTATTTAGTAGTTTACTCTTAATTACAGGTAAATTTGGTTCAATGAATGTAGTGCAACTTAAGTACTTGCCGGTTATTTGCAAGAGCACAGGAACACATAACAGCTCTTGAGAAATTCATTCCAAAGAACAACACAAAAATAATACTTCTTTATAGATTTATACTTGAAATTATTAACATCGTCAAACTATTTATTTTAATAATAAAATCTATTTTATGAGCGACATGAACAAGCTCTTTCTCTGTATTCTATTAATTATTCTGTAATTGGTACGGTTGAATTGTAAGGAAGATATTAGAATGTAAATATAAATTAATTTGCTGAAATGGTTTTGCGAAAGTATTATCGTCATCGAAATTAGGCAAAGGAGTATTTGTGATGTTAATTGAATATTAATCATAATTATTGATGATGAGTATTAACAATTAGCATTACTTATTCTCTTCGTTTTACGTTCTATAATGTGGTTAAAAAGATTAAGATAAGATCTTAGGATTTAGAGAAATCAGTAACAGGCGTTTTCACCCTATGCTCATAACAATTACTCTCCTCACGAGAAACTCTCTGAACTCTTAGCACTCACCAACCGCACCCATTTGCAGTTACCTTTTTTTCTCTTACAGACTTTTTTCCTTTTTCTGTAGTCTTCTTTTTTCAAACTTCAACAATTTCTTCGACGCTTAAAAAAATTTAAACTCTAAAAAATACACTTTTATAACCTAAAAATAATACTTCACCCCAAAATATATTCATTTACATTCGAATAATATACCAATAGTAATTATATTTATGAAACGAAGGTAAGAAATTTATTGGCAGAGTAGGGCTCATTAGCAGAAGTAAAAATATATCAAGTAAAGCTAAAAGGGCAATACATAATTCTATATTTATATCTACTGTGTAATGATGACATAATCCTTAAAGAATGTAGTGTAGAAGAGACACTAGTTGACATATGTGGAAGACATTCTCTGAGATGGTTTGGGCATGTTGGCGGAATGATAGATGATCGACTATCGATACAAGTATATCAAGGTAAAATAAATGGCAGTATACCCAGAGGCAGACCGTGGAATGAATCGTTAGAATGTGTAAATGATACCCTAATTCGAAGAGACATAAGAAGCCATCGAAAAACAAGAGCTGCATGAGAAAATGCATGGACGTGAAGGAAGGTAGAGAGGTTTGCCAGGACGGAACACATTACTCCCTACCTCTCTGAGTGAGTCACGCTTACCCCGAAAGAAAAATAGCTTCATGATATAATAACAATGAATATTATCATTATCAACACTATGAAACGTTATCATGCTTATAATATTATTATTAATTAATATGTACAATGATCACCCCCTACATTTTACTACTTACCCTCCTCTCACTTCATCGTACCAACCCTATCACTTCGACCTCTCCTTGCTTTCGCAGCTAACACTCCACTTCCCCTATTTCTCTTCCCCTACCATCACTTCTCCTTACCTACTCACCCTCATTTCTAATCATTTCCCTACATCCGCTAATTCCTCTCATTACCCCTGACTTTTCCGACTTCCCTTTCACTCATTTAACTCCCTCAAACCTCATTACTTACCCTACTTCCCCTCATCAATAATCACTTTATCCTACTCCCCTTCACCAACTTCTTCCTCCTCTACTTTAACCTCTCCTCGCTTCCCCAGCTAACACTCCCCTTTTTCTACTCGTTTTACCCAGTCCTCACTTCTTCTCCCCTACTCATCCTTATTTCTAATCATTTTTCCTGCTTAAATTACTTCCACTCATTACCCTTTGCTTCCCCTACTTCCCTTCCACTCATTTCCGCTCACTTCGCGCCACTCATTTCCCTCCTCACTTCACTCCATCACTTCTCACTTCCTTCACTTCCCCTCCACGCATTTCCCCTCCCTGCCGATGGACATTACGATGGACAGAAGGGCTGACATTCACTTTCCCTCCCTACTTCCCCCTCACTTCCCTAATTTCTCCTAATGTCCCCTACTTCGTTCCCCTTACTTCACCTACTTCCAGGACCCCCATTTCCCCTGACATCCCCTGCTTTCCAACCCCTCATTTCCTCTCACTTCCCCGATTTCCCCTCCCCTCATTTTCCCTCACTTCCCCTACTCCCCCGTCCATAATTTTCTCTAACTTTCCCTCCTCGGAAAAAAGTACGACGGATGGATGGATGGACACTTGACCAAAAATGTAAGAGTTTGTGCCCGGGGCTACAAAACCCTAAAAATAAAATAAAATTGAAAGTAAATTATAAAAACTTCATATAACTTTAAAGGTAGGGTCTATACGTCCAGGCAAAAGCCACCCCCACCCCTTGCCTTTTCTAGCTCCCCCTTTCCTTTGTTAGGTCCGTACGCTTAGACTTGACTGTGTTAAAAAACGTACAAAAACGAACGGATTGTAAGGACGTTTAGACTCGGCCAATTTTAAATCTGCGATATTACCAAAGATTAACACTTACAATTTTTAATTTCGTCCCTACCAGAAATGATGTAATTTTTAAAGATTTAATAAAATGCGCTAATGAGCGTCTCCATTGTGTGCCGGAACGTTTGAACCATTTTAATTCTTTTCAATTTACCTGACCCTAAAGCCAAGAACCAACATGAATATTCTCAAAAAATTCTAAAATAATTTAAAAACTTTGTTGAGCCACCCTGAAATAATATAGGGCTTTTATAATTCAATATTATGAGAAGATAAAATATAATAATAGAAATTTATGGTGTAAAAATCATTATATCTGGAGCCATACATCGAATAGACTGACGTCAGTATATTTTGCATATATCGATAAAGCTGACGCCAACGCTATCCTCATAATTATTGCACATATCAAGCGAATTCTTGCATTTGTGAATATTTGCATATTTTTACGGCATCGTAAAGTAAAGACACTATAAAGATTTATGAAGTTTTTGAAAACAAATTCACGGAAGCATATACCAGAATATCAAAACAGTATGTCACAATACGGATGAGTTTATTAGCTATAATTATTATATAAGGTTTGGAGTGCCATCAACTTCAGTTTCAGCAGTGTATTAAATATTGAATTGAACAATAACAATCTCCTAGATTGTATACAGAAATAGTATAAAAATCTAATTGCATGTGCGTCTGCAATAAATATATTTGTAATTATATAGATCTATTTTATATTATGAAAGGATTTTTTTAAAATTTTGATCCATCAAGAGATTATAAAAAATTCAAGGCATTTGAAAAAACCCTAAAGGATTTGAAATATCTTAAGGCATTTTTAATAGATTTCAATAACTTGAAGTGAGTCCAAGGGAATCAAAAAAATTTAGAGTATTTGAAAAAGAGATTTTTAAGGATTTGAAATATCTTTAGGCATTCTAAATAAATCTCAATAATTTGAAGTCATTCTAAAAGGATTTTAGAAATTTTAGGGTATTTTTGAAAATTCCAAGTATTACTTAAGAGATTCATCAAATTTCAAGGGATTTCAAAGGATTTCAAGGAATTTGGAATATCTGGGAGTATTTTAAATATATTTAATTAATATGAAGTAATTCCAAAGGCTTAATGATAGAGAGGGGGGGGGGGGGGTATCTTTTAAAGATACTTTAAGGCTTCTGAGAACTTCAAGAAACTCGATGTTTTCTAACGGCTAAATTTGAAATGCAACGAAATCTAAACATGTGATCCTCCTTTAACCCTTTAAAGAAAACAGAATTAGTCTCGAGTCAGTCCTTAAACGAACAAGACAAAAAAAAAGCGTTATTGGTTCTTGTTTTAGAGGTGGGCCAGCAATCGACAGATGGGAACATATGAACTCCTATCTAATACAACGCTGCTGAAGGCTGGTGACCTTCTCAGCATAAATCACCAACCTATTAAGACTCTCGGTTTCCTTTCTCATGTCCTCACCCCCCTCCTCAGTAACAGAAGTTTTGGTGGGACTGACGTTACAACTTGACTCTCCACCATACGACCAATCACTGCTTAATTCGGACATGATTTCGACTCGCAAAACAAATCTCGCGCATACAGGTGATCGTTGGGGGAACAATCTAAACATGAATGATACGAACAATAAAGTAGCCTCGGAATGGACTGAAAGTTTGATTGACAAAAAGCATGCACACGGGAAACGTAAAGGTCGAGTTTCGGGCGATGAATGGAGACTGGATGTTTGGAATGCTAGAGGAGTCAATGATCTTAAGATAACAGAACTACGAGAAACTATGCACATAAGGAAACTAGATATTCTTTGTGTACCTGAGAAGAAGAAAAAGGGTTGCGAAATTAGAAACCTAGAAAATGGGGTGTTGAAAGGTGGTTTTGAAATATGGTCAGGAGCAGATAGTGAATCACACGGTAGTCAAGGGGTCGGTTCAATTATGAATGAAAAAGCAAAACAACATCTCAAAGATCATGACTTTGTATCACCCAGACTGCTATGGGCAAGAATTAAGGTAGGAATCAGAAGATTATTTATCATAGCGTGCTACGCCCCAGTTGATAGTGACCCGAGAGAAGTCAAAGACGCCTTTTTGCGATCAAGGTGAAAGAATAATTCTGCTGGGACATATGACCGGATGGGTCGGTGCCCAACGTCAGGATACAGATACAGAAAGGGCGCTAGGTAATTTCGGAGATCCAACAAGAAAAAATTATAACTGGGAAAAGTTGCTTAGCTTAAGCTTAGAAAAGGGCCCATTTATTACAAATACTTGGTTTAGACATAAAATGATCCACATGTATACCTGGCGTAAAGGAAATAGCCACAGTATAATTGGCTTTGTTATTGCGGATGAAAGACCAAGGGAACTAGTTGAAGATACAAGAGGCATGAGGGGTTTCGAATGCAATACTGATCATTACCTTTGAGTCTGCAAAATAAACGTAGGGCGGGGATGGAGAACAAAGAGAATAAAAAAAACGAAACAAACGCGAATGAAAATTGAAAATGTACAGAAACCGTAAGTTCAAATAGTGTTTCACAAATGGTTAACTGAACGCATAGATAGGGAAACGCGGGAAGCGCTTACAAGCAATAAAGATATAGAGGTCGCGTGGACTTTGTTACGGGATATCATTGTTAAAATTGCGACCGAAGTATGTGGTACGGCGGATGTAGGAATGAAATCTGGTGATCCATGGTGGAATGATGGAATTGAGACAGCCCAAAAAGAAAAGAAAGAAGCGCACAAAAAACGCTGAACATCATATGTCTTAGCGACGAGGAAAGAAATAGGCTCAAAAATTATTACAGACACAAAAAGAGGAAAGTAAAACGACTAGTCAAAGCGAGTGAAGAGAAAATCAGAACAGAAGAAGAGAACAAAATACTAAACTACTTTGAGGGAATTATGAAACTATTATATAAACAGTTGAAGGAAAGTAGAAGTACAGAGTTTGTCAGCATAAGAAATAGCAAAGGTGAAATGATATATGATATAGACGGGATAGTAGACGCTTTAAAAGACTCTTTTAAAGAACTATTAGGAGGTGAAGATATGGGACAAGAAAACTGCGACACAGAACATAATGCATTAGGAACCCCAATTGAAAAAGTCTGTGTCAATGAGGTCAGAGATATAATTAAGAACTTGAAAAACGGTAAGAATGCTGGTATAGACAGTATTAGCGCTGAAATGCTTAAATACGGTGATGAGTACATACCTCACAGGTTGTGCGAATTAATAAATTTATGTATCGACATGGGAGAGGTCCCGGACGATTGAATTAAAGCGATTATCGTACCAATATACAAAAGAAAGGGAGATAAAAGAAACTGCAGTAATTACAGAGATATCAGCCTACTAAGTACCGCAAGTAAAATATACTCAAAAATACTTATTTGTAGGGTAATGGAAATCACAGAAGAGAAGATATAGGAAGTCCAAAGTGGATTTATGCCAGGAAGATCAAGTACAGATCAGATATTTAGCCTAAGACAGATCATAGAAAAAAGCTTGAGAGTAAGAAAGAAAGTTTTCTGTGCATTTATTGACCTAGAAAAATCGTTTGACAAGGTAAATGGAAGTAAAATTTGGGAAGTCCTTAAAGAGTATGGAGTCAATGGAGGGCTCCTACAAGATAAAAACAATATATACAGGTAGTAAAGCGAGTGTAAGGGTAAATGGGAAACTGAGTGACTGGTTCGATATTATGCAAGGCGTGAAACAAGGATGCGTTATGTCCTCGTGGCTATTTATCATATTCATGGATAAGTGTCTAAGAACTGCCCTCTTCGACGAAGAAGGTGTAGATCTCGAAACCGTCAAGGTACGTGGGTTAGCTTTCGCAGATGACAAGTTGTTATGGCAGAATCAGTCGAGGACTTGCAAAGAATGTTGAATAAACTTAATACAAGCATGAAGAACATGGCCCTCAAAATTAACGTGAACAAAACGAAAATCATGGTGTTTGAGGGAAAAAGTGAGAAAACAATGTGCAACATTGTCCTAAATGATGAGAGATAAGAACAAGTTGACAAGTACGTATATCTAGGTAGTCTGTTCACTAACAACAGAAAAATAGATGGGGAGTTAGATAGGCGCATAAATAAGGGTAAGCAGGTTATCGGTAGAGCAGGGTCCATCCTCACAAAAAAAAAACATATCAAAAAAAGCTAAAATGGCCACACATAATTCTATATTCGTACCGACTGTACTATACAGTAGCGAGACATGGACCTGTCAAGAAAAGGACAGGAGTAAAATTAACGCGATCGGCATGAAACCTCTGCGCATGATATGCGGGAAAACACTGATGGACAAAGTCCGAAACGAGACAATCCTCAAAGAATGTGGTACAAGAGAGGTACAAGAGAGGTGGTTCAGACATCTTGAAAGAATGAAAGATGAACGACTGACCAAGCAAGTGTATAAAGGTAAGGTAAATGGCAGAATGCCCAGGGGTAGACCGCCGAAAGAATGGTTAGAATCTGTGAATGAGACATTAATCCGAAGAGACATAAGAAGCCATAGAAATACAAGAGCTTGCATGAAAAAATGCATGGACGTGAAGGAAGCTAGAGTAGTATGCAAGGACAGAAAAGTGTGGCGACAAATAGTTTGTAAACAGAGTGACAATAGAGTGAATGATGCCTGAAACAAAGACCTTGGATAATAATGGGCCCAAGTGCGGAACCATAAATAACAATTTTGTGAGGCTCCACACTTGGGGTGATCGCTAGAGAGATTGAGCAGCAACCTGGGTCGCAGCAGTGTTGCAGAATGAACGTGTCATTTAAATAAATAACACGAGAATTCCAGATCAATCTATAAAACATCTATACCTAACACCTATATACCCATCTACCTTATAACCATATACCGACCTACTTTATACCTATATACCTATTCAATATTTTCCAACCGAGCAAGTCACGCCTACCCCGAAAGGGAAATGGCTTAATGTTATAATAATAATAATAAACGAACATAGTTTCTCGACGTACCGAAATTCGGGATGAGTAGTCAAATATTTTTCATAAGCTTATCTACTCCTCACGAATTTTCGGGACGGCTAGTCAATGCCCCTTTTCCACCCCCCCCCATTGCTCAATTTTTCGGAACGAATAGACGCAGCCTTTAATGAAATAAAATCAAATGTTTAAATAATAGGATTTAAAACATTTTAAAAACAATAATTATTACTTTCCAATTGAAAGCGTTTAAAATTCAAAATAAAATATATATTGAACGATTTTCAATTGAAAACGTTTCAAAGCAAACAATTTTAAGCTAGATAAAATTTTGAAAGAAGTTTAATATTTCGAACGAAATGTAAAGAAATTGAACTTGTATCATTTCTAAATAAAAGTGTTTAAAATGTTATAAATTGGAATTAAAAATTTTTTAATCAAAAGCTCTCAAAATGCGAAAATTTGAACAGAAGTTTTTCAAAATTTGACAACTTCATGAGAAATGAGTTGAAATTGTATCGTTTCGAATCCAAAGCGTTCCAAATTGAACAGTTTTTTATTTTTAATTAAAGAATCTCGAAATTGAGTGCATTCCGATTAAAATTGAGAACATAGGACAATTTCAAAATCTTCAAAAGTGAATAATTTCATATTAGAATTTGAAAAACTCGAACATTTGAAAATCAAAGAAATTAAACTTGCAGGATATACTTCCGAAAAGCATATAACTCCGATCAATTTGAAACTTTGTACACCTATGTATTTTTACGCGCTGATTACGAATATGATAGTGAAAATACCCGAAGCTTTTATGTTTATGGTGAAAGTCATGGAAAACCCATGAAGGTCATTGTTTTTCGAATTTATCTCAGTAAACATGAAAAATTTTGAAAACGCTTTTGGAAAAAAGTTGTAGGGGGCGGGAATGCACCCCTGTGACTAGTCACGGAAAACATATTTGTCAAACCCCAACCCTTTTCTAACGTTTTGTGATTGCGGGAAGGAAACCCTGGGATCGGTCACAAAAATAATGTCGTGCAAATCCCTACCCCTTTCCAACGTCTCGTGGAGGCGGTAAGACCCCACTGTGACTGGTAACAGAAATAATTTCGATCAAACCACGATCCCTTTTCAACGTTTTGAGGGGGCGGGAATTCACCCCTATGACTGGTCACAGAACTGCAACCCTGGGACTGGTCACAGAAATAATGTTGTACAAACACCTACAATTTTCCAACGTCTCGTGTGGGCGCGGGCGGGAAAGCACCCCTGTGACTGGTCAGAGAAATAATGTTGGTCAAACCCCAACCCTTTCCCAACTTGTCCTGGAGCCGGGAAGACAGCAGAAATTGATATAAGCAGGAGTTTCAAATTAATCGGAGAATGCGCTTTCCGGAAGTTTATCAGAATTTAATTATTTCTTATTATATGTAATTATTTATCATTTATACATATACTGTACGTAATAAATTTGAAGTGTAATATTAAAATTGATTAGAAATTTTTCCTCAGATCATTTAAAAATGCAAAAATATTTCATTACCACGAATTGTGGTATTAAAACTTGTTTATACTGAAATCCTTAAAAATTTAAATTATTTTGAGTAAATTTGAATTTTTTAAATATGAAAAATTTTCAAATTGGTAATTTATACTTTACAAAATTCAATTATTTCCAGATGAATTGCAAAAATTCAACTTATGGAACGGAAAAATTGTAAATTCAGCGTACAACATGAACATTCACAACTCTAAATTTGTAACCATTAAAAAATAAAAAATAAATCAATTAGTGAGGTATCAGTTTCAAATAATTCAATTTTTATAGATATATATTGATTCTGAACACACAAAAAAACAGTTTAACTTTTTAATTTGAAATGGTGTTATTTTTAGTGCTTCATTTAGAATTATTATAAATTCTTGAAATGTTCTAATGAAATATTTTTTTATTATAAATTATTTATTTTCTGAAATCTTCAACTTAATATCTGTCAAATTTTAGATATGCTATGGCTATGCGTACTAAAATATCGGTACGGAGAGCTGGATTTTTTCGGTACACGTAGAAACTTCCTTTAAAATATTGCATTAAAAATTAACAATTAACAATTGGAATACAAAATGAGGTCGCTCTCATTCCAATTTTTGAAATTTCACAATTTTGAGGATTTTGTTTCGAAATTATTGAGTTCGTAATTCTAAATAATGTGAAACATTTTTAAATATTAAATAATTATATTTGCAATGTCTAGTTCTAAAATCGTCTCACTTTTAAGGCTTGTACTTGAAAAATTATTTTCTTAATGCTTAATTGGTTTGAATTTATTCTGGAGGCATTTAATTTAAAATTGTTTAGTTGGATATCCTGTAAACTGAAAGGCTAAAAATTAAGGCTGTCAATTAAAAATTATTTGTACAATATTAGTAGTCTTATTCTCAATATAAATCTTAAATATTTCAGGGTAGCTTCTAAAAAAAAACTTTTCGTCATTTCCCAATTATCAAACATTTTTCCAGGTCATTAATGATGCTTATGTTCAATATAACGAGCATGTTGACGCGGAAAGAAAAGAAGGTACAGAGTACTGAACAACAGGGCTAGGAGGGAGGGGAGTGAAGCGGGAGTGGCGAAATTAGAGCATCGGAAAATAAAAGTAGATGAAAAAATATGGGTGTGAGACGGGGAGAAAGAGGTGTTAAAAGAAGTGCAAGGGGACTTTTTTCGTAGGAAGTGGGGGGTGAGGATAAAGCAGGGTGGAGAGGTAGTGAAGGTGCTGTACTGGAACATAGCAGAGGTAAAGAAGAAAGATGGGGATTTTTGGAAGTGTTATCCAGTAATTTGATGGCGTGGGACTGGTAGAGATGTGGGAAGAGAGAAAGGAATCGGAAAGAATAGAGCCCAGGCTACCAAGGGATATAGGTGGAGGCTCCAGAAAGCGGTCAGTGTGAAGTAGTAAGGAAGGGCTAGTGGAGGAATTATAACGGGGGTTAGGGATGGATTGGAGGAAGAAGTTAATGGCGAAGGAGAGGGGGGCGGAGTGAAAATTAGGGCAGTAAAGATAAAAGGAAATACGTGTAAGTTTGTGACATAGGGATGTGATAAGAAGGATTAAAGAAAGGGTGGAAGACTTGCTAGGCGGGAGAACGGAGGGTATGGTGGTTGGGGGGGGGGGGGCTTTAATATGAGAAGGGGGAGGGAAGGGGTAAATTCCTTCAAGGGAAGGAGAGTTTTGAAAGGAGATCGAACGATGTGATAACAAATAAGGAGAGGGAGATTCTAAGGGACTGGAAGGAGGAAAGAGGCTGGGCGGTGGCGAATGGTGTGGCAACAGTGGACGAAGAGGGAGAATACATGTATGTGAGTAAAGTAGGGGTATCGGTGATAGACTATGTGGTCATGAAAATGCAAGGGTGGGAGGAGAAACAGAGATTCGCAGCAGAAGGGAGGGTAGAATCAGACTATCAACCATTAGGGTTGTTGGTAAGAGGGGATAGCGGCGGATGGCAAGGCGGGAAAGAAGTGTTGACAGGCGGAGGATGAGCTGAACGAGGGAGGCGATAAATATCAGGAGCAGTTAAGGAAGGTACGCTTTGAAGGGGAGTCGGTAGAAAACATGGGCGGATCTGAAATAGAAAGTGAAAGAGTGTGTGCAACAGAAGGTATTTAGGAAGAAGACGAAGGAAATGGTGAAGCCGTGGTGGTATACAGAATTGAAAAAGATGAAAAGGAAGTACAAGAAGTCAAAAGAAGGAACTGCGAGAAGGGAGGAGTACGTATAAATGAGAAAGGGGTTCAGGTTGATGTGTAAGAAGAAAGAGTATGAAAAGGAGAAAGATCTGGAAGAGGAGTTGAGAAGTGTTAAGAAAGAGGGCAGGGGGACGTGTGGCTGAAATTGGAAGTATATAAAATTAAAATTAAACGATTTTAAATTCATGAATACATAAAATTTTTCATGATGTTAAATTGAAAATTAGAAACCCTTTATTGCATTGAGAATTATTTCTCAACTACCATTGGTTTTTGCGATTTATAAAAAAAAAGTTAATACAATCATTTCTCAAGTTTTTAGCAAAAAACCTTCACAGTCATTTAAAATGTCACCCATTTAATAACGCATAAAATGATTCAGTTTTTAATGAGTTTGATCTGAAATTCTTTTGAGTTTAGAAATTTTCGTCTTTAATTTCCATTTTTTTTTTATTGAAAGAGGCAAGGTTTTTATTTTCAACATTTTTATTGCGAATTGTCTATTCGTACGGCTGACCGGACGAGTATATAGTGTATAAGGGTGGCCGTACGAATATCCGAAATGAAAGAATTTTTTATATTCAATCTGTTTTCTGTATCGGAAAAAGAAAATTTTTTCATTCAACTGGAAAGGAGGCAATTTTGGCATTTAATTTGTTTCTGAAATGGAGTAGGGAAGTTTTGCTCTCAATTTATTTCCGAATTAGAATAGGGACACTTTGTATTTTTAACATTGTTATTGAGTTTAAGGGGGGAAATTCTAGGTTTCAAATTTTTTCTGAATTGGGAGTGGGAATTTTGTATTCTTAACATTGTTAGTGTGCTGAATGGGATGAAATTCTGTATTTTTTAATACTTGGCTTGGGATGAAAAAGAGGAATTTTTCGTATAATTTTTTTTATTTTTTATTTTTGTGTACAAAATATTCAATTTATATCATTTTCATATCTAAAATTGTACAGTTCTGAATGCTCAGTTTTAAAAAATGAACAGTTTAAGTCAAATGCCGTCAAATTTAAACAATTCCGGAAACAAGTATTAAAAAGTGGACAGACTTTCCACTAACCAAAAGCATTGTTTAAAAAAAAGATTTGACCTGTAAATATAAAAATTGAAAAAAATTAAATTTTTGGCGAAATCAGGATTCTTTTTTCCTTTTTTTGTCTGAAAAAACTTAAAAAGTGGACACATTATTATTTTTTGTATAAATAAGCAATCCCTAGGTTTTGTACGGATACTATCTTTTTCAGCGACTTATTGACTTATTTCAATAAAAAAAAAGTTAATTCGAAAACAGTCATATTTTGTTTACCGTTATTCAATTCCTTATAATAATTCCGTGAGGAAGTTGAAAATTAGATACCAGTTTAAAGTTTTCATACCACATTGTGCGATTTGGAATTGGAAATCTCAAAAACTGAAGAAGCTTGAATATAATGCCCGTAAAAATTAATTAATTGTGCAGAAGCATTAAAAACTGTGAATTTTTTATTATTTTTATCTGCCCAACAGCACCAACAGAACAAAATTATACATTCAGGAATTTGTTACGTTCCTCATTTAGCATTTAAAAACAATGAAACTTAAAAACCAATATTATCGAATTTAAGCTTTTGATGCTGAAAATTGAAATTATAAAATTTGTAAACATTATGCCACTCATTATGTCATTCGAAATTATTGGATATATTTTTTCAAACTAAAAAGGCTGTGTTTAGTCATCCCAAAAATTTGGGACAACTAGCCAAGTTTGTGAAAAATATTTGATTTTTTTAAATTCACTCATTTTAATCTAAAGTGCAAAATTTATAAGGCAGCGCCCATTACTTAAGTAAGGCTTTGTGTGTTTGTGGGGGGGGGGGGGGGATCTTATGAATTCTTGAAAAGCCTTTTAGAGGAAATTGAGTTAAAAAATGTCCAGATTCTGCAACACTTTAAAAAAAAGGGCAACAAATTTTTTATAAATTTCATCACCATTTTGTCCCGAAATGATTATGTGTCTTTAGCATGCACAGTGCCCGATTGTGATCAACCGGAGTTAACGAGAGATTACCTGAATCTTAAAGACGATTATTCATAAGTGCGACAAAATTATCGGTGCATCCTTTACAGCAAAGCTGTATTGCAAAATTTGTTCCGATAATACCTGTTTTTCGATGTTTATAGAAATAAATACGCGTTTTTGTTATATTCGCAAGAAGATCTTATTCACGAACAAATTTAAATACACTAGGAATCCCATTTAAGTGCTTCCCATTTTTTTCGTTCTTTCAATTGCAGTCCTACGCATTTTGTTGATGCGGGGGCCGCGGGACCGAGAAAGAGAGATAGAGGCGGTGCTCAGTCATGCGTGACAAAGAGCAGCCACACTTAAATGGAATTTCCAGTGCATTTAAAAACATGTTATAAAAATATTCTAGCCTCGTTATACTACCCAGGATAAAAAAATTCATATATGAGAAAAGTTAGAAAGGGAAATGCTGGAGGAGGTATAAGGGGGAGGTATACATTTTTTAGATCAATCTAGAATTCTTATGTTGCTTATTCAAATAACACGATCGTTTCGCAACACTGCTCCGACCCAGGTCACTGGTCAACCTCTCTGGTAATCACCCCAGGCTAAGAGCTTTTTTAAGTCATCATGTGTCATAGACCACACAAAAATACGCAAACTCACTGCTGATCCCATTATATATTATATATAGAAGTCCTATTTAAAACGAGTTGAAAAGAATTTTTAAATAAAAAATTTTTTTTGATTATCTTAATATCTTTGTATAACATTGATTTCTTAAATCTCCAGTTTATGCGTGTACAATATAAGCTAAGTTCCAAGAATAGGTTTTCACTTGCCAGACAGCACAATTTACTTCAAGCTCCGTGCAAGTAAGACAATATCCGCCTCACGGAATATTAAGAGAAAAGATATACAGAGATGATTGACAGGCAATCCTAATCTGTCCATTCTGCAGTGGTTTTTTTATGATTTTCCAGGATGTCTCAAGGAGTAGATTAGAACATAAGACACAATAAGCTTATTTTATTTTTTTTTAAAGTCAAAAAATGACATTAGAAAAGAGAATAAATGAAAAATGTACGGGAAAGTCAAAAAAACACCCTTAAAATTAACTTAACGACACTGGTGAAAGTGTATTTTCACAATAAAATACAATAAACAGCCAGTTGAAAATTGCTATTTAAAAAAAATTGGAATTATATTTGTAAAATTTTGTAAAAGTGAATTCTAGCAGAAAAATTCTACTTTCTAGAGGATTTTTTTCTAATTTTATAAGATTTTTCCAACAATAGAAAAAATCTATACCAGAATTATCTACGAGTTTTTTGTACATTTTTTGCACAAAGAATACAATTACCATAAAATGTAATAAGAAATTTTGCAGGTTTCCAAGTTATAAAAAAAACATGTAGTTTCTATATTTTGTAATTAGGGTTTCGTAGCCTCGGGCAGAAATACATATAATTTCTGTCAGGTGTCCGCCCGTCGTACTGTTTTCCAAGGAGGGGAAGTAAAGGAATGTATGGTTAATGAGAGGAGTGGGACTAGGGGAAATTACGGAAAGTGTGGAAAGGGGAAGTAGGGGCAATTGAGGGTGGAAACTAGGAAAACTTAGGGGTAATGATGGGTGGGTAAGTAGTAGAAGTGAGCGTAAGTGAGAGGAAGTAGGGGAAACAATTACAAGCGAAGGGGAGTAGGGGAGGGAAAGTGAGGGCTGCGAAAGGTGTGCGTTAGTAGAGGAAGCGAGGTGAGAGGGAAGTAGAGGAGGTAGAATTTGGGGATGTGGGTGGGGCGAAGTGATGAGTAAGGGGTGGGAAATTAGGGGTAGTAGGTGAATGTAGGGGGAATAGGAGAAGGAAAGTATGGGAGCCTGAAGATTGAAAGGATTAATAGGCTACGAAACCAATGTTAGTAGGCGCGCGGCGCCTAATTTGCCGAATTGTTTAACAATATTTTTAGCAATTATGTAATAAAAGGAATTTTAAAAAACTACAAATAAACTAATAGACCGAATTCAATTCAAATCATACAGTTTTTTCGAAAAATTGAATTTCCGCATTTTTCTCCCAAACAACGACAGATTCGCCAAAATGCTAAGAAAAAAGTTTGCTAATTTCAAAAATTATTATTATAGATTAGCAGTTCGAACTCGAAAGTTCGTTGCCTCATCTACCCGAGACCGCCACACATCTCTATCCTGTGCATCCTCCATCCAGTTTAGGTAATCATGTCCTAGTTCTTTTAAATCATCCCTTACATTTTTCTCCCATCTGTTTCTCGGTCTGCCTAAGGGTCTCTTACCAATCGGTCTCCCTCTTAAAACTTGCGCCACTGTTCTTTCATTTCCCATCCTTGCTACATGCCCCGTCCATCTTAGTTTACGCGCTTTCATTACTCTATTAATATTTGCTAAAAATATCTACAAAAAATACCTCTTACACTCTTTTATATCTTGCATCGTTCGCGAGAAAAACGAAAAAATTTAACTTTCCGAACAAAAATTATCGTGGCTGCAAAAATAATTAGCCTGTATAAAACTTATAGAATATCTTCTTCATGCAAGCACGATTTTTTCTAAATATTGGATAAAATAAAGAAATTGGGGATTTCTATTAAATTTGACCTTATCTTCCCGGCTGAATTTTTAAAACATGGAAAGAGGATTTATGGGAAATCCCATTTCATTATTGTAAATCCATTTTTTTTTAAATTTTTCTTATATAAAGAAGACATTCTGTAAGTTTTTTGCAGACTTCATTATTTTTCCGCCACGAGTATTTTTTTCAACAAATTCAATTTTCACATTTTTTTTCGCAAACGATACAAGATATAATAAAAGAGTATAAGGTATTTTTTGTAGAACTGTTTGAAATGAGCAAACTTTTTTCTTAAAATTTTGTCAGTTCTGTCATTGGTTGTTCGTAAGAAAAATGAGAAAATTCAATTTTTTGAAAAAAATTCTCTTGACCAAAAAATATTTTAGTCCTTATGAAAATTATAATTTGTCTTCATCATTTAAGTACCAATTCAGCAAACAAATTCTAGCAAAAAAAAGGTGGGCTTTTTGGACAAAATCGACTTTTAATATTTTCACAATTTCATAAGAAGACACTTAATCACAATCATCAGAAACAGAAACGAAAACCTAACATCCCAATTAGGTTAATAGTTATAAAGGTTTAAAGTAAAAACTCGCGTGCTGTCTTATTTCCACTGGGAAAGAACATATTCTAGGTTTTCCACATATTTCAGCAAGTTTTTAGAAAGCTTTTCTATTTTTCATTACATAATTATCTAAAATATTAGAAAATTCCAACAACAAATACAAGTTCCAGAAACTACATGTTTTTGCCAAAATTCGGTCACCTATAAAATTTTAAAAGTATATAATCAAACATTTTTTTCAAATAAAATATTCATACTATTGTAATTACTCTTCAAAATCAGTGGTGTGGTTGAGGCCTGGCGGGGCCCTGCCCCTGGTGCCGCCAAAGTACTTTTTTTGAAGACCTGGTGGCGCCAGAATGCTTTTTTTCCGTACGGAAAGTTTTCCTAGTTAGCATTAAAAGGACCATCAGAAGGCATCACAGTAATTATTAATTTTATGACAGAACGGAACCCACTTTATGGCAACAATACGTTATAAAAGTATATTTATGGTAATGGATGACGGATCATATGTGACGTTCCGCAAGGTAAGAGCCTACTTGGTCGATCGCAGTTTAGAAGATATTCGTGTTTTTTGTGAACAAATGTCAAATTAAGACTTTCTGCACGAACATTTTTTTCCGAAAGTAATGTAGCCATTTTTAAATCCAAAAAGACGATTTTTTTCGAAGACAGTCAAATTTTTAACAAAAAAGTTACTTTTCAACCACGAAAGATGAATTTTCAATCAAGAAGGATGACTTTTGTACAATACAAGATGAATTTAAAAAATTTTTAGCAACATACTGGAATTTCCGACAAAAAATGGCGACTTTAATAAAGTAGTTGAATTTTCCAAAAATTATTAGAGTTTTAACAAAATAGTTGAATTTTTAACCACCCTGCTGGAAGTAAACGGATTCAAACGGATAGAAATTAGCGGATCCAAACAGATAGAAATTTTTTATCCATTTGAATGAGCACTTTACAGCCTTTACAATCAACTTCTATCCTTTCTTAGATTTTTAAATCTTTATCCGTTTTAATAATTGTCAATACGTGAAGTGGAATTCATTCCACTCCTATCCGTTTCATTCCGAACTTTTTTATCCTCATATATTCTTTTTAATCCAACTTCAACTGAAAATAATCTATCCATATCTGTCCGTTTAAATCCGTTTTCAAGTAAAAATATGCTATCCATTTCTATCCGTTTCAATCAGTCTTCAACTATTAATACTCTATCCGCGTCTATTCTTTTGAATCTTTATTGCAATAATAATATTCTATCCTCGCGTCTCAGTTTAACTAAAAAACAACCTATCTGTATGTATCTGCAGTGAAAACTATAATGCTATAATTCGTATTTGATAGAAAATCACGAAGTATAACGGATAGTCAATACGTTTTTTGAAGAAAGGATTGAAGAAGGATAAGTAATAACTGGCATGGATTAATATTTCATCCATATTACATAATAATAAAAATAATAATAGTCCGCGGATAGACAAAGATTAGGTGACGGATAGAAGGATTGAAGAGGATAAGCATTGATTGTCACGGATACCTTTTCAAACCGTGATAGGTGAGATAAAGTCGAAGTAGTACGCGGATAGAAAAGAATACGGTGACGGATAGAAAATTATGGATTTGAACAAAGGCAATATAGGATTGAATATGACAAAAAATTATTGGCACAGCTTAAGATTCTATTCATGTTACATAACGAGAAAAATGAAAGTAGGTCGGGGATAGACAAAGATAGGCTGACGGATAGAACATTATGGATTAGAACGGATAGCCAATTATTTCTGTGGAGAAAAGATTCATGAGGAAAAATATTGACTGGCATAGATAAGTATTCTATCGGTCGCGTATAGAAAAGGATAGGCTGACGGATAAAAAATCATAGATTCGAACAGATAGGAAATATATTTTGCGGGTAACGGATTAAAGAGTATAAGTCATTATTGTCACGGATTAAGATTCTATCCCTGTTGCATAACGAAAAAAATCAAGTAGGTTGCGGATAGATAAGGATATAGGCTGACGGATAGAACATTATGGATTAGAACGGATAATCAATTCTTTCTGTGGAGAAAATATTCATAAGGATGAGCATTGACGGGCATGGAAAAGTTCGTATAAGTGCTTGATAACAAGGAAAGTCTAAGTAAGGTCGCGGATAAAAAAGGATAGGTTGCCGGATAGAAAATTATGGATTCAAACGGATAGGTAATATAAATATATTTCTATTCGTTTCAATCCATAATTTTTTCTCATTTATATCGTGGAAAACCGATTGGAGGGAATAAGTAATGATTGGCACGGATTAAGATTCTATCCGGGTTACATAACAGGAAAAATCAAAGTAGGTCGCGGATATACCAGGATAGGGTGACGGATAGAAAATTATGGATTGGAACGGATGAACAATATATTTTGTGGAGACGGATTAAAGAGGGTAGGTAATGATTGTCACGGATGAGTATCCTGTCTGTGATAAATATTAAGGAATGTCAAAATAGGTCTCGAATAGACGAGGATAGGGTTGCGGATAGAGATTCATGGATTAGAACGGTGAGAAAATACATTTTTAGGAAAAGGATTAAAGAGGATAAGCATTGATTGAAACGGATAAATTTTTAATCCGTCATAGGTGGCGTGATCAAATCGGATAAGATTAATAATTAATTAATTATTAATTAATTAATAATTAATTAATAAGATTATTATTCGAACGGTTACTTGTGCCTAGATGACGGATTAAAACGGATAAGGTTTCAATCCGTTTACTTCCAGCAGGGCAAACAGTTGAATTTTCAGCATACAAAGATGCATTTTCTATGCAATGGTCGAATTTTCAAACAAAAATTACTAAAGATCAACCTAATGTTTGAATTTTTAAGACAAAAAAACACATTTTTTAGAAAACAGTTTAAATTTCATCAAGAAAGTTCATTTTCAACAAAGAAAGATGACTATTCTACCATGAAAAATGAATTTTCAACAAAAAAGTACATTTTCAAGCTTAAAAATCGAATATTTTAGAGAACAGTGGACTCATAAATCGTAAAAGATGAATTTTTAACAAATAATATAATTTTGAATCAAAAAAGGTGAATTTTTAACAATATTCTCAACGAAAAAGTTGAACTTTCAACAAACAAGAATAATTTTCTACCCAAAAAGATGACTATTTAACAAACAACACATGTAAATTTTCTACCAAATAGTTCAATTTCTAACAAAGAAGATTTTTTTTACCCAAAAAGACGACTTCTCAACAAAATACACGATATTTCTTCCAAATAGTTGAATTTTTAACTTTATGCAATATTTAAGGTAAGGTTTCAACAAAAATTGTAATAGTTAAATTTTCAGGTAAAAACTCTACTAAAAACATAACTTTGAAAAAAAAAAACAATTTTCAACAAAAAATATAAATTTTCGACCAAAAAGAATAATGTTCTATCAAAAAATACGGATTTACAACTTGTCCAATATACAGGATAGAGATTTAAATAAACACGGAATAGTTAAATTTTCAGATAAAAAAAAATAAGAAAAAAAATGAATTTTCCACAAACATGTGAAATTTTCAACCGAAACGATGAATTCTCGATTAAGAAGATTAATATTCTACCAAAAAAGACGATTTTTGAACAAAGTGCAGGAATTTTCAACAAAATAATTTAATTTTAAAGCCAAATAGACACATTATCTACAAAAAAGTTGAATTTTCAACCCAAAAATATGATTTTTCAATTGAAAAGTTTAATTTTCAAGCAAATAGTTTAATTTTTAAGCCAAAAAGATGAATTTCCCACAAAACAGTAGAATTTTCACAACAAAACTTAATTTAAAATGAAATACTTGAATTTTCAAATGAAAAGATGAACTTTTATCTAAAAGAGATAAATTTTTAAACGAAAATGAAATAGTTTAATTGCCAGTTTAAGAGATTTATTTTCTGCCAAACATGAAACGAATTTTCATGAAAATTGTTAAATTTGCAACCAAAGAGATGAACCTTCAACTGAAAAATGAATATTTAACAAAGTAGTTGAATTTTGATCAAAAAAGATGAATCTTTAACAATATAGTTGCAATTTCAACAAAATAATTAAATTTTCAACCAAATAATAGAATTTTTAATCAAACGAGATGAATTCCAAACCAAAAATATAACAGTAGTAGTCTGTTCAATAAAAAAAAGAATCTTTTAGCCAAAAATATAGTTGAATTTTCTTATTGGGTTCAACTTCATTATCTAAATTCGTAACGTTATTTCCACCACTACTCTTATGGCCTGGAAGTAATCGTGAGAAATTTTTACGTTTGAACAAAAAAAATTAACACGTGTGCTCATGACACTCGCAAATTTTAAATGGTCCAAAAGAGGCCCAGCGACTCGCTTTTCAACCTAGAGGATTCGATCTGCTTATGGGATTTTCCCAAATTGTAAGGAGACTGGGTAAAGCCAATTTTATTTTATGTATCTTTGTCATACAAAATTATTTTTCAATACTTTGCAAGCTTTTCACCAATCAGACATTAAAAATGTATGTTCAAGTAATTGAGAATAACAAATATGTAAAGCCCACTTTGTTTTTCCTCTCTCTTTCTCAGAAGTGATGTTAAAGATTATGATTTTTGTTTCGAGTGATGTCTTTTTTCTTCTAAAAGATCATTTTCAAAAACTTTTAAACCTTTTCATAGGTTTAAAGCATGAAAAAATGCACTTTCAAATAATTAAGACTGACAACTATCAGAAAAAAGATGCCTTGATTCTAAGACAATTTCTTTGGTTCATATAGAAATGTTTCTCGATCTGATAAAAAATGTCTTTGATTTAAAATGATTTTCTTCATTACGAAATTATGTTTGGTTAAATGGAAAAATTATCTTAAAGAAACACTCATAATGACCACTTGCTTCTATAATTTTCTCAGTATTTTCTACTTTGAATCCAGTAACAGAAAACGCTTTTTGTTTCTCCTGTAAAATTTCATTTTTGGGCTTTACATAGTTATCATCTCCTCAAAATATAATATTACCTGACAAATTTAAATTTTTTTTGACAAATTACATATACGTAGAATTGTAAGAACTTGTATATTCCAAATGCCTTGTTTTTGAATCACACATTGCAAAATATATTTTTTTGTTTCGTAATTGTGGCCTGTTGGTGAACAAAAGATACTTGCTGGGAAGGTTTCCTTTTGGCAGAGATGATCATCGACATGGTCAAAGAAGAAGTTTTATACTCCTTCATCACATATATCCCAAATTTTGTAATTATCTGTTACTTCATATGAATAATAATAAAATCACAATAATTTCCATAAATTTCCAGGAACGTTGCAATGATTTTCATAATTTTTCGGCTGGTAGTGGTACCTTTACAGAAATCGTTGGTAAATTTCCAGACATTTTTGATCAGTTTCAGGTAATTTTCGAAAATTCAGTTTCCTAAATTAGAGGATAATTTTACATACAAAAATATAAGAATTGTACGCTTTTATGAATTTAAAATCAAAGTTTTCCGCGCTTCATTTTAATGAATCAAAAAAAATGTCAAATTGTATTGAGTATTATTCCTATTTTGAAATAATACATCCTTTATTTTCAATCGATTTTTTAAAATAAACTAAAACAGTACTGAATGCGGCTGCATTCTTCAACCGGAACAGATCGATAGTTCAACGCTTCTAAGAGCCATCGATTTGTTCGTTTTAGATTCTACTGCAATAGCTCTGGCGATTGGCCCCTTAAGCAGACAATTTCGAAAATGATGGGCCATAATTGTACCCACAATTTCAGATGTTTGAGAAATATCCTTTGTTATCAGGATTTAGAACATTTCGTAATTAAAGATTTAAAATAGAAAAGTTCTTATCGTTTTAATAAACTTCCAAACATGAAGGAATTAAAAATAAAATAGGTTAAAGTAAACTGTGAGAATATAGAAACGAAACAATTGTCTTAGAAAATCTGGATTAAATTAGAGTCACTTCTGAATCTTTCTTTGGCAATGTACATGAACGTAATGCATAAATTACACGAATAACCTTAATCACACAATGCATCATTTTTAAAATACACTTACACCATATATGAACGAAATGCATCTTAGTACGAAAATAAAAAATAAAATCTAAAATAATGCAATAATGAAAACTTTAAAATTTGGAAGATTTGTGAGCATCCGGTCGCTGATTTTGCCTCTCCTTCCTTTCTCTCTCAGCTCTTTCCCACTCTTCTTTCTTTTCCCTCTGTTTTCTTATTCGCTCTAAACGAATTTCTTCCGAAGTCATGGTCGTAGCTACAAGACAAAATTTTGGTGTAAACTAAGGTATTTATAAACATATTAGAAATAAATAGTAGGGTGGGTCGAAAAGAAAAAAAATGGAAATAAAAAAAAACAAAGTATCTAAAAGTTTCATTTTGGGATCCTTACAACCTTTGTAAAATATGAAATAGATCGATGATGTATTTTGTTTTTGTAATCTAGATAGTATCAGACTTCACAGCCAAAAATGCTCCCAAAACACGAAAAAAAGTGAATTTTCACGAAAATGGGGGAACAATATGGGAAGAAATTCTTTTAAATGAAATTAATGTAGTTACGCTTCAAATTTCTAAGATTTCGAGTCGAAATATGTTGCATCCTCATAAAAATTGTGGAATTTTCAACCGAAAAAAATTTTCTACTAACATAAAAGAGATAAAGCTTCAAAAATAGAGTTAAAATTTCAAGCAAAAAAGTAAAATGTTCAAGAAAACAGTTGACATTTAAACCCGAAGAGATAATTTTTTCGCAAAAAAGTTAACTTTCAACCAAAGAACATGAATTTTCCACCACATAGTAGTATTTTCTCCAAAAAATTAATTTTAAGGTAAACAGTTGTACGTACAACGAAATAGTTAAATCTTCAAGCAAAAGAGTTGATTTTTCTACCTGAAAAGATAAATTTTGAACCAAATGGTTGAATTTTCAAAGTAAGAAAAAAAAACAAGAAAGATTGATTTTCATCGAAGAAATATGACTTTTCTGCCAAAAAGGCTGAATTTTGAAACACGTATGTCAATTTTTAACTAGAAAAGGTAAGGTTTTGATCCAAAAATTTAATAGTTCAATTTTCAGTTTAAAAAATTAATTTTAAACAAAAAGAATGAAGTTTCTACCAAAGATACGATTTTTTAACTGAAATTTTAAATTTAACAAAAAAAATGAAGTTTTAACAAAGTAGTTTAACTTTCAAAAAAATAGTTGAATTTTTCACTAAAAACGATCAAATTTAAACAAAAAATTAAATAGTTATATTTCAAGTTAAAAAAAGTAATTTTAAAACAAAAGAAAATTAATTTTCACTTGAAAAAATTTGTATTTTAAATCAAAAACAAATTCATTTTCAACCAAATTTTTAACCAAAGAGATAAATCTTTAACAAAAAATTTAATGTTTAACAAAGCAATTTAACTTTCACCCAAGTAGTTGAATTTTCGATTTAAAAATATGAATTTTGAATCAAAAATGGTATGTTTACATTTTCTGTTTAAAAAGTTAATTTTGAACAAAAAAAAACGAGTTTTCAACAGAAGAGTTAAACTTTTAACCAAAAAAATGAACTTTCAACTAAAATTATGAATATTCAACTAGAATGGTTAAATTTTCACGTAAGAAATTAATATTGAAAAAAAAACTTAAACAAAATATTTCAATTTTCAACGAAAATGATGAATTTCCAACAACAAAAAAATGAATTTATTACGAAGAAGTTCAACTTCCAACCAAGCAGTTGAATTATCAATTTAAAAATATGAATTCAGAAGGAAAACTATAATTCACTTGACGTTTCAGCAAAAAAGATGACTTTCTAACAAAATAGTTGAATTTTCAATCAAATAAATACATTTTTACCCAAATAGTAGAATTTTCAACCAAAATAGATGATTTCTGAACCAGAAATATAAAAGTAAAATTTCCAACTAAAAAGAAATAACTTTTAACCAAAAACAGTTGGATTTTTGTATTAAATCTAATTAATTCAGTTCGTATTTAGGCAACAAAAACGAGAAAAAAGGGGAAAAGGGGGAGTTTGCTTAAAACAGGAAAAATAGGAATTCTGTAAAAAACGGGTAAAGAGGGGAATAGGGGAAAGAGTGTGAAGTCTGTAATATGACCGACTTTCAATATTCTTGTAAGATTTCAATATTTCTAGTATTTATAGGACAAAATCTCATTTTTATAAACCTCCAAAACTAAAATAATTGTTTAAACACCCAAAACATTTGTTCTGGAAAATGACCGTGCATTTTTTGAGACCGTGAAATCCAGGAATTGACAGTGAAATTATTTTTTGACTGGGAATTTTACTTAAAAGAAAAATCTATTCAATCACTATTCTATTATCTATATCTATTCTATCTATTCTATATCTATATCTATTCAATCTATTCATCTATTCAATCTATAAAAATCAACAAAATACACGTTCAACTAAAAAATAATAACTTTCACCCAAAAATGGAAGTTATATTTTCAGTTGGAAAATTAATTTTTAACCACAAAAATTAATTTTGAACAAAATAGTTCAAAAATTCAATTTAAAATATGTCTGATTTCATACTTTTTCTAAATTTTAGGTTCAATTGTTTACTTTTTCAATTATGAAATAATACAGTTTACTATGCGTAATTCTAAAATCATGTTTTACAAATTTTCCATTTTAGGGCTTCATTTTTATGCGTAAATTTTCAATTTAGAGAATTTTAAAATTGCAGCTTTGAAAATGTAAAAAATTACAAATTAAAAGCGTTTAAAATGGAAAATGTTTGATAAAAAACATTTTAAGTGTATCAACTGATCCAAGTGAATCAATTGATCATTTTTTTAAATTGAACAATAATTTAATTTACAAGAAGATTCTGAGTCTGCTCAAAATTAAACAATTTACCGATTTTGCCGTAAAAAATAAACTGTTTTAATTCGAAAGTCTTAATAGTTACACAAATGTAAAGGACCAAGTTAAACTTTATAAACTATTTTCAATTTTTTTAAAATTTTAAATTAATAGATTCATAATTAACAGCTTTTATTCAATACCAAATCCTATTCAAATATTCAATTCAGTCCATTTGAAATGTTGCAATTAAAAAAATTAATTAAAAAAATATATTTAGTAATATTTGAATGTTTATTTAAAATGATAAATTATAAATCAAATATTAAAAACTAGACAATTTGAAACAGAATTGTAAGAAAAAGAAAGTCTTAAATCGTTAAAATTTCAGAGTGCTAAATTTAAACTCTGAACGTCACAATCTTAATTGCTTCGTTTGCAAAATTTTTAATTTGTGAATGAAAGTGTTAAATTTTGATATAAAAAAGGTATATTTATTCATTCTTCAATTTAGAGAATCTTAAATGATGGTGTGGATTTACATTTTTGAACCAGAAATATTTGAACTGTTCAATTTATAATAGTTAAAGTTAGCAGTTTCCATTTCATGTACGTGTAAATTATTGAGCATTTGAACAAACAGTTCAACTTTGAGTGCTTTAATTTAAAGTTCATTGTTTATTCCTTTAAATCAAAAAAATTGCAGCTTTAACAGTTCGATTTTTCAAATTTCAATGACTGTGAAAATTGATTAAATCGGCCACCCCGTTTTTGATTTCAAATTTTTTTTTCGATTCACCCTAATGAATAGTTAATATTTTAAGATAATTTCTTACAAGTTGACGCAGTGGAATCAGATGTAACAGAATTAATCGCAGGAGCAGGCGCATCATTACTGTTAACATCAAAATCGTCAAGATCTACATCTACAATGTCTACTAAATCCATTTGTTCGCTTTCTTGAGGAACTTGCAGCCCGTTATTTGTAACTGGTGCATGAACTGGAAGTATTTGTTTCTTTCCATGTATTCTTTCAAAGGACGCAGGGCTTCTTGCAACTTTTGGTGTTGATTGTGCTGGCGGAGGCGGGGTTCTCGGTCTCTTTGTTACAGACTTGGTTTTGGGAATATTAGAAATATTAACTGTTAAATTCTGCTGAGACGTAGTCGGTCTCATTTCAGCATCCATTTCGGGAAAGCACGATAATGCTCTCATGAGAGCTCTCGTGATTGAGATCTATAAAATAAAGATGTATATTAAAATAGAGTGGCCGCAAAATTTCAGTTTGAAAATCCCCTGAATTTTCCTTGATTTTCTCTGACTAATTTTGCAGTTCCTTTGGCCATTAATATTTGAAGACCGAAATTTTTGTCTTGTAACAGTTTCAATATAGAATCATTTATAAATGGAATAGAACAATTTAAATTTTAAATGTATACATTTTTTAATTATTATTCTCAGGGCTGCCACATACTAATTTACTTGAAAAAGTAACATATTTAAACCGAAATTGACCAAAAGCGACTAATTTCTAACGCAAGAAGTGATTAAAAGTGACTAATTTGACTAATGTTTCTTTTGAATCTAAAATAATTCAGGATACATTCATAAGACTTCAAAACAATTCAAGTTAAATTCAAAAGATTTCAAATCAATTGGAAAACATGTTTAAAATCCCAAAAAATGCCACTGATTTCAGTAAAACTGGAGCGAATTAGAGGAGTTTAAGAAAATGAGAAGAATTCGACGAAATACCTAAAAATTCATGGTGAATTAAAAAAAATCAAGTAAATTGAAAACAATTCAAAAATTTGAAAAAAATTAATTGAGTTCAGTAAGTTTGAAGTGAATTTATAAAATTGAAAGGAATTAAAAATAATTTAATGAAATGCCTAAGAAATTAAGGTTATTTTGAAAGATTTCAGGATGAATTAAACAAAAAGTTAATAAAAATTCAGGCTGAATTCCACCTGAACTCAAATAAATTGCAAAATATATTTGAAAATCTCTTAAAATCTTAGAAACATTGCAAGATCTTTAATTTCTTGTGAGTAAATTCCTTGAAATCCGTTAAAATATTGTAAAATTCTATCTATTCTTCTTGTAACATTATAGGCCCAATAAAATTATTCCATATCTTCCGAAATTCTAAGTTATTGAAATCTATTAAAAATACTTTCAGATATTTAAAATCCTAAAAAATCGTTTGAAATCCCTTTTAATTGTTTAAAGCTGTTGAAAAGTCCTTGGAGTTTTTTTAATTACCCTAAAATCTTTAAAATTCTTTGGAATCCTTTCAAATTATTGAAATCAATTGAAAATTCTTCGGAATTTTTAAAAATATCCTAAAATCTTTAAAATTCTTCGGAATCCCTTAAAATGCTTGAAATCTATTTAAATTTCTTTGAAATATTTTTAAATACCCCACAATATTTCAAATCCTTTGAAATCTTTTGAAATCCCTTGAAAATATTTAAATTTATTGAAAATGCTTTAGAATCTTTTTAAATATCCTAAAATATTATAAATTCTTTGGAATGTCCATTAATTACTGCAATCAATTGAAAATTCCTCGGAGTCTCTTATAATATCCCTAAAATCTTTAAAATCCTTTGGAATTACTTGAAATTACGGAAATCTATTAAAAATACCTTAAGATATTTAAAATACTGTAAAATCTATTGAAATTCCTTGAAATATTTTAAAGCTGTTGAAAGTTCCTTGGATTTTTTTAAAGCTGTTGAAAGTACTTTGGAGTTTTTAAAAATATCCTAAAATTTGTAAAATCATTTGGAATCGCTTAAAATGTTTAATCTATTCGAAATTCTTTGGAATCTTTTGAAGTACTCTAAAATCTTAAAAATCCTTTGAAATCCTTTAAAATTATTAAAATCTGTTAAAATTTTCTTACAAAAGCCTAAATATTTCAAAAGAATTCAAACAAATTAAGACATAGGTATAAACCTGAATTCAATAATATTAAACCCATGGGTTAACAGTGACTTAAAAGTGATTTCAGAAAAGAGTGACAAAAGTGACTGTGGCAGCCCTAATTATTCTTGACTTGAGGCCACTCTGAGATAATTGTTTCATTCAAATTAGGTATATATAAAATCAATAGTCGTTCGAAACATCTTGAATTACCAATCGAGCTTTTTCAACAGCTAATCCTTTCGTCGAAGCATCGGAATTACTGTAGCCTACGTCTTCGTGATGCCTCCCATTAGAGAGTTCCACTTTTACTGTTGCTTGGCATCCGACATGGTACTTTCCCGAATTGCCATCGATAAAATCTGGAGTTAGAGATAACAGAACTTCTAAATTCTTCATTCTCATACATTTATTAAATGTTCTATAAGACAGAAAATTTTCTTCATCGCGTAGATTTTTTCAGGGTTGTTACAAAATCTTAATTTCAAAATTCCCTGACTTTTCTCTGACCAACAATTAATTTTCCCTGACCGTTATAAATCTTTCTTTCAGGTATAAAAAGAACCTTACACCTGTGCGATCAATAATGTTGATGTAAAAAAAATTGGTTGTAAATTTATTTTAAAGACTTTTAGCGATTTTTACTAGAAAAATAGTTATTAAAAAAAAAAAAGAATTTTCAACAAAATGATAGAATTATCTACCAAAGAGATGAATTTTCAGCCAAGAAGATTAATTATGCACCAAAAAAGCCTAATTTTCAACCAAATAGTTGATTTTTCAACTCGAAAAGATGAATTTTGAACAAAAAATAGAACCATTAAATTGTAACATTTGAATCCTCAAACAAAACAAATTTATTTTCAAAACTAAACGATGAATATTTTCAACAGTAGAGTTGAATTATCGACCAAGAAAGATCTTTCAGTAAACACAGCAATAAAATAATCCAAAATGTCGAATTTCCAAATTTTAAACAAAAAGAACTCATTTTACACTGAAATAGATGCATTTACAACCGCAGAAATGAATCTTCGAGTGAAATTTTGAATGTTCAATAACAAAATTAATTTTTAACCAGTTGAATTTTAAAACAAAAAGATGAACTTCCCACAAAAAAAAATCAACAAAATACACGTTCAACTAAAAAATATTAACTTTCACCCAAAAATGGAAGTTACATTTTCAGTTGTAAAATTAATTTTTAACCACAAAAATTAATTTTGAACAAAATAGATCATTTTTCAGTAAAAGAAATGTGTTTGCAACCAAAAAGATATATGTTTTACCAAGAATATTAATATTCTGCCAGAAAAGACGAATCTTCAACGGAATAGTTAAATTTTCAAAGAAAAAAAAAGGGTTTCTTGACTACAATGATGAATCGTCGACCAAAAAAAAAAATAATTTTTAGCAAAGTAGTTCCACTTTCAAATAAGTTTGATTTTAAACCAAAAACCGTTGAATTCAACCAAAAAAAAACGATTTCTCAACAAAATAGTTGAATCAATGAAAAAATATACTTTTCAACCAATCAGTTGCATTTTTGATCAAAAAGTTTAATTTTTACAAAAATACTTGAAATTGAAAAAAATGAATATTTAACTAAAATGATGACTCTTGGAAAAAAAAATTTTTGAAACAAATAGATGAATTTTCAACCAAAATGATTAACTTTAGGCCCAAAAAGAAATTTTTTAAATAAAATAGATAAATGTTCAACTAAATAATATAAATCTTCAACAAAAAATAAAACAGTTTTATTTTCAGTTACAAAATTAATTTTTAAGCATAAAAAACAAATTTTCGACAAAATAGTTAAACTTTTAATCAAGGAAATGAATTTTGTACCAAAAACATGAATTTTTTACCCAGAATATTAATATCCTACAACTTAAAACGAATTTTTAACAAAATAGGTGAATTTTCAACCATAGAAAAGAATATTTAACTAAAATTATGAATCTTCAAAAAAAAAAAAAAATCCAAACAGTTGAATTTTCAAACCAAAAAGATTAAATTTACACAAAATTTGAATTACACAAAAGTGTGGTAGGCTTGCTGATTACAGGTCAGCCAAACTACCACACTTTTTAAAAATACATGACTGTTCAGCTAAATAATATAAAGCTTCAACGACAAATGGAATAGCCATATTTTCAGTTAGAAAATTAATTTTTAACCATAAAAACGAATTTTCAATACAATAGATCAATTTTAAAACTAAGAAATTAATTTTGTACCAAAAACATAAATTTTTACCAAAAGTATTAATATTCTACCATAAAAGACGAATTTTGAACAGAATAGTTCAATTGACAACAAAAAATGTTTCTTTAACGGAGTGGTTCTACTTTCAACTAAGCAGTTGAACTTTCTACCTGCTTTCAACCAAAAAAAGAATTTTCACAAAACAGTTGAATGCTTAACAAAAAGGACGAATTTTCTACAAAAAAGTTGATTCGTTAAATCGAAAACGAGATATAAAATATAAATTCTCAACAAAAATCCTGATTTTTAACCAGATACATTGGGACCCCGATTTAGTAATTCCTTGGATTGCTGGCCCATGCAGTTTCTCAGCGCCTAGGAAGGGCCGCAGTGCGCGAGTACTCAGTCAAGTATATTGTGCAATATAGTGCATGACCAAAATAGTGGAATTTTCAAGAAAATAATTGAACTTGTGAAAATTTTTTTTTGTGATTTAAAAAATAAATATAAGAAGACGACAGAATAAAAGAAGTAACAGGATTTGGAGGTTGCCTTAGTTTTTTTTTTATTTTGGTTGATTTAATTTAAACGAATTTGTTGAGTTGAGTTGTTCAAATTTGACGGTTAGATTCTTGTTTTTTTTTAATTTCCAAAAAGTTTCGTTGTTAGCTTCTTTATCTTCAACATATAAAAGAGTTTGGAAGAAAATCAAGGATGTTTAATATTTTTCAGGACTCTACAATATTATAGAAAATAAACTGAAACGTATATTATAAACAATTTTCAAATATTAGTCTAATATAAGCCTTCTCTAAAAAAAAGAGGCGTGTCACGAAAATCTCGAAAGCATTGTTGTCGCTTTTCCTCAATGCTGATTGGGTAATTTAAAAAACTCGAAGGGAACAATGTTGCCAAATACATATAATAAAGAATGCAGTTTCAGTTGAAGGGCAGTGACAGAGAATGTCACATTTGAGTGCACAATAAAACTTTTAAAAATTTAAGATTTATTATTGTACAAATTAATTATTTAATTAAAGCCAGATATATTCAGCAGAATTAAATTTTGTATTTGACATAAGTGATAGTAACTTCATTGTCAAAGATCAGTCAAAAATTGAATTTTTACAACAGGCCAAAAATGACTATTTTTCAATATTTTCATTACATTATTTTAATTAAAATAATTATTTTTGAAAACCAAGACTTACTCAAAAAGATGAATTTTGAACAAAAATGGAAGAATTACATTTTTAGTTAAAATAATTAATTTTCAACCAAGAAAAAGGGAGCTTGCAACAAAATAGTGAAATTTTCAACAAAAATAATGAATCTTCGATAAAAAAAAATTAGTTTTCAACAATAAGTGTGACAGTTGATATTTCCACACAACATTATTTTGAATTCATTTTCCACAAAAAAACGCATTTTCAACAAAATAGTTAGTTTTTTAAGAAAACAAATTTATTTCGAACTAAAATAATGAAATTTAAACCAAACAAATTTATTTTAAGCCCAATAGTTGAACTTTAAAATCAAACGATTATTTATCTACGAAAAAAAAGACAATTATTTTACTTGCAAATGAAGTTAAATAAAATACCATGAAATTAATTTTTACTTCAGTAAATTGTATTTGTTCACGGTTTCGTATGGGTACCCTCTCACGATGCAGGATAAATAATTTTACAACCCTAAACATTTCCATGCAACTTTGGAAAAAACCTCTAAAATTTCGGCACGTACAAATTTGCATAGAACATAGTAAATGATCTCAGTTCGAGAAGAGTCCAGAAATCTTGATTAGGCAAAATAGATTCTTAAAGTACTAGAAGAAATTAACAAAAAGAAAAAAGACTGAAATTAATGAAAAGGAAAGTTTTTACCATTATAAAATTTGTATGTTTTTTTAATTCTTATTAAATATATGGTGGACATGTTTTATTATAAAAATCAATTGGTTTAAAATTTTCAAACGGTTTCGATTTTAATATTATAGTTCAGACCGAAAAGTTGTATTTATTATTAAATAGCTTATAGCTGCGTTATGTTTTTATGCAAGCTAAAAAATTGTCAATCTCTGAATTTATTTATGAAAATTATTTGAATAAATAACCGTGTTGTAATTTTTCAAAGTATCGTAGGAAAAAGTTGTTGGAAACACAATCTTTGTTGATTCCGTAAACAAATCAGGCCTATTCTTTGAGAAATGGTCAAACCCTCAATTTTCTGGTGAGAATTGTTTAAATAACACAGCCACACAAAAAAAATCGTTTTTCGGGCCTGGAGGTCAGACCATGTTGACTATATGTTTTTGGGGCCGCTGAATCTGAATCCGGGGTCCGAAATTCCCCAGCACGTCAGGATTCTGACATAACTTCATAATTTTTTTTTCAAAGTCCGGGGTTTTCCTTGAAAATCAAAATCCGGACGCGCTGCAGTTTTTTAGACCACGGATTCGGATCCAGCGACCCCAAAAACATATAGTAAACAAGGTCTGACCCCTGGACTCGGAAATAAAGTTTTATGAGGTTTTTTGAGGTTGTGTCAAAACCCTGATTTGCTGGAGTTTTTTGGACCTTAGATTTGGGTTTAGCGAGCCCAAAAACATATAATAAACATGGTCTGACCTCCAGGCCCGAAAAACGATTTTTTTCGTGTGGCTGTGTAATTAATAAATCTTGGAAATTTGAAAAGCATAATAGAAAAAAGTAATCGGAATTATATTTATAGTTAATTATGTAAAAAATTAACCCTATTCGTTGACAAATATCAAAATTCTGCATTTTTTTATGAAAATTATTTAAATAATTAATAATTCTTGTAAATTTACTGTAAATTTCTTGTAAATGAGCCACCGGAAAGACAATCTTAGTTGACTCTGTAAATAAATTGTGTTTATTCCTTGAAAAAAATATGTTTCTGAAAATTGTTTAAATACTTAATAATTATTGTAAATGTTCAAAGTATAATAGGAAAGAGTTATTTGAAAAACATTATTTATTGATTCCGTAATCAAATTGCGGCTGTTCTGTAAAAAATAGCCAAATTCTTAATTTGTTTATGGAACTTGTTTAAATGAATACAAAATCTTGGAAATTTGCAAGGAATTACATAAAAAGTTATTGAAAAGACATTCTTAGTTAATATTGTAAAAAAAGAGCCTATTCATTGAAAAATAGCCAAAGTCTGAATTTTCTTATGGAAATTGTTAAATTAATTTATTATTCTTATAAATTTACAAAGCATCATAGAGCAGAGCATCATAATAAGTCATCAAAAAGATATACTTAGTTAATTTTATAAGGAATTGAGTATACTAATTGAAAAATAGCCAAGCTCTGAATTTTTTGTATGAAAATTGTTTAAATAATTAATAAGTCTTGTAAACTTACACAGCAACATAGAAAAAAGTCATCGCAAAGACATTCTTAGTTCACTCCGTAAACAAATTGTACCCATAAAAAAAAAAAAATTGATTAGCATTTCGAACTCGAAAGTTCATTGCCTCACTACCCGATTCGGGTAGTATTTCTAAGTGGATAAATACTACCAGTGTGGGTCCACCATACCCACGACGGGTCAACAACACGCAGTATTCCCCGAACGGTCACCCATCCAAGTACTAACCGCGCCCAACACTGCTTAACTTCAGTGATCTAACGGGAACTGGTGTTTTCAGCGTGGTATCGCCGTTGACAATTGTACCCATTCCTTAAAAAATAGCCAAACTCTGAATATGTTTATAGAAATTGGTAATTCCGTGAACAAATTGAGCCCATTCGTTAAAAAATGGCCAAAATATTAATTTTTTAATCGAAATTGTTCAACTAATCAATAATTCTTGTAAATTTACCTAGCAACATAGAAAAAAGTCATCGGAAAGATATTCTTAGTTGACTCCATTTTCTTCAAAGATATATGAGCCAAGGATGAACACATTGTTTAATTTTCTAACCTTCTTTAAATTCCAGAAATAATTCTAATTTTAATGTTTTCTAAAAAAAAAGCACAGGATTAATTCATACTTTCAATTGTTTAAGATTACAATAATAGTTACAATTAGATGGACGTCAAATGCTTATAATTTGTATTGTTTACTATTCTAATGAAAAAATTGTCTTCCAAAATAAACTGTATAATTTTCAAAGGAAATATTATGCAATGAGTCAAAATATGAATTAAAATAGTAATTTTTTCTTTAAAAATAATTAGCCCAGGATGAAATCATATTTTCAACTACTTAAGATTTCAGAAATAGTTGAAACATGAAAGAAGTCATAGTCGTCGAAAATGTAACTAAAATATCAGTATAAATATTTTTGTCGCATAATGTAAACATATGGCCTCTCGGATCTACGACACAACACTGACACTGACACTGACACAACACATGCAGATTAGAACTGGGAACGATCACTCTATTGAAAACTTAAGTAACACGACTCAAAGCTAAACTTTGCTTCCTGGTAGTTCTTGGTGTGTCGATCAAAAGTCTTCATGGGAATCAAGTCCAGAAAATTAAGAGTTTTTGTGATATAGCCGTTCGAAGTTAAGGTTTTTATACATTTTACAGCAGCATAAGACTGCACAGCCGATCATACATTACAACATTTGCACATGAACACACACAATGCATGCTCTGTGACTACTAGGGTGGTCCAAAAATTCGACTTTCGATTTTTGGTGATAAAACCCCCCCATTTTGTTCGTTTTCCGGAAAAAGAAATTCCGTAATTTTTTTTTTTTTCAACGTTAACCCGTGCCCCCGGGTTTTTGAAATTAACATGGGGTTTTAAATGGGAAGAGCTCGATTTTCAAAAAAATGGAAAAAAGAAGTACTTGTTATCCATTTTTTGTCAATTAAAGTATTGTCACCTCTTCAGGAGTATTTAAGGAATAATTTCCACCCAATAGGTTTTAATTTTGACACACCTGAATCCCTTTAATTGTGCCCGGAAAAATGCCCCAAAAAATGCAAAATAGCAGTTTTCTATCAAAATCATGCTAAAGACGGTATTTAAAAAAAAAATTTTAACATGAATTATTTTTAATCGATAAGAGAGGAGTTTTAAAGTATATTTTAAATAATTTTAAATTGTTTAAACCATTTTTTTCCCCCTGTAAATCATGAAAAGTTATTATCTTTCAGAGTAAATCGTACAACGTTGATGAATGTCAAGAGTAGTATATTGTTTAACTTATTTGGCAATTATTTAAACAATTTTCATTTGTTTAAACAATTTTTTCTCCCTAAAATCGTAAAAAGTTATTTTTTTCTGAAAATAATGACACAATTGAAGAATGTTGAAAGCAATACATTTTTGAAGGATGTTTAGTAATTATTTAAACAATTTTGATTTGTTTCAACAATTTTTTCCCCCTGCAAAGCGTGAAAAAAACTCTAATTTTCTGGACTGAGTGCCCAGGAAGACTTTCAATCTACACATGAAGAACTACTAGGAAGCAAGATTTCACCACTTTTAGCCGAGAGCTATTTCCTATACAAATTCTGCGGGGTCCTTTCACCCAAACAGATAAACTTTCAACCCAGAAGATTAAATGTCTATAAAAAAGATCAATTTTCGACAAAAAATATAGTACTTAAATTTTCAGTTTAAAAATTTAATTTTTAGTTTAAAATTTTTATTTTCAACAAAAAAGATTCATTTTCATCAAAAAAGATTAATTATCCACAAAATACATGAATTTTCATGCAAATTTTAAAACTTTGGAGGAATTTTCAACCTAATAGTTAAATTTCTAGTCAAAGAAATTAAATTTCAATCAGAAAGGTGAATTAGTCACCAAGAATATTAATATTCTACCAAAAAAGACAAAGCTTCAACAAAATACAGAAATTTTCAAACAAACAGCTGATTTTTAAACTGAAGAAGATGAGTGTTTAACCAAACATGGAATAATTAAATTTTTAGTTTAAAAAATTCATTTTCACACAAAAGACGATTTTTTAACAAAATAGTTCAATTTTAAACAAAGAAATTAATTTTGAACTAAAACAATGAATCTTCAACCAAAAAAATGAATTTTTAACCCAGTAGTTGAATTTTCAACCCAAAAGATGAATTTTCTACGAAAAAAGTCAAATTTTCAACAAACTAGATGAATTTTTAATAAAATAGTTAACTTTTCAACCAAATAGACGAATTTTCAGGCAAAAAGTTTAAATGTTTATCAAAAAAGATTAATTTGTAACAAAATACCTGATCTTTTAACCAAATTTTGAATTTTTAAATGAACTTTCAACCTAATTGTTAAAGTTTTAACCAAAAAGGTCAATTAATTACCAGGAAGATTAACATTTTACCACAAAAGACAAAAGTTTCAACAAAACACAGAAGTTTTCAACTGAAGAAGATAAATTTTAGACCAAACATAGAATAGTTAAATTTTTAACAAAAAAAAAAGGATTTCCAAAAAAAAATGATGAATCATTAATCAAGAAAATTTTGAATCGAAAAAGTTTTTTCTATCGCTATTCACGAATAACGAAAGTCAAACCAAAGTTAAATTGACAAGATAACTCGAGCAAAAACTGATTTAAATAGCCTATAAATTCCAGATTTTTCCGTTTTTCTTTCTGAGAGGTATTCATCTTGCAAAATATAAAAAACCTCTCAAGTGTCAACTTTTGAAGTGAAATTTGCCATATTACAGGATCAAGATACATATAAAGAGAAGCGCAAAATTTTAATAGAACTAGCCAAAATTAACCTTTTGTGACCAACTTTGACTTTCAGGACTATTATTTAAATGTGAATAATACAATGAAAATATAGAAAAAGTTTTATTTTAATTTATTGTAAAAATAGCATTTTTACTGTGAATTAACAATAAAGTTACTCAAACGTGCTCATGTCAGATATAAATTGAAATATTGTTGTATGAATTTGTCTTCAAAAAATAAAATGTTACATTGTAGATCTTGAATTTTTCTCAGTTTCATCATGCACATAAATGTTAAATTTTTCTAAATTTTGAACTTAATTAAAAATAAAATTTGGATACAAAAATAAAATAATTTAATACATTTACAAATATGTACACAAAACGTGGTAAATGGAATCTTATAGAAAATTCGAATCAAATACAAATAGTCGAATTTAATTCTGCCATGATGCATATTTTTAAATTTTAAACAAAATATTAAAAATACGGTGTCGGATTATTACACACGCGGAGTCATATTGTGTTTATGAGAAAAATAATCTGCTAATTTTAAAGAATTGTAAATAAATTAAAGAAATCGTGTCATTTATATTGAATTTACTTGAATGTAAAGAAACTTCTGTAAATCATTCACGTTCTCAAATTACATAAGCTTTTCTGTAAAATCTATAACAAAATTTTGCAAAATGAATAGAGTTTCTTTTGTTTAAGAAAGGGTAATCAGTGCGCACGTGCCGCGCACAATGTTCTAGTAAAACAAAAACTAGTAATAATTCTCTTACCTATTGTTGTATTTGTGACCGCATGGCTCCACTCTTTCCCGAAAACTTTATTAGCTGACGTTATCAACTCTTTATATTTGGATTCAGCATCCACCTGATTTACTGTACTTTCCATTTTCGATGAATCTGTACTTGGCCCTGGCTTTATAGTACAAAATGATTTGAATGCGATCACGTGTTGAATTCGAGAGATAGAAAAATTAATGCCAATAGAAACTATAATTAAAACATGTCAGTTTTAGAAGATTTAAAAAATGTGGATTACATATACTTACAATTTTAATGCAGGACATAATGATATTAACTCTGCAAATACTGATAGTTCCTCATGCAGTAACAGTTGGAGATACAAAATGCGGCAAGATCATATTACATTTTTAGGCAAGTTTAAGCCTGTTCAATTCAATAAAAACAAAAGCATTCACGTGATGTAAACAAACCAGTTGAGATTTTTAGGTTAGAAACCTTGAAACATTACTATCATTATTCGATGTACACATATTTCAGAAACGAACCTTTTTCAATTCACTTGTAAAATATTGAGAAACACTTCTCAAATAAACTGGTTTTTGTTTTTATTTCTCGCCAGAAACAAAAACTTCAATTATAAGTAATTTTTCGAAAAATATGGTTTTTAAAACGTTTAAAAGTCAGTATTGAATTTAAAATTTCGCGCTTAGTATACAGCGCCATTTTAATCATTTTTATCTGTGTTAAAAATTATATTTTGTGTATAATCTCTAATTATTTGTTACTTATTTCGAATTATTAATTACAAATGCTTGTTTCTTCGCTAATTTGAATTAATTTCTATCTGTAAACGCGTTAATCGGAAAATATTCTTTGTCTATCCTAACCTTAAAATGGGAATATATCACTCTTCGACTCTTGATTGGTTATTTCCGTTTTAATCTGCAATCGGATTTGTGTTTCCAGTGATTTTACAGTGATTGAAAAGAAAAACTACCGAGATAAACAGACTACACGTGTGTGAGAGAAAAAGTAAAAAGCAGTATTCGCTGGCGTCTGCGATATGTTCGATTAAATGTTATTTTTCTGATTTATGTGGATTTTAAACGTATGTGAAGATAATTAAATAAATTTGTATTCCAAGAAATACTCTAGAACGTGAAAATGCCAGTCCTTGAAAGAGTAGTGTAAGTTCAAATTACTTGTTTCTACTTGACACGCACTGCACATGCCAAATTTTCTATTTTGTAAGAATTCTTTATTTTAACATGTTTCTATCAATTGCAGAAGGCCTACATCGCACAAAGGGAAGAAAGCACTTTTAAGCAAGGAACCGCAGTTAATAGAAACTGCGAAACAGACTTTATGTATAAAAGGTAGTACGAGTTCCAAACTTGCACATGACTGCATGAAAGATTTCGTAAGTCCAAATTTTCTATTTAATGTGTTAAAAAATGTATTTCATTTGCTGAAGTTCCAATAATTTGACTTTTTGAATACGTAGTTTGATTCTAACTACATAAGTTAGAGAATTTTTCATATATAACCTTAAACTCCACTCTTTGCAATTCAATTGTAAAATTACTGAATAATAATGTCTGAAATTGAATTTATACTGATAACCAGAAAATAAAATTGATATTTTGCAACAATCGAGAACCTCTGAAACGTATTGGTCAATGGAATTTATTGGCGCTTCAAAACTTGCAGCAGCTGGCATCGAATTCTAACATTTAAATGATTAAAATTGCAACAAATACTTTTTTTTTTTTAATTCTAGTATGACCTCAAGAAGCCTGATGCACAGATGATGACGAAGAAAAACGAAATTCGTCCATTTGAAGACATATCTCCCATTGAACGATTCGCATCGAAGCTGAATTCTTCCTTATTTATGTTCACTTCACACAACAAAAAACGACCTCACAATTTGATAATGGGTCGTATGTTTGAGCATACTTTACTAGACATGGTAGAGTTTGGTATTGAGAATTATAAAGGTCTTAAAGAATTCAAGGTCCCCAAAATATCCACAGGCATTAAACCTATGTTGATTTTCAATGGAGACATTTTTGAAAACAATCACGAATATGGAAGAATTCGAAATCTTCTGGTCGACATGTTTCATAGAGAACCAGCCAAAAATATTCGACTAAAGGGACTGGAGCACGTAATCAGTTTCACAGCTCGAGATAACAAAATCCTACTTCGCAGTTTTCGGTAAGATTTTTTTTAATACTAACTGTTGGGTAGCCGAGGCCTGGCGGAGCCTGGTGCCGCCAGGGCACTTTTTTGAAGGCCTGGCTGCGCTAAGCCTCTTTCTTGGCACACGGAAAATTTTAACGTAATGTAGCCGTTGTCTGAAAACGGATCTCACGTTTATAAATTCTTTTAAATAAAATTAATGTAGATAACATATTGAATTTAATACGAAACACTCTATATTCCTAAGATTTAAAGCCGAATTATATTTCATTTTGAACAAAATAGTTGCATATTTGACCAAAAATTATGACGTTAACAAAATAGTTAAATTTTCCAAAAATAATTAGATTTTCAACAAAGTAGTTGAGTTTCTAACCAAAGAATTCAATTTTCAGCATATAAATATGCATTTCCAATCAAATGGTCGAATTTTCAAACAAAAGGATTAAAAGTTCATCAAATATTTGAAGTTTCAAGACAAAAAGACACATTTTTTGGAAGACAGTTGAATTTTCATCAAAGAAGTTTATTTTTAACCAAGAAAGATTACTTTTCTACCATGAAAGATAAATTTTTAACAAAAGAGTACAGTTTTGAAGCTAAAAAGTTGAATGTTTTAGAAAACAGAGGACTTTTAAATCGGAAAATATGAATTTTCAACAAAAGAGATCATTTTCAATAGAGAAAGAGAAATTTTTTATAAGATAGTTGAATTCTCAACCAGAAAGATGAACTTTCAACAAACAAGAATAATTGCCTACTTACAAAATATATGAATTTTCTACCAAATAGTTGAATTTTCAACCAAAAAGTTAATTTTTCATCAAACAAGAATAATTTTCTACCCAAAAAGACAACTTTTCAACAAAATTCATAAATTTTCTACAAAATATTTAGATTGTTAACTTGTACAATATTCAGGATAAAGTTTCGACTAAAAGTGGAATAGTTAAATTTTCAGATAAAAACTGTGATGAAAAAATAATTTTCAACAAAATTGTTAAATTTTCTTCCCAAAGGATGAATTTTCGACCAAGAAAATTAATATTTTACCAAAAAAGACGATTTTTCAACAAATGTATTTAATTCTTAAGTCAAAAAGACGAATTATCTACAAAAAATAAAATTTCAAACCCAAAAATATGATTTTTCAACTAAAAAGATTAATTTTTACCAAATAGTTTAATTTTCTACAAAACAGGAGAATTTTTAACAAAAAAGTTTAATTAAAAGCAAATAGTTGAATTTTATCTATAATTATGAATCGGTAATAAAAAAATAACATTTTGACGAGGCAGATGAACTTTAAGACTTTTCAACCAAAGAAGATGAATTTTCAACCAAAAATTTTGTTTGGCAACATAGTGAAATTTTCAATGATGAACCTTCAATTAGAAAAATGAATTTTTTATGAAAAAAATATGACCTTTTAATAGTTTACTTTCATTTTCAACAAAATAACTACATTTTCAACCAATTAATAGAATTCTGAACCAAACGAGATGAATTCCGAACCAAAATTTCGAAATAGTAGTTTGGAATAATGGTAGCCTTAGTTTTCGAAATATCGAGGTTCGAGTTTTTACGCTCGAGCGCTCGATTCTCGACTCGCCACACACTAATTTTGTGACGGAAGGAAAGTTATATCATTACTATAGGTTTTTTTGCGTAGATTATGAATTTTTAAGCGAAAGGAATTCATCGCGTCGAGTTTTTGACCCTTCATATCTTAAACCTCTGTTTTAAATATTCTTTAATAACTCTTTTTATTCTCGATTTCAGAATTTTTCTTAAGAAATCTGGTACAAGAATCCCTAGAATCGAATTAGAAGAGATTGGACCACGTGCTGATTTATCCGTAAGACGTTCTCGTCTTGCATCTGACGATCTGTTCAAACAATCTTGCAAGAGACCTAAGGAGCTCAAGGTACTTTTAATATTTCTTAATAGTACTTGATTTATTTTAGTATCTGTATATTATTCGTGACAGAAAAACTTTACGTATAGATTATCAGACCTCGGACTCACTCCACTGTTGCTACTATTTTCTAGAATATATTTTATATATTTTCAAACTTCAATTTTTAAAACATTCCAAGGGATTTTAAGAGATTAAACAAATTTTAATACATTCCAAGGGGCTTAGAGGATTTTAATTCATTGTCAAGATTTCCAGGGAATTTTAAGAGATTTTAAGAAGATTAATCCTATTTTAGAGGATCTCAAAGTTATCAAAATTGTTGAAGAAATTTTGAGAGATATTACAAATTTCAAGATGATTCACTTCAAAGATAAAATAATTTCAATAGATTGCGAAGGTTTTGAAAGATTTGAAGGTTCTTTAAAAGACTTCTAGGGATTTCATGGGGTTTCAGATAATTTCAAATATTTAAACATTTGAAAATGATTTTTAAAGATATCAAAGATTTCAAGATGTTTTACGGGATTTAAAAACATTTCTAGGGATTCCACATGTTTTAAGGAATTACAAAAATTTCACATCATTTTAAAGAATATAGTATATTTTAAAATATTCCGTGGAATTTCATGAGATGTCAAAGAATTTCGTAAGATTGTAGATCGTTTTAAGAAATTACAAAATTTAAAATGATTTCGTAAGATTTCAGAAGATTTGAAGGAATTTTTGTGGTACTTACGAAATTTCAAGGAATTTTACAATATTTGAGGGATTCATAGGATTTCAAAAGAAATTAAAAGATTCCATAAGGGAAGGGAGCGTCTATTAATTACGTAGGGCTTTTTATGGGGGCGGGTCCAAAAAATCTTACGAATCCTTACTTGGGGAGGGAGTCCAAAGTATTCCTTAGTATTAATTCAAACTAGTTTTGGCTGTTGAAATTTCTGCAATTCTTTGAAATCAAATGAATTATTTTGAAAATTTTGTAAATTTCTCAAACATTTTTAAATGATGTGATTACTCCTTGAAATTGTATGAATTCTAAGGATATCGTACATAATCTCTGAAAACCACTTAAAAAAAAAAGAGCTACCTGGAAATCCCTTAAAATCCTGTATAAACTGTGGAAATTCCTTAACATTTTTTTAATTCTGTGAAATCTTTTGATATCCTGAAAATCGCTTCAAATCTTCGAAATCCCACAAAATTCCCTTAAGATCTCATAAAGTCACTGAAATCCCGTGAATTTTTTAGAAAATTTTGTGAATCCCTTAACATTTGTTAAATGATGTGAATATTCCTTGAATTTCTATCATTTCCATGGATATTGCACATAATTTCTTAAAATCCCTTTAAAGCAATTGAGCATCTTGAAAATCCTTGAAATCTTTTAAAAACTGTGAAAGTTCATTAAAATTCTTTGAGATTTCATGAAATCTTACGAGATCCTTGAAATTTCTTCGAAATCCCTTAAAATCTCTTGAAATTATTTAAGATCCTTCAAATTCCATGAAATATTTCGAAATATTGCGAGATTTCTTGACATTTTTGAAATCCCTTTAAAATTCATTGAAATCTTACGAAATCCTCTAAAATCCGTGGATATAATTTGGAATGTTTTAAAATCGTTTTAAATGTTTGCAAATCTTTTGATCCCATTACAATCCATGGATCTTCTTCAAAATTCCTGAAAATACTTCGGTATCGCTTGAAATCACTTGAAGCTCGTGATTTTTTTTTATGTTGTAAATCTCTTAAATTTTCAAAAATTATGTGAATATTCCTTAAAATTCTTTGAATTCCGTGGATATCGTATATAATCTCTTGAGATACATTTAAAGCAATCAATTTTCTTGGAAATTCCTTCGAATCCGTTAAAAACTGCAAACATTCCTTTGACATTCCGTGAAATCTTGAAATCTTCCAAATTCCTTGAAGTCAGTCAAAATTCGTTAAAATCCTTGAAATTCCGTGAAATATTTCGAAATATTACGAGGTCCCTTGAAATGTTAAAAACCTCTTTAAAATTCATTGAAATCTTACGAAATCCTCTAAGTTCCTTGGATATACTGAAGAATATTTAAAAGTCTTAAAATCTTTTTATATATTTGCAAATCCTTTTAAACTTATTAAAATCCCTTGATCTCGTTCAAAATACTTTGAGCTTCCGTTAAATCTTTTAAAATCCTTAAAATTCAGTGAAATATTTTGAAATATTACGTGATTTCTTGAAATTCTTCAAATCCCTTTAAAATTCATTGAAATTTTCAAAATCCGTGGTAATCTTTCCGAATATTTTGAAATCCCGTAAAGTCGTAAAGTATATTAAAATCGCTTGAAAGCCATTAATATTTCTCGAAATCCCTTAAAATCCTTAACAATATTCGAAAATTCCTTGAAAAATCGTTAAATTTGTTGAAATTTTAGAAAAATCTCAAAAATCCGCGGATATACTTTGGAATGCTTTGAAATCCCTTTAAATTCCGTGAAATCATCGAAACTCCGTTAAATCTCTCAAAATCCATTAAAATTCCTGAAAATCTTTTAAAATCTTATGAACATCCCTTCAAATCGCTTTAAATCTTCAAAATCCCATTAAAATCCTTCAAAATTCGTGAAAATACATACTTCGGTATCTCTTGAAATTCTTTGAAATTCGGTGACTTCTTTTGAAATATTTTACTTTTTGTCGATAATTTTTATACAAAGTCGAGATTTTCTCGAAAAATAATCAGATATGATTAAAATATGATGAAGATCAAGAATCTTTAATTCCTTAAAATCTTTTGAAATTCCTTGAAATCTCTGTTACTCTGAAAATAGTTGATATGTTTAGTGATAAATATAGAATCTTACGTAATGAAGGGGGGGGGGGGGGGGGGGCACAAAAATCGTTCAAATCCTTACAATAGGGGGAAGGAGTCTAAAATTTCAAAAATCATCCTTATGTAATTAATGGAGGTTCCCTAAGATTATACGAAATTTATCGATTTCAAGGGATTTAAAACAATTGGGAAAGTTTTTCAGAGATTTCAGAGGATTTAGTGCGGATGTCAACGGATTGCAAAGCTTTTAGTATATTTTTAAAGATCCGAAAGGATTTAACGCGATTTTATGAGAGATGTATATAGCATACCAGATCTCAAAAATGGTCAACTCCTCGATATTTAATAATTAAAAAATTGCATTAAATTATTTTGCTACTATTTATCAAAATCAATGCTACCATTGACACTGTTTTGAATTGTTGAATTGAGTCCGAGGCCTGGATTATAAAACTTTACATTATATTTTGTTTATTCCTTGCAGGTTAAGAAGAAGAAGAATATATCGGAAGATCCTCTAGGAAAAACACTTGGTCGTGTGCATATGGGAGCACAAAAACTGAACACAATTCAGACTAGGAAAATGAAAGGTCTCAGGAAAACCATGACAGAAAGGAAGCAGGAACGGAAGAGGAAGAGTTTGGAGTCTGAAGAATCAAATGCCAAGAAAGTAAAATCAGTCGAGTAATTTAATTTAATCAAAAATTAGTTTAATTGTTTATCCTAGGGTGTTTACATTTTTATACAATCTCTTCACCCTTTTACTTTTTCACCAGGGACCATGAGGAAGTATTCTTTTGATCCTGAAATCATTTTTTTCTGTAATGGTTATTCAGTAATCTTCAGTTCATAATTATGCAATAGCACATGAACACATATAAAAATATATATAGTTAATAAAAAAACAGAAATTTGAAAACTGAGCACAGAAAACTCTTACTACGCATGTATTATACATTGTTTCTGAGTATAATTATTTACATTTTAGTTTAGATGTTCTTTTTTATATTTACAAAAGTTTTCTTTGCGCAGTTTTCAAAGTTACTATAAAAAATAAAATGAGCACCTTGATTTGAATCCCACAGGCGATCAAATTGTTTCTAGCTTCATCACAAGCCTTCAGTACTTCTTTATTGGTTTTTGGATCTTCTAATGCTTTGCTTCTAACTGATTCTCGAAATTTGACAAAGGTTTCGACGACTTCTGTTAAATTAAACTGTGTCCCTTCCACACTAGTAGAATCTAGAAGTCCCAATTTTGATAGCACAGTTGTCAGATAATTGGAAACAGTTGCAACAGCCGTTGTGCTCCTGGCGTGCGAAACCTCCTGCAAAACATTTTTTTTTTAAATAAATGTTGATATAAATACTTTGTTCGTAAGAATACTAATAATAATGTATTTACCCGATCTTGATTCAACATTTTGTTTCCAACTCCAACAAGTTCCACGATCGATTGAATCGCTTCGAAGGTGTTAAAATCATCAGCAAGAGAAGCAAGGACTCTATTTCTTGTGTCATTCAAGCTCTGAAATAGAAATAAAATCTTTGTTATGTTTTCGGAACTCAATTTTTAACTTCCAGGGCTCGGATCGTCCGACTTTTTTCATCTTTTTTCAATTTTTTTTTAAAGCGACTTTTTTATTAAAACTCATTGAAGCTTTATACCTAGAAAATTTTTATTTAATAGCGTTTGGAATAAAAAAATGTCTAATTTCGTGAATCCGTATTCAATGTTTTAATTTTTTCAAAATGCAAGCCTTGACAGTAGGACATTTTTAGATCGAAAACGTTTAAAGTCGATTAATTTCTAATTCAATTAGTCTACATACTCTTTTCCCTATTTCCCTTTTTTAAAGAATTCTTCTTTTTCCTCCCTTATTTTTTTGGTTAAAAATTCGACTATATGGTTGAACTTTTAATTATTTTGTTGGAAATTCATCTTTTTTGGTCGAAAATTGAACTGGTTTGTTGAACATTTTTGGACAGAAAATTCACCTTTTGGATAGAAGATTTATCTTTTATTGTAGAAAATTAATCTTTTTTGGTTGAAAATTCATCTTTGTTGGCTGAAAATGAAATTTTTGTTAAAAATTTAACTGTATTATAAAAATTCGTCTTTTTGGCATGTAAATTCAACCATTTGGTTAAAAACTCATTTATTTTGTTGAAGATTTGTCTTTTAGGATAGAAAATTCGTTTTTTTTTGTTGGCATGAAAATTTAACCATTAGGTTACAAATTTATCTATTTTGTTGAAAATTCATCTCTCTTGATTGAAACTCCAAGTATGTATCTCTTTCTAAATTTAACTGTTTGGTTAAAAAATCAATTTTTTAATTCAACGATTAGATTAAAAATTCATCTTGTGATGGAAAACAAACTTTTATGTTGTAAAATTAATTCTTCGGTTTAAAAATGTAACTGTATTCTTACCATTTCATCTTTTTGGCTTGAAAATTCAAATATTTTGTTGAAAATTCAACTACTATTTCGTTGAAAATGCAACTGTTTTTGGTTGTAGTTTAAGTTCTTTTATTTGAAAATTCGTCCTTATGTGTATTGAAAATTCATCTTTTACGGTGGAAAAGTAATATTTTTTGTTGCAAATTCATCATTCTTGGTTTAATAAGAACTTTTTTGTTAAAAAATCAACTGCCTTCTAAAAAATTGGGGTTTTCTTGAATTCTTTTAATTCAACTAACTAGTTGAAAACTCATTTTTCTTCTTTACAAATGATCTTTTTTGTAGAAAATTCAACTCTTCGGGTTGGTAATTCAACTTTCTTTAAAAAATTCGTCGTTTTTGCTTGAAAATTCAACAATTTAATTGAAGATTAATTTTCTTTGTTGGAAAATTCGATCATTTGGTTAAAAATTTATTTTTCGTAACTATTTGTTTGACTATTTTCTAAACCATTCGACATTTTATATTGAAAACTCATTTCTGTTGTTAAAAATTTGTCTTTGGGTTGAAAATTCAACTACTTTGTTGAAAATGCGATATATTTTGACTTGAAATCTTAGAAATTCAAATCTCCCCATATTAAATATAATATTGTATCTATATTAATTTCCTTTAAAAGAATTTATTCTATTTTCTTGAAAAATTCCCCTTGTTTCGGGGCATTTTGGGCACTCAAGTCTGAATTATTAAAAAATGAAAATTTTCATATCCAAATTTTACAGCTTCAAATTTAAAGCTTTAATTGTTAAGTATAATTTCAAGTTTAATCTGTTAAAACTAAATGTTCCTGAAATTCAAAATTAATGTCATTTACAAACTTCTCTTATTTGAAAATAGTCGAAGTTGACAAGTTTGACTGTTCTGAAAGAAATACTTTAGACCGGAGATTCAGAATCCTTTAATTTGAATGACTATTGTTAAAAAATTGTTTTAACTTGAAGTTTATTTTGATGGTGCAAAGAACATGTGAAAGTCAATGAGAATGATGTATTCTATATTCCTAAAGAAAAAAAGTTATTATTTCAGTCATTTAGTGTTATATTTTTATGCGACTAATGCGATTTTTTTAAAGCCTTCTAGTCGGTCCGAGTCCTGAACTTGAGGAAAACTTATGTGCTTTTTTCAAAGCTTAGAATGATAAAAATCTGTTTAAAAACATACGAGCAACAGAGAAGACTCATCCACACATCCGCCTTTTTGTTTTCCAGCTACGTAGTTGTCGCAGTCACTTATAAAATTTTGTATCTTCTTCAGCGTGAAGACTGCATTTTGCATCGCATCATCAGAAAATTCAATACCTAGTAATTTAAAAATGAATTACTGATGCCTGAGCTAGTCCTATTTTCTGGCTTCATATCGTTACCTCTTCTGTAATTTGTCATCAAGCATAACAACCTGAACTGATTAGCGGTATATTTTTCAAGAAAAGATCCTATGCTGATAGTATTCTTCAAACTTTTTGACATCTTCACATCTCCTTTTGCGTACAAATGCCCAGCGTGTATCCAGTAGTTAATCCACTGATCCGTGTCGTGATAACAACACGATTGAGCTTCTTCATTTTCGTGATGTGGAAAAACTAGATCTACTCCACCACTGTGAATGTCGATATTGTTTCCGAAAATGTTGCTAAGATTGAAGAATTATAATTACTAATTATATTATATTAATCTAACCAATTTATTTTTATTTCATTGACATTAATCAAGTATAAAAATCTTGGTATTTTAAATTTAAACTTCTCGAAAATATACCTAGCCATCGCACTGCATTCTATATGCCAACCTGGTCTTCCGTTTCCCCACGGCGATTCCCAAAAGGGTTCGTTCTTTTTCGATGCTTTCCACAATGCGAAATCGGAAGACGATTTTTTATCCGCATTCGGTGTTTCCAATTGTGCTCGATTAAACTTTCCATACTTTCCGTACTTTAATGTATCAAAATATACAGAGCCTGGAAAAAATGTAATTCCTTCTTTGAAATGTTGGTGAAATCTTTGAAAATTTTGTGAAATCATTAACATATTTTGACATTTTTTTAACTTTTCTGAATTATTTTCTAATTATCTTTGTGAAATCTTTGAAATCATTTGAAAATTTGTTAAAATCTTCTGAAATGTTTGAAATTTTGCGAAATCTGTTGAAAATTTTGTAAAAATTCTGAAATCTTCGAAAGCTTTGTGAAATATTTTGAAGTCTTTGTGAAATTATTGAAATATCTGTGAAATCTTTTGAAATATTTGAAATATTTACGAAATATTTTGATATCTTTGAAAACTTTGTGAAATGTTTTTAATTCTTCTGAAATCTTTGACATTTTTCAAATCTTTGATAACTTTGAGAAATCTTTTGACATCTTTGTAAAATCAGTAAACTCTTTGAAGTATTTTGGCATTTTTAAAAACTTTGCGAGATCTATTTAATTCCTCTGAAATCTTTGTGATAGCCTTACAATTCTTTGAAAACTTTGTGAAATCTTCGTGAAATCTTTGAAATTCTTTGAAATCTTCGTCAAATCTTTTGTCGTCTTTAAAATCTGTGAATTCTTTCAATCTTTCTGAAATATTTGTGAAATCTTTGAAAAGTTTGTGAAATCTTTTGAAAGCTGTGAAATCTTTTAATCTTTCTGAAACCGTTGAAATTTATGAAATTATTGAAACCTTTATGAAATATTTTGACATCTTTGAAAACTTTGTCAAATCTTTTTAATTCTTCTGAAATCCGTGACGTCTTTGTGAAATCTTTTGAAATATTTTGACATATTTGAAAACTTTGTGAAATGTTTGAAATCTTTCAAATTCTTCTGAAACTTTCGTGAAATTCTTTGAAACTTTCGATAAGTTCAAAAATCTTTTGAAATCTTTGTAAAATCTGTGAATTCTTTAAATCTTTCTGAAAGCTTCATGAAATCTTTGAAATAATTATGAAATCATATGAAACCTTTGTAGAGTCTTTGAATATCTTCGAACTCTTTGAAAAGTCTGTCAAATCATTTAAAAGCTTTGAAAACTTTATGAAACCTTCGAAATTTTTGTGAAATCTTTTAAAAAAATGGTCAAATATTTTTAATTGCTCTGAAATCTTCCTTATCTTTGTGAAATCTTATAAATCTATTTTGAAAAATTCGTGAAGTCTTGAAAACTTTCTGAAATCTTCGAAATATTCATGAAATCTTTTGACACATTTAAAAACTTTGTGAAATCTCTTTAATTCTACTGAAATCTTTGAAGACTTTGTGAAATATTTTGAAATCTGTGAAATATTTAATCTTTCTAAAACCTTTGTAATCTGTGAAATTATTGAAATCTTTATCTCATAAAATCTTTTCACATTTTTAAAAACTTTGTGAAATCTTCGGTGAAATATTTTGAAATATTTGTTTTAGCTTTGAAATTCTTTGAAAAATCTTTTGAAAGCTTTGAAAACTTTGTGCAAATTTTTTCAAATGTTTGAGAAATCTTTCTTTAATCTTCGTGAAATCTCTTTAATCTTTCTGAAATCTTTATGGAATCATTGAAATCTTTCGACATCTTTAAAAAATTTGTGAAGTCTTTTTAATCAGTCATTCGAAAATCTTCGTGAAATATTTGAAATCTTTTGATATCTTCAAAAACTTTGTGAAATCTTTTTAAATATTTGTTAAAATTTTGGTGGAATCTTTCAATATCTTTGAAAATTTTGTGAAATCTTTGACACCTTTAAAAACTTTGTGAGATCTTCTGAAATCCGTGAGAAATATTTCTTATATCATCATGAAATCTGTTAAATCATTTGAAATCTTTCAAATCATTCTGAAAACTTTGTGGCATCATTACAATCTTTTCAAAATCTTTTAACATCTTTAAAAACTTTTTAATTCTTCTGAAATCCCGTGAAATATTTGTTAAACTTTGAAAACTTTGTGACATCTTCTAAAATCTGTGAGAAATATTTCTTCAATCATCGTGAAATCTTTCAAGTAATTATGAAATCTTCATGAAATCTTTTCGAAATCTTTTGACATCTTTAAAAAATTCGTGAAATCTGATGCACAATTAAAAAACGAGAGGTCAACCTCTGGCAACAAATTTGTAAAAAGGCGGAAGATATTTCTGAATCACCAGAGGCAACTTCTGCTAATATCTCCAAGTAACTAGAATATAAAATATCTCGTACCATCTGGAGCTACATACGCTGCACCTTTCTTAATAATTTTATCGACGAATTCGATAATCTGTGGTATGTGATCCGTTACTCTGCAGCTCATATAAGGAGTTGCAACATTCAAAGACTTCATATCTTTAAAAAACTCTTCTTCGTAAAACTTCGTCACGTTTTTCCATGGCTGATTGGAGTCTGCTGCACGTCTAATTATTTTGTCATCAATATCGGTCAATCCCATTATGAGAATTACGTCGAGATTAAAAAATTCAGACATTATTCTCCGAATCGTGTCAAACCTCACGTATGTGCTAAAAACAAGAATATAAAATAGCCGTTTTTAGTTATAGGAAACTAACTTTTTCGCTCCTGAATTGAGTCTAAAAAATAACTCAATAAAACTTGAAGATAATTCTCTTTAATTAATTTAATTAATCAGTGCTGTATAAGTTACCTTTTTTTAAGTAACTAGTTTCAGTTACGTTACTTGTAACTGTAACTAGGTGAAGTAATTTCAAGTTATCTAAAAAGTTACGTTTTTCAATTCCTCAATTTTATAATTTAAAAATCAAAACAAATAAGATGATCATTCATAAAAACTTAATTTAAAAAGAATTAGGCATTAGTCAAAGTAAATAAAAAATAACAATATATTTTAGCAAGTCAACAACAGCATATATTTGGAATAAAATTAAAATTGAATAATAGATGTCACTCTGAATATCCTGCCCATGATATCAGATTCTGAACGCATTTTGCTTTTCCGCATTTTTCGGCAGGATCGCCAGAATGACTTGTTTCGTTGGCTTTATTTTCATCAACCGTTGAAAATTATTTTTCAAACTGAATTTCATGTTTAAATCACGACTCACGTATTTAATCCTAGCAATTCTATTCTCCCGTTTCACCGTACTATGCAAATCGTAACTTTCGCTTTAAATTCCTAACATTTCAGGTAAAAACATTGCATTTTCAACAAAATAGATTACTTTTGAACAAAAGAGTTGAATTTTTAAGCCGAAAGGATGAATTTTCGAGAAAAAAAGTTACTTATCTACCAAATACTTGACTTTTTATACCAAAAATATTAATTTTCAACAAAATAGTTAATTTTCAACAAAATAGTCAATTTTCAACAAAATAGTCAATTTTCAACAAATTTTCAAACCAAAAAGATAAATTTTCTACAAAAGAATTAAAGTTCCGACGAAAAGGTCAATTTTTAACCAAATAGTTGAATTTTCCAAAAAATATTAAATTTTCTACCCCAAAAAAAAAAAAAAAAAAAAAACGAATTTGGAACAAAAAGAGATCAATTTTCAACTAAAATTGTGAATCGTCAATGAAACAACTGAATTTTTCATAAAGCAGTTCAACCAAGTGTGTAATTAAATTTTCAATGAAAAAAACGAATGTTCGACAGAAAGCTGAACCAGGTACAGAAATTTATTTACCAAAATAGATAGATTTGCAAACCAAAAACAACACTTTTCAACAAAAGAGTTACATCTTCAAACCGAAAATATAGATTTTTAACAAAAAAGGTTCATTATTTTTCAACCAACTACTTCAACTTTCTACCAAAATACTGTAATTTTTTACAAAATACGTGAATTTTTAACCAAAATAGATGGATTCTCAACGAAAAATATAATAGATATTAAATGAGTTGGTGTTTCATTGTATGAGCTTTAGGGACCAGTAATAAAAAAACTGTTTCTTAATCAGACATTTCGACTTATGTGGGTGTCCTCCTCAGTGATATATTTCTAAACAAAACCAAATTTACATTTTCAGTAACATGTTAAACAAAACAAAATTTATATTTTCAGTAATATGCTTTCAATAAACTTAGTAGTGGCGAACAATATATGATTTTAGAAATTAAAATACAATCACGAGTCTTTTTGTTGTATAATTTTTTGTTCGAAATACAATAATTTCTCTAATATTCATAGAATTAAAGAATATTAAAGAATAGAACTGAAGAATAGAATTAAAGAATAGAAACAAAACGTCCGATTAAATTCACAATACATGAAAACCCATAAGACTTCTATAAACCATCTTCAAAATGGACCGCATTAACCAAACATTTCTGATATGTAGACAACAGATGCAATTTTCAACAGACTAAAATTATTGACAAAAGCGATAATTACAGGAAACTTCTGCTACTGGAAATGGTTCACATTGCAAGTGAAACAAATACTGACAATCAAAGAATAGGCATTCGAAAACTTTTTTCTTTTTGTAAGGCTTTATTTAAGAAACAATTCCGACATCCCTTCCTCTTTTTATAAGGTTTTATTATAAATACTTTCAATTCAATAAGTTTTTTAATTTTTTGACTGTCGTTGATCCTTTCATTATTACAATAATTGATACTGAAACAACAATAACATATGATATAAAGTAAGTTCAAATAAATTTAAAAGAAAATTTAAAAATTAATGAATGCAATACATCAGTACCCCTCGATGACAAGAATTTAAAATGAAAATACAGGAAAGTCTCTGATTTCAAATGTACGACCTTTCCTTTAAATCTCAGTGCATTCTGAGCTCTGATATGCACTTCTCCCACTAAAATTTTAAAAGTTTAAACCGTTTAGCCCGTTCCACATAATGCCCTTAGACTTTCAAAAATCAGTCATTTTCCAATAGTGACAACAGCAACTAGCCACTTTCGTTATACAAAAAAATGACGGAAAATTAAATTTAAAAAATTATCTGCAGTGTTCTGCAACAAATGTTATTAGTGCAAGAGTGATGTGATGATTTTCTTTCACAATTGCTAAGGTTAGTAATGACATACATATAAAGAAATACATAAAAAACTGATGAGATTAGAGAAATTGTGGATAACGCAGAACTGTTTTTCAAATTTAAAACATTTAAAAATTCGTCAATTATCATTACTATAAAAAAGCAGTTTTCTAATTATTCGTCATCGTTTTCCAAATTCTTTAATTAGTTTATTCATGTTTTATCGTGAGATTGTTACAATTATTCACATACTAATTATACTTCATTTTATATTCTTTAATTCTATGCATATTAGAAAAATGATTGTATTTCGAACAAAAAATTATACAACAAAAAGAGTCGTGATTGTATTTTAATTTCTAAAATCATATATTTTTGGCCACTGCTGAGTTTATTGAAAGCATATTACTGAAACTGTAGATTTGGTTTTCTTCAACATATTACTGAAAATGTAAAATTGGTTTTGTTTAGAAATAAATCACTGAAGAGGACTCCAACATGAGTTGAAACGTCCGATTAAAAAACACAGTTTTTATTACTGGACTCTAAAGCCCATACAAAAGAAACACAATCTCATTTAATACTAGAGGATTAATACAATTTCCCATCATGAATATAACAGATATTATTTCAAAAACAACAAAAATTTTATTAGAAATCAAACCCAGTCGAATTCAACCAAAAAATACGAATTTTCAAAAAAATAGTTGACATCTCAAACAAATCAGATTAATTTTCTGCTAAAATAATTGAATTTCCAATCAAAAGAGATGAGATTTTTGTTACAAAAAGAGATAAATTTCGCAACGAAAAAGTCAAATTTTGAACCAAGAAAGAAAAAAATGTTCACTACATTGTTGAATTTTCAAACAAAAAAGACGAATTTTCTAAAAACAAAAAAAACAGTTTCATTTTCAAAACGGAAATATGACTTTTCAACAAAAACCGAGGGGTCTACTACTCTGATATTCCTGGTACACTCACTAAAAGATTCCCATGTATTCTTTCAATATTTGCAGATATTCTTAATATTCTTTGTATTCCCAAATATTCTTGATATTCTTGATATTCCCTTATATTCCTACACATCCCCACATATTCTAAGTATTCCTAAATATTCACAAAAATTCTTAAATATTATATTCCCCATTTCCTTGATTACCTTCCCTTCCGTTCACCGATTGTATTTGTATAGCTTCTTATCTGGGCACATAAATCGAATGATAATTTATTTGTAACTTATACAAGTTTAAAAGTTATGGACTTCGAATAACTAATTTTAGATTGTTGGTTTAAAAAACTTTAAATTCAAAATTGATCAAGTCTTAATATATATTATTGCTTTATTTTTGAAATTATTTATTGCTTGATTATGACCGATTATGACGTGGAACTTTTAGGTTTTCTAATTTGATATTATTTAACTTTACATACCTTTTTTTAGCTTAATAAAGTTTGAATGCTTAACTTTTAAATGGTCTAATCTCTAATCTGATCTAAGGGGCCGACAAAGCCGATGAATTCTAAAAAACATGCAATATTTAATATTTTAAACAATAAAAGATTTTTATTTTAAATCAAAAACAGTTGAATTGAAAAAGATGAAATTTCTACCAAAGGAGATGAACTGTCACATGCAAAAAAGATTTTCCAGACAATAAAGAAAAAATACTTCATCAAAAACGTTGAATTTTGAAGCCAAAAAGATTAGCTTTGTACAAAACAGTTTAATTTTCAATCAAATAGATGAATTTTGAACTAAAATTATAAATATTTATACAAAAAAATGAACTTTGTAGAAAGCAGTTCAACTTTTAACGAAGGAGTTGATTTTTCAACCTAAGAAAATTAATTTTCAACAAAAAATGTAATAGTAAATATTTTAACAAAATATATTTTAATTTTAAGTCAAAAACAGTTTAATGTAACCAAAAATAGGAATTTTCAATAAAATACGTGAATTCTCAACTAAAACAGAGTAATTTTCATCCAAACTGTTGCATTTATCAAAAAAATGGATTTTCTAACAAAAAGAAAGAATTCTCAAGAATGATTTTTCTAAAAAAAAGATAGATGTTCAACCAAATAGTTGGATTTTCAACTAAAAAAGATAAATTTTTCGCTAAAAATTTAATAGTTAAATTTTCAGTGAAAAAAAAATTGTTTGGCCAGAAAAACGAATTTTCAACAAGATAGTTAAATTTTGAATTAAAGAATCAAATTTCTAACTAAAATTATTGAATAACCTACATAACAGTTGAATTTTGAATACGAAAATGTGAATTTTCAACAAGAAAATTAATTTTTACCTTAACAGATTAATTTTTAACCAAACAATTACATTATTAACCAAAATAGATCAAATTTCTACAAAAAGAGATGAATTTTTAAGCCTAAAAGGCGAATGTTCCACAAAATAGTAGAATTTTCAACCAAAGAAAAATTTTTTATGTAAGAAGAAAAACATTTTCAATCAAATTGTAGAATTTTCAAGTCATAAAAGACTGAATGAACTTACAACCAAAAATAGTTGAATTTTCTTATTGGGTTCTAATCATTCGCTAAATTGTACTAAAATTGTAACTAAATACTTATTATTATTAACCCATTTAATGTTCTCAAACTAATTTCATTAAGTTTCTACGTTTATTCAATTAACAGAATTTTTATTTTATATGTAGTTTCGTTCCTACGTTTATTAAATCTTAGCAAGATTTGAAAAGGGAGGGAGGGGACAGCAAATCTCATGGTATTTCACATGGGGGAGAGGGGGATGAATATTTCAGAAAAACACCTCACGTGAATTTCGAGGGAACCTTTATTTATTTGTTTATTCAATTATTATTATTTCGAGAATTTATGATTATTTTTGGATCTCGGAACAGCAAGAGTACGTGAGTTAGCGGTTGCAGATGATAAGTTTGTTATGGCAGAGTCAATCGAAAATTTGCACAGGATATTGAGCAAACTGAATATAAGCATGAAGAACAGAGACCTCAAAATTAAGGTAAATAAAAAAAATTATGGTGTTTTGAGGGAAAGGGTGAAAGTACATGTAATTTAATATATATAATTTAAATATATTCCGAAATATTGTCTCACATTCACAAATATTCCCTCATATCCTCTCATATTTCTACATGTTCCAATATTTTTTGTATTCCCAAATATTCCGATATATTTGGTATATTCCGGAATATTTTTTTAGGGAATATATTCCTGTTACACGAAAAATCAGAGTGGTCAACCCCTCGACAAAAACGTTACTTTTCATTCAAATAGTTGCATTTTCTGCTAAAATACACAAACTTTCAATTAATTAGTTAAATCTTCAACCAAAATAGATGATTTTTCAACGAAAAATATAATAGTTGATATTATTTTAACCAAAAAATATTTTAATTTGAAAGCACAATCGAATCAATTTTTTCCCGTAACAAAGAAAACGTAACATTAAAGTAACTAAAATTAAGGTTCCAAGTTACTGCAAAAATCGTAACCCAAAAGTTACAAATAATGTAACTTCTGGTAATTTAGTTATAAGTTACTACCCAACACTGTAATTAATAGTTACACATCTCAAAATGTAGAAAATTACTACCTAGCATGTCCAATATGAGCAGAATCGTACAGCGTTGGTCCACACATGTACCAAGTAACGACATTCTTATTTCTTAATATTAATGGAATTTTAGACTTCAACAAAAGATTATAGAGAGAAATATCTGTTTTAAATCCCTCAGGCTGTATCCACTGCAAAGTTTTAGGTTTCTTCAACTGTGTGTTTAATAACCTTTTCCAAATTGAGTATGAAACGTGACTCACGAGTTTCATCTCGTCTTCTGCACTTGTTTCTTACAAATTGAAATATATCACTAATTTATTAAAGTTACAATAAACTAAACAATTAATAATCAACTGAGGAATTAAATTCATCACAGAAATTTCGTATTGTTGACAATTTTTGACATGCGGCTAAATTCCTAGCAGACGAAATTGAAAAACAGGTTAGGTTATGTTGGTTACGTTCCAAATCGTCCCGCATTTTCAGAAACTACAGGGTGCTCAGGGCTGCTCGAGTCAAAGTTCTGCAAAAGTTCAAGTTGGATAAAAGAAAAATTGCTTTTTATATGCAAATTAATAATAAAATTGTTTAGTTTATTTATAAAACAAGGTACAAGTGTCACTTAATCAGTTTGAAAACAATTAATATTTTAAGAAAGTTTAAGAAAGAACGTTTAAAAAACAATTTTCCAAAATCAGTTTATTCTTTTGGTTTATTTATTTTTTTATTGAAAAAAAAATTTACCAAAAAATGGAATAGTTAAATTTTCAGTTAGAAACTAATTTTTAACTAAACAGATATATTTTCAACCGAAAAAAATGGATTTTCATATAAAATTATGAATCTTCAACAAAAAAAAATGATTTTTTTTTAAACTAGTTCAAAACTTTTAACGATGTTGAATTTTCAGCCGTTTGACATACCCTGAAAAAAAGGTGGGGAGGCCGGCCCTCCATTGCCTCCATACAATCTCAGCACTGAGTTTAACCAAAAAACATGAATTTTTAAAACAAAACGACTAATTTTCAACAATGTTTTTTCATTCAAGAAAGATGAAAAATTGCAACTAGCAAATTGTTGAGTTCTGAAGCCAAAAAGACTATTTTTTTACAAAATAGTTACATTTTCAATTCGGAAATATGAATTTTCAATAAAAAAGTTCATGTTCGTCATATAGTAAATTTTTCAAGCAAATAGATGGATTTTCCACGAAGATAGTTTTTCTACCAGAAAAGACATTTTTTTAAACAAAATACATTAATTTTCAACAAAATAGTTCAATTTTCAACCAAAGAGATGAATCTTCAACAAAAAAAAAAAAAAAGATTAACAAAGTAGTTGAATTTTCAAACAAAAAATATTAATTCTCAACGAAAAATGTTATAGTTGATATATAAACCGAAATAATATTTCGATTTTATATCAGAAACAGTTTATTGACAAACAAACACGAAATTTCAACAAAATAGTTGAATTGTCAACCAAAACAGATTAATTTTCATCAAAAAAGTAAGTCTTCATGTTCAGTCAAATAGTTGAATTTCCAATCAAATAGATGGATTTTATACCAAAAAGTTGATTTTTTTAACCAAAAGTAACGATTTTTCAACACAATACATGAATTTTCAACAAAGCATTTTGAATTTTCTGCAAAATAGTTCATTTTTCAACCACAGAGTTAAATATTTTTAGGCCAAATAATGAACTACTTACAAAGCAGTTGGATTTTCTAGGAGAAAAGATTATATTTCTTTTACAAAAAAAGTTAAATTGCAACAAAAAAATGAAATCAGATAGTTGAATTTTCTATGAGAATAGTTTAATTTTCAACCAAAAACGACGATTTTCTAAGAAAACAGTAGAGTTTTCATCCAAAAGGATACATTTTTTTTTAAACATTTTTTTATTTTCAACAAAACAATTAATTTTTTAACAAAATAATAACATTTTTCGTCAAAAAAGATTATTTTTCAATTCAAAATATAATATTACGCTTCAATAAAAGAGAATTATCTTTCAATCAAAAATAATAAGATTTTTGATTGAAGATATTCATTAATTCAGTTAAAAATTCTTACTTGGTTGAAAGTTGAACTCCTTTGTTAAAAATTCATTTTTTTTTTTGTTGAAGATTCATTTCTTCGTTGAAATTTTATAATTGTGTAAAATTTGACCCCCCCCCCCCCCCCCAGTTTTGTCAAATGTCCACGTTTTGACACCCCTGAATCCGAAAAACCTGTTTTTACGAATGTGTATGTCTGTCTGTTCGTCCGTCTGCCTGTAGATTTTTAGTTTGTTACCACGATAAGTTTCGAAAGAATTGACATACACCAGGCCTCAATATTTGAATGCGCGATCGCACGCGTTATATGAATTCCTAGAATTGCTGGTCCACGCCGTTTCTCAGGAGGCAGGGCGAGAGACGGTTGCGACTCCGCCTGTGAAGGGACGCATGCACTACTACTCAGTCAAGTAGATTGCGCAATATTATGGAAACGGTTCAGGCGGCCCTGACTGTTTACGTTTCGTTCTACGCGCTACATGACCAAGGCTATTTTCAGCCAACCCCCGAGATTGTTCATCTATCGAGGCTCTGGTGTATTGGATTGAGATAGAATTTGAAAATTCTATGTACGGTTTTTCGTAGTATTCTAAATGGCGAACAATTTATCCTCATGACTTTCTTCGACAAAAAACAAATTACCAGAGTTATAGCATTTACAAAATTAAATAACAATAAAATGAAAATTTTAAGCCAAACAACGCACGATATGAAAAAAAGCCAAGAGGAGAAAAACATTTCTTTTTAAACACCCTATAAGATTGTCATAACAACTTTTTGAATTTTCTTGAAAAATCGAAAATTCAAATTTTGTTCGCAAAAAAAAAATAATGAAAAATAAAAAATTCTATTTTGCGGTCAAACTATACAAGATACGAAAAAATATGGATTGATAAAAATTGTGCATTCAAAAAAGATCTAGAAATCTGTCAAGTATCACTTCTTGATAAGACGCGTAGTTACAAAAACGACACAGGTTACAACAAAAAATATCGAAACAAATTTTGTCCGCCCAAAGAAGAACTACAAATTTGTTCAAAGTTATTATTTGATAGGATGCGTGGTTTTTCTTTTATTCGTAGAAAACAACATTAAAACTATAAAAATTTAATTTTTGGACAAACGACGCTAACTATATGAGAAAAATGAATTGACAAAAGTTGCTCATCCAAAAAAGAGCTACAAATTCGTCACACAAGCTACAATAAGGTTTTTTTAACCAAATTTTTCGCCTAAATAATATATACAAATTGGCTCAAAACTAATTTACGCTAGGATGAGTATTTTTAGTTTGAATTGTAAAAAAATAACATTGAAAGTATAAACAAATTAAGTTTCTGGAAATTAAGATTTTGCATGAAGTCGCGGGTGAAGCACGAGATACGTGATGAGAATGTGTTCCTTAAAGCCAAAGGAGCTTTAACAAAAGAGAATTCACTATCACAAAATTACAAATGTTTCGGTTGTAACAGTACAGTTCGATATAGTACAGATTTTGGTTGAAAATTCAACTTGGTTGAAAGTTGAACTACTTTGTTGAAATTTCATTTTTTTGTTGTTGAAGATTCATTTTTTTATGAAAATTCAACTCTTTTGTTGGAAATTTGTCTCTTTTGATATGAAATACATCTTTTTGTTTTAAAACGCACCTTTTCGATTAAAAAATAATCTTTTTTTTAATGATGATTCAACTATGTTTTGTTAAAAATTCATTTTTTCGGTTGAAGATTCATCTCTTTGGTTGAAAATTCGTATTTTTGAATCGAAAATCAATCTTATCAGTAGAGAATTAATCTTTCTTTGAAAATTCGTATTTTTAAATCGAAAATTATTCTTATTAGTAGAAACTTATTCTTTTTTTGAAAATTCAACTATTTGTTTAAAAATTCACTATTTCATTGAAATTGCATCATTTTTACTTGACATTATAAGAATTTTATGCATTAAAAATTTAATTTAATATAGTAAGTTTTGTTATTCTGTATTCAAAAAAGCAATTTTTCATTTATCCAATTTTAATTTTCGCGGAACTTTGACTGGAACAACCAGAGGAACAACTAGCACTACCCACGGCTGGTAGGAATTCGGAATCGGAATTTGGCGGGAAACGGGATGTTGATTTTTTTTATTTTTAACCTCAAAGGAGTCCAACATTTTCGATGTTTTCTATCAGTTTTGTGAACAGTTTCTCATATTAATTTAATTAAAGTGTTGATTAAAAAGTGCAATTATGGCAGACATAGTGCGCTCAACGTTTTCAATGTATGGCCTGACTATTACAAAGTAAGTAGAAGCAAAGTATTGAGAAAAAGTCGAATTAGGGTGACCGAACGTCCTGATGTATCATGACATGTGCTGATTTTCTGATTTTTGTTCTATGTCCTGATTTTGTATGCCCGAAAACGAAAAGTCGAAATTTTTATATCGCGAACCTAAATTTGATTCATAATTTATGAGGACAGAGTCCCATTGTGACCACTCAATTCATCTTCAAAAACATGACATGTCTGGAATTTTACTAACATTTAAAAAGAAAGAAAAACATCGAATTTCCTACAAAAATTGGAAATTCTGGAAAGTGTTTAACATAACCAACATATACGGATTTTACTCAATTATTTAAATAACACTTTTGAACTCAAAAGAGCTATTTGTATAATTTACAAAATTAGGGAATGAACATGCAAGTTTTTTATTCTGTTCAAAATTGTAGAATTTTATTCAAAACAAAAAAGTCATTCATTTTGTTTGAAAATTTAACGGTTTTCTTGAAAATTCGTATTTTTGGTTTAAAAAATATTCTGTTGTAGAAATTCTTTCTCTTTTGGTTGAAAATGCAACTGGTTGGTTGAAAATTTGTTTTTAATTGTATTTTGTTGCAAATTATTATTTTTTGTTAAAAATTCAACTATTTTGTTGAAATTTTTTTTTTGTTCGAAACTTAATTTTTTAAACTGGAAATATAACTATTCTATTTTTTGTTGAAAATTATTCTTTTTTAATTGGAAATTCGTGTATTTTGTTGGTTGAGTATGAACTTTTTTTTTGAAAATTCATCTGTTTTGTAGAAAATTCATATTTTTGGCATGAAAATTCCACATTTTGCATGTAATTTTTTTCCTTTATTGACTGAAAAATCTTTCTTGGTTGAAAATATGTCTTTTTGATTGAAAAATCATCCTTTTGTTGTATAAATCTAATATTTTTTGCCTAAAAATGTATCTGCTTGGTTAACAACTGTTTTTGGTGTCAAACTAAAATAATTTTTCGTTAAAATATCAAGCGAAAATTCAACTATTTGGTTTAAAATTCGTTATTTCTATTGAAGCTTCATCATTATAGTTAAAAATTAATTTCTCATAATGTTACAAATTTAACCATTTTGTTGAATTTTTTTTTTTTTTTTTAATTAATTTTTTAAGCTGAAGATTTAATTACTCCGTGTTTCGTTAAAAATGTATCTTCTTTATTTAAGAATTCATTGTATTTGATTGAAAGTACTATTTTATTGAAAATTCGTTTTTTTTTTTCAAAAATCAATTTTTCTAATTGTAAATCTAACTATTCCATTTTGGGTTAAAAACTGCTCATTATTAGTTGAAAATTCATGTATTTCTTGAAAACTCGTCTTTTTGGTAGAAAATTAATATTCTTTGTTAAACATTCATTTCTTTGGTTCAAAATATAACTATTTTGTTTAAAATTCCTGTATTTTGTTAAAAATTCCTGTATTTTGTTAAAAATTTATCTTTTGAGTGAAAAATTAATTTTATTGGTTGAAATTTTGTCTTTTTTGTTGAAAATTTAACCTGAAAGAAAAATTTATAACAGTCAGGACAAATAAAAAATGGTATTAAGGGTGGGGTCACTCTAAGTCAAGTTTGCATATTCGCTTTGTTTTGATTGAACAATATTCTTCATCGAAATAAAATTCAGACATTAAAGGCAACGGTGTATAAAAATGGTATCAGATACCTATTGAAGATTCTTTCTTTTTAGGAACTTGAGCCATGAGGTATATTTAAAGTTAAGGAAATTACCTGCAAACGTGAGAGAAGATACGCTGACAAAAATCGTAGAACAGTTACTGAATCAAAACCTTGATACTCCAAACATTCAAAAGGAGCACATCGATCGTGCAGTAAAACTATTGGTACAACCAGAATCTGCACTAAAGGATACAGAAACCATTTTAAATGTCATAAATGCCTATGATATTCCTAAAGTGCAGTACGATCTTAATAGGAAGAAGTTCTTAGTTCGGAAGGTCGAGAAGGATTTCTATCCAGATGCGATACACAAGTCTCATGTTTTTAAGGACAGGCTTGATTTATTGTACTATCGAACCTTGAGGCATGAGTTATTCACACCTTCCAAATTTGGTCAATCTGACGAAGGGAAATTAGAATTAGTTCCTATTGAATATTTACTTAGCGAAGCAAAGACTGACCACGTTTACGTCATTGGACTCCTTTCGCAACTTACTGAAGGACAATTTTATCTGGAAGACAGCCATGGGACAGTGAAACTGGATCTGAAGAAAGCAATATCCTTTTTATAAAAACTTCAAAATTATTTTAAACTGGCAGTAAATGCTAGGTTTAGCACTTTACCTTTCTATTTCCTAACATTCAAAGTAGGGGAAACCACCCTACAGTAGATAGGAAAAAATTCGACAGCATTTAACTGCATCAGTTTCCAAAAATAAAGAAAGATGATCATTGTTCAATAAAGCTTACATATTCAATTGAGTATTCTTATAGAAAAAAAGTATCACGAAATTAATTAATTAGCTGTATTAAACCTTTTTATTAGACCTAGTCAAGGGTACGATTTTAATTTAATTTATTATTATATATATTATTATTTTAATATTTATTTAATATAATAATATAATATAATATTAATATAATTAATTAATATTTTAATTTAATTTCGATTTATCAATAGATAATCGTTTCTGGTACTGCTCCTGGGCAAGTCACAATACTCAATTCTGGATAATTATAATTTATCATTAGTATACTTACAATTGAAATCAATTCATCGAGCAAATAATAGTTGAAACTATGATTATTTTACAAAAAAACGCAAAAGTTTAAATTATTGACATTTTTTTCATCTCTGATATTTCGGAAGATTGGTACGAGATCTTTAATCTTCATACAATTTAACCTGACTTATGATTACAGAAAAGTGCAGCTTTTTTACATATCCTAATCCTAAAAATTATATTTTTTCCGGAAGGCTCCTTAAAACACAATTAAAATTTATGAGCTTTTTAATAACTAATAATTTACATTATTTTCTTAGTTGATTATTAAAAATAATATGAATTTAAAAACTTCACGAATCAAAATAAACGAACAAACACAACTTTTAACTTAAGACAACAGCAAAACAGTCGCAGAGCTGCTAATTTTGAAGGGAGACATTTTTTGTAATTTTTCGATTAGCTACTGTTGGTTATCTACTGTTTGAAAATGTAATATCCAATAAAATGTCCTTGAATATTTATAAATATTAAAGAAAGAATACTGTATTAATAAATATTGTTCGTTAAACTTCAAGGTTCGATTCTAATGTATAACTATATCATAAAAATGTTTCTTTAAGTTGAAAAGTATGAATAAAGAAGAGGTGAAATTTTGTTTTCAGGTTAAAAATAAATTTTTTGCTCTCACGCATTAATCAATTATAAAAGTTCAATGAAACATCTTTAGACGATATAGTATCTTTGCTGAAACGTCATACTAACAAAAGTAATTAACATTTTTTGTCAGTTTTCCAGTTAATTAAGATTATCTACTGTAAATCATTATCTACTATAGGGTGGTTTCCCCTATATGAACATTTAAAAAATACATTATTACAAAAGTTTTAAAATATGAAAGAGTTTAAAAAATGTTTGAAACAATAATTAATCATTTCAAATTGAAAGCATTTGAAATAAGGGGTTAACACTTCGATCTTTCTTATACACTAGATTCCAAGATTACAGGGTTACATATAATTACATGAGATTGCACAAGATTACATGATCTTACACAAAATTTTATGAGATTACATATGGGATTGCACAAAATTACACAAGATTTTGGATGAAATTTTTTCCTTTATTGACTGAAAAATCATCTGTTTGGGGTGACTTTGTTTCAAAAATGCATCTCTTCGTGTTGAAAATTCGAATTATTTTTGTAGAAAATGCAATATTTTTTATAATGAACTAAAAAGATGAAAAACACGAAAAAAAGATTCATTTCAACTTTTTTCAAGCTTTTTTTATGCAAATTAATAATAATATTGTTTGGTTTATTTATTAAACATAGTACAAGTGTAAGTTATTAAGTTTGAAAAAAAAAATATTTTAACTTTATGAAATGATGTTGAAAATTTGAATTATTTTTGTAGAAAATTCACTATTTTTTATAATGAACTAAAAAGATGAAAAACACGAAAAAAAGATTCATTTCAACTTTTTTCAAGCTTTTTTTATGTAAATTAATAATAAAATTGTTTGGTTTATTTATTAAAACATAGTGAAAGTGTAAGTTATTAAGTTTGAAAAAAAAATATTTTAACTTTATGAAATGATGTTGAAAATTTGAATTATTTTTGTAGAAAATTCACTATTTTTTATAATGAACTAAAAAGATGAAAAACACGAAAAAAAGATTCATTTCAATTTTTTCAAGCTTTTTTTATGCAAATTAATAATAAAATTGTTTGGTTTATTTATTAAACATAGTGAAAGTGTCAGTTATTAAGTTTGAAAAAAAATATTTTAACTTTATGAATTTAAGAAAACTTAAGAAAGAACGTTTCAAAATCTGTTTATTCTTTTGGCTTATTTATTCATTTATTGGAAAAATACCCAAAAAATGTTGTTAAATGTTAATGTTAAAAATGTTAAATGTTTAAATGTTTAAAATGTTAAATATTAATGTTAAATATTGTTTGTTAAACTTCAAGGTTTGATTCCAATGTATAAATATATCATACAAATGTTTCATTAACAAGGGGACCTTTAGGTCTGCTATTTTTGTTTGAATTGATACTTTCCTCAATGAAAAATTTATGCCTATTATGAACTTTAAAAAAAATAAAGAGAATCGAAATTATCTTTTTGTTTGAAAATAAAACTACTTAGTTGAAAGTTAAACTCTGTTGTTACAAATTCATCTTTTTGTATCAAAATTCATCTATTGAAGATTAATCCTTTTAGTTGAAAATTCATCACTGAATTTTTTGTGTGTAAAAAGTTAGATACTTAACATGTTAAGAGACAAAAATTCCAAAATCTTTAAAAATTGGAATTACCATCGAAGAACTTTCCAAGATTCAGGAAGATTTTTTAAGATTTAAAAGAGTTTCAAGATTTCCGGCGAGATTTTCAACTGTTTTTATGAGTCGCTGTTTTAATTTTTAGTTAAATTTTTAGTTAAATTTTTTGGACTAGTCGGGATTATATGATGTTTCAAAAGGTTACAAGGAATTACAAAAAATTAAACGGGATTAAAAATGAAAAACGCAACTGAAAAAAGATATATCAAAATCAATAATAATATAAGGGACTGTGTCGTATACTGAAATATTCAAATATTTATTCTCTGGATTAATTCTGAAATATAATTGATATTTTTCAATTCTCCTAAGTTTGTAGTCGTGACAAATGTTAGTACATAAATTACGTAAAGTCTTTTGTGTAAGAGGTCTGGGTAGGTCAGGGATTTTTCTATGCTGTCTTATATGGGGTTGGAGGGGGATGGTCAAAACTATTTCTAGCCTAGGATATTTTGTTGAAAATTTAATAATTTTTTTAAAAAAGGTACTTTTTTTTGAAAATTCAACTGCTTTGTTGTAAATTCGTCTTTTTGGTTTAAAAATTCAACAATTTGATTTTCATTTTTTTTTATTTCTTGACTAACCAATTAAGTTTTATTAAAAACTTAACCATTTTTTTAAACATTAATTTTGGTTTTAGAATTAATTTATATTTGTAGAAATTTCATCTTTTTTTGGTTAGAAATGCAACTGTCTGTTTAAAAATTAATCTGTTTTGATTGAAAATTAAGTTTTTTTTTTTGAAAATTCAAATTTTTGTAGAAAATTCGTATTTTTTGCTAGAAAATTCAACTATTTGGTCGAAAGCTCAACTACTTTGTTGAACATTCATTTCTTTGGTTGAAAATTCAACTATATTTTGTTTAAAATTTTTATTACTATTTTTTTAAATTTATGCTTATTATGAATGCGTCCAAGGCCTCAATATTATTCTACGACTTTATTTTCCTTAACTCAAGCACACAACTTTCAGTCGGGTTTGATTATGGAAGGCTCTATAGTAATCGCCAATGGAAATTACATAGACAACGTTTTCGAGGTAAAAAATATCGGGTTTCCACCCCCAGAACCCACGATTAACACTCGAGCAGCTTTCGGAGATGTCAACACCTTCGGTGGTGACCATCCCACAACTCTAAAAATGTCGGAAAAACTAAAAAAGCACGAGACAGTAAATCAGAACGAGACACTGATATTCGTGTCGGACTTCTGGGTAGACGATATAAAAGTGATCGAAAAATTCACAGAGATACTTGAAGGGTATTCGAGCCATGCGCCCGCTGCTTTTGTACTTTGTGGCAATTTTCTAAGCTTTCCACCGGATGCGACCAGTCCTCAAAAGCTGAAGGATGGTTTTAAAACTCTTGCAGATATTATCACTCGATATGATAATCTTTTGGCAGAATCCAAGTTCATTTTGGTGCCTGGCCCCTATGATTTGGGTGCGTCAAGAATTCTGCCGAGGGCTTCTTTACCCAAGTCTGTACTAAAGGATTTCCTGGCGCGAATACCTGGTGCAATTCTTGCAACGAATCCCTGCAGAATACAATTTTGTACGAAAGAAATCGTCGTGCTTAGGGAAGACACTGTGACAAAACTGTGTAGAAATACTCTCAAGTTCATTCATAATAGTGATGTTTATGAACAAGTAAGTGCTTCCTTCATAAAAATATTTTTTAATACAAAATCAAAATGTTGGCTAACTATTTGTTCAAAGTTTTTCAACAGCTAAATTTGAGCTGAAATTAGATTCTGAGATGTGAGGACAAGAAAATAAGTATTATCAGTTTGTTTTTAAAGTTATATGAATGTAAATTTTCCTCCGATTCTTGAGGAAATTCAAAAAGCTTTTGTTTTGAAGATTTTAAATGTGTCGAAAAAGAATCTAGAAAACTCTAAAGAATGTTTTATTTTTTAGGATTTTACAAATTATTAGGAAAAGTTCGAGTCTGTTTAAAAGATATTGAGGTCTGTTAGAATGTTGGAATAAATTTATAAATATTTGATCAATTTTCGGAAATCTTTCAAAGTTTCAAGATATTTTTAAACTCTTCAAAGCTTCTAAAATTCCTAAATATCTTTAAAACTATGTAAATCAAATTATTCCTGAAATTTCGAAGTCTCACAAAATTTAAAAGATTGCCTCATTACCTTCCAGATCTTTATTTTTGACAATTTCGCAAATATTTTGAATGGAATCTTAAGATTTTTTTATTGCATTGAAATCTTTCAAAATCTTTATAAGGATTCAAAATTGTATTTCGAAATCTTCAAAAATCTACATAATGACTTAAATTTGTTGACATCTTCAAATTTTAAATTATCTTTGAAATTTCTTCGATACTTTCACATATGCTTAAAAATTATTCGAATTTTACCTAAAATGCTGGCAAAATCTTTCAGAATTATAAAAATTATCTTAAAATCTTCCAGATTCTTTTTTGTTTGAAAATGTTTCGAAATGTTTTAAAATCGGTTTAAATAATCTCTAAACATTAATTTTTCAAAATAAAAAATCATAAAAAATTTTCCCAGGAATCTTAAAATATTTTTTTATTCTCTTGAGACTTTTAAAATTCCTAAAAAGTTTCTAAATTTTTTGTTTGAAATCTTCAAAAATCTACTTTTAAAATGTTTTGAAACCTTTTTAGGTTTAAAGTTCGAGTCAATTCAAAATAAATTGAGGGTTTTTAAATTTTTGGATTCTTTAATATTTTTTAATTCATTTGGAATTCACCCTAAAGTCTTATTAGTTAATCCTAAATTCTTTTAAATTTACTTGAATTCTTCTAAATTCACTTGAATTCTTCTAAATTCACTTGAATTCTTCTAAATTCACTCATTTCCACTCAATTAAATGGATTTTTATGTAGTTTTTGGTAATTCACCCTGAAGAATTTCATGCCATTCTTTTGAATTCCTTTGCATTTTTCTACTTTCATTTCAAATTTAATGAATTTTGTAACTATTTTGAATTGTTTTCAGTTCACTTGCATTTTTTTAGTGCACCTTTAATTTTCACAAATTTGACCGAATTCTTTTGAATCCAAAAGAAAAAAAAAAAAAGAAAAAACTAAAATATGTTGTATTTTTTGCTTTTTTCAGTATGCAAAGTCTATAATCTGCCAATCTCATTTAATTCCATTGACTCTGCAAGCGATGCCTGTTTATTGGAAGTTCGATCATGCTTTGCAAGTTTTCCCTACTCCAGATCTTATTGTTGTTGCGGATGCACATATGCCGTACAAGACAATTTATTCGGATTGCCACGTCATCAATCCGGGTTCTTTTCCAAGAAGTAATTACTCTTTTAATGAGTACGTACCCGCAGAAAATATCATCGAAGTTTGCGCGGTCGGCGACGTAACTGAATAAGGTAATCGAAAGAAGACTCGTGCTTCTGTATTTTTACAAATACATTAAGTTTATAATAATCACTGAATTTTATTTATTTATTTAAAAAAAATAAAAAAATGTTATATGTACATAAATCATTTTCATTCATGGAGAAGGTCTTAACAATTTATTTACGTAGGCAAGGTATCTATCTACCCTACCTGGAAAACCTGGAATTGTAAGGGAATTTTTATATACCTGGAAAACCCTGAAAATGTCAGGAATTTTTTTCGAGAGCGTGCTTAATTTTGTTAAGCATTGCAATATAAAATTGAATAAGAATTATTCAATTATAAAAGTAGCTTTATATTACTGTATTTAACAGTTTTGTTGAAATTTTGTTTGAAATTAATTTTGTTGACTGAAATTTGAATTATTTTATTTTTTGTTGAAAATTCGTTCTTTTTGTTTGAAATTGAACTGTTCGTTTCGAATTTCTTCTCTCTCTTGACTGAAAAATCATTCTTAGTTATCACCTTTTTTTAATGTAACTATTTTTCGAAAAGCAATTTTTTTTGTTAGTTGACATTTTTTTAACTGTAAATATAACTAGTATTCTAATTTTTTATTGACAGTTTATCTTCTTTAGCTGACAATTCGTCGTTTCTGGGAGAAACTAATCTTCTTGGTTGAAAATTCATCTTCTAGGTTGAAAAATGGTCATTTTTGTTAAAAGTTCATTTATTCTAAATACAGATTCATCATTTTTAGTTGAAAATGCATCTTTTTAGTTTGAAATTCAACTATACCAGTTGAATATTCCATCATTTTAGATGAAAATTGATCTCTTTGGTTAAACATTAATTTTCTAAAGGGAAAATTTAAATATTCAAACTTCAATTTATCTTTTTTAGTTGAAAATTCATGTATTTTGTTGAAAGTTCGAATTTTTGAGTAAACATTAATCTTCTTGGCTGAAGATGCAACTATTCCAGTCAAATATTCATAATTTTAGTTGAAAATTTGTGTTTTTTAGTTGAAAATTAATGTATTTATGTTTAAATATCGTATCCTTTGGTAGACTGAATTTTTTTGTGTAATATTAATTTTTAACTGAAAATTCAACTATTCCATATTTGGTTGAAAACTGATCTTTTTTAGTTCCAAATTCAACTATTTGGTTGAAAATTGATCTTTTTAGTTGAAAATTTAACTATTTGGTTGAGAATTCACGTATTTTTTGAAAACTTATCTTTTTTGGTAGAAAATTAATCCTTTTGGTTGAAAATTCAGCTATTTGGTTGAAAATTCATTTATCTTTTTGAAAATGCAATATTTTTACTTGAAACGTTAATAATTTGAAGCGATTTAAATTGAATTTCAAGTATACGACGATAAAATAAGAATTGGTTTGAATTATCATTCAAATTCATGGACTTTCGAGTGAAATTCGAGAAATGATTAATTATATATTTAGTATTATTTAATTACATAATTAATGCCAATAAAAATAAACTGAAAAAAATTATTTATAATAAACTCGCGAAGCTGTATACATATTCCGAGTAGATTGTTTTAAAAAATGCGAAATATTTTAATGTCTCCATACTATGAAGTATGAAAAAATATACCTGGAAAAAACCTGAAATTGTCAGGGAATTTTTTCCAGTATTTGGTAGGGTGATGGAAAAAGAAACAAATTGTGGACTATGTACAGCATTTATTACAGCTTTCGCTTATAATAAACTCCTTCACTTTTACAATACTCGAGGAGTCACTTCGGTTGATAACTTACAACAAATTTAGTACTAAGATAATAATGGTACGAATAGTCTTAATCTGAGCATAAAAATAAGTTAATCACTCGATAAGAATTATCGATTATCTGGGAAAACTCAAATCTCCAATAATAAAATTGATGCTATATCAACAATTTGTATTCCCATTGATCAATTAAGCCTCCAGTTTACTTTTTTTTTTCTCAAAACATGCACTGTATGTAATATTCGCATGTATAAATATTCGTATGTACGTTCGCAGAATGTTTTTTTTCGCATAACCATATGACAGGTACAAGTGTTTTCTAATATCTCGAATCATAATGAAAGCAGCCACTGCCGATCGTTAAACTACATAACTGCCAAGTTATACATTTTAAAATACGAAGTTGTTTTCTGCACATAGTTCTGACGATCGTGTTTTTTTCTTCTTTTTTTGCGCAAATACGCCATATCATTAAGTGCGCTCTATCATTAGAAATTATTTCAGCATAAATTGCTTTTCTAAATTAAATGTACCTGCCATTATATTTTAAATATCGAAATTTTGACAAAAATAATACTCTAACTTAAATTTAAATTGATGTATTCTGAGATTTGTATTTTCTCCAGACCGTAATGAGTTGATTGTGAAGCTTTCTATTTTCCTGAGCATTAACCAGCATTATTGTGAAAAAAAAATGAGAAATGGATTGATGAGGTCGTTGCGATTAATCTATTTTAAATACATCACAGAATGTAATTTCAATTGTTGCTGTAGCGAAAACTCCGGATACAAAGATAGGAAGAGATTGATAAGACTGTAATTATGTAGACTATCAACAACGCAATGTGTATAAAGTTAGAAATAGATTAGAGAGAAACCAAAGATAAAATCTCAACTTGCAAAACGTGGATATATCATTAAGCTCTCTTCATTCGAAACAAACAAGTGTCTTCGTAACTATTGCACATTAAGGTGGAGTTTTAATTTCACTCTAAATCAATTCCGCTTGCCACATAAAAAACTACGAGTTATCGCTTAGCGTAAATTATTTTTCTTGTCGACGGTAGGAAGAGATAACTGAATACTCTCGAGAAAAGAGTGCAACTAAATGTATGTTGTTTTACATAATCAGGATTTACAAATATATCTTTAATCGAAAATACAAAACACTTACTAGTAGCTTTCACATTTTCCTGTTGCCTTATGTTTGAAACAAAAAGGATTCAAAAAATGGTGTAAACGTGGATCCGTGTAATAATCTAAGAATTTTCACGTACTTAAAAAGTATTTGAGTCGGTTCGGGCTAAAATCACTTTCGAATACGAAGGAACGATTTAATACAATGTTACTTACATCGTTCATCACTATATGTACAAGTTTTAGAATTGAAGCGTTACCATGCGATTTCAGTCAACGGACATTGTTTCAGTCCTCCTTACCACACGTTTCACGAATTTTCGGTCAGCATGACCCCTTTACCTGTAAACAGACCAAGCATATTGAATAGTACTTTTATGAAGAAAAACGTATCCTCAAAAATAAAAAATAAATTATTAAAAAACTAGCCTTTTTAAATCAATTCAAAATTAGTTTTTAAGCCAAATTTACAGTTTTCCAACCTAATATATATTTGTTTAATTTAACAAATTTTAATGTTTATTAAAAATGTTATTCTTTAGTCTGCATATTATCAAAATTCCTGTTTACTTGTCGCCTTTTTTGATTGATAATTCATCATTTTCTAAAGACATTTCAACCTTTTGGTTAAAAATGCAACTGATTAAAAATTAATCGGTTTCAGTTGAGAATGAACTTTTTTGTTGAAAATTCAACTGCTTGTAAAAAATTTGTATTTTCGGCTGAAAAATTCAACAATTTGGTAGAAAATTTTACTGCCTTGCTGAAAATTGATGTATTTTGTCCAAAAGTCATCTTTTTATTTTGATAATTTAATTATTTTGTTGAAAATGCATTTTTGTTTGTTTTTAAACTTCATTTCTTTTAAAAATGATTTCACCTTTTCTAGTTAAAAATGTCATGTTGAAAATTGAACTAATTTGTTGAGCATTCAACTGATTAGTTGAAAATGACCGTTCTTGTTGGAAATTCATATTCTCGGGTTGAAAATTTAACTGTTATACAGAAAAGTCGTCTTTTTGGCTTAAAAATTCAATAATTTGGTAGTGAATGCAACTATTTCATACACAATTAATCTGCTTTGTAGAAAATTCGTTATTTTAATGAAAATTCATTCTCTTACATGAAAATTTAACTACTTTATTTGGTTAAAAAATTTATCTTTTTAAATTTATAAATTCATTTTTTTTTAAATTTAAACGAAAAAAAATATAAACGAAAAAATTATCAAATAAAATTTGGACTAGATCACATCCATTTTTCAAATTATTTAGTTGAAAATGTATGTATGTATTGAAAAATCATCTTTTATATAGTAGAAAATTAATCTTCTTGGTTGAAAATGCAACTATTTGGTCAAACATTCATATATTTTGTTAAGAATTCATCTTTTTTGGTAGAAAATTAATCTTCTGTATTGAATATTAATCTTTTTAGCTGAAAATTCAACTGTTTTATAGAAAAATCACCTTTCTGGTTAAAAATGCAGCTGTACGGTTTAAAATAAACCTGTTTTGGTTGAGGGTTCAACTATTTTGTTGTTCATTGTTTCAACAATTGTTTCAACAATTTGTTGTTGGTGGTTCAAATTTTCAGAAGAAAAAATTACGGAATTTATGCGCGGCCCCTAATCAGCTGTTGAGACAATTTTCCAACATGTTCTGATTCGTTGAGTGGCAGACATATTATTTTAACAAATTAGCAAAGAAGTTCATAATATTTTTTAAGGAAAAGTAAAGAAATAGTGACGTTAGCTGACAATTGTGAAAAAAGTGACTTCAGTGTCATTTTTTTCGAAATAGTAGGAAAATAATTTAATCCCTCAAAAAAGTGCCAAATAGTGTCAATAGTGTGGTGAGTCCGAGGCCTGGATGGTCGAAGAAACCAAACGATGGAAATCGAAATTTGAACTATGCGGAAAAGCAGTGTATTAGAGTTCAAGAAACATCAACTTTGAAAAAATTATGGTGTAACTTGATATTTTTTTCTAAATTATGAAAAAAGATTACTGTATAAATTTGAGACAAATCGGCGTATACTGAGTCTTCACCAAACGAATAAATGAATGAATAATGAACTATTAAAAAAAAAATTAAAATCTATTAAAAAAATGCTATAAAATTATATTAATCAATGAATTCATGAAGATAAGTGATTTTGAATATAGGTCTATGTATTCGTCTTGATTTTCGCTATAATTTAAGATGATTTAGAAACCACAATAATTTCAATATATGACGAACAATATGGAAAATAGGGATGAGTAGCTATCAGTTGGTTGGGTAATTTGCAAAGCATTATCATGCCTGCATTGTACGTAATTTCGGACGTTTAATAACGTAAATCTAAAGTTTATACACTTAACTACATGAAGCAAATGTGATACAGAGAATTTTGACAGTACATTAAACAAATTTAACGTTTTTGAGAGAAAATAAATAGTTTTTATTTCTAAAGCCTAGTTACAATGGGTTCAACACCATATTTTATTTTGCAAAATATGAAAACAGTTACTTTTCATGGAGTTACAAAAAAAGTGTTCAGAAATAGTCGATTTATGTAAAAATGTTTTTTAATAACAGCTTTCCCAGTGTTTTGACCTATAGGAAATTGTTCGACCCACTATTTCCTACCCAATGTTGATCAAATGCCGTTTATAAGAAAATTATTTATACAGTAAACTTCCTTTTATTTTAAGGACCTTGAAACGTACCCGACCAATTATTTTAAGGCTGGAGGGGCCCCCACCTCTACCGTGATTTCGAACTTTATTTTTATCAACGACGTTCATTGGCTGCCCGGCTTTGTATCGCTGCGCTTGCGCTAATCAATTTTTTCAACTGCGCATTTGGCGAAAACCGCGGTCGATTTAAAATCAATAAATACTATCAATATGAATATAGACAAATACCCCCCAAAATTCTTAGAAAAGTTGAAAAATTCGCGGTCGTTTAGCATGACAGTGTTTTTCAAGCGCCTTTCAAGTGGTTTTGTTGACGTATGACAATTTTCCAACTAAAACTCAATATAATATATCAAAAAACGACTCAAATATTTCGCGCAATAGTGAGTTTTCCAGAATGGCTTTGCGGCCATGCTGGGCTAGTCGAGGAAAGGGCAGCCGTCAGGGCCGTCAGGAAGGTTAGCATATGTGGGACTGCCATTGCACACGCGTTTTTATTCTAAACACAAAGGTAAATTATAAAGGTCTCGATATTAATATTTTTCAAGTGTTTCGCGAATACAATCAACTATCCGAAAATTGAGGTGAGTGTACCCGTTTCTGATCAAATCGATCTGATTTACTTTTACGTTTATCATATTTTCTCGAAAACGTCGTGAGACGTATTCCCGTGACGTCTTGAAGAAATACTCAATTCAAGGCTTCCCGCTCTTCGGGCACCTTTTTTTTCATTGGTCAGCCACAGACTTGGAGGAGAGTGTACAGGGACCGCGGTGGGAGGTGACGAAACTGCGCAACTTAAAATAAGTGCGCGTAGGGGGGTTAAACTAAGTGAGCTTTAAAATAAGTGATCTTTAAAATAAACGGAAGTTTACTGTATTTATTTTATATTATTATTATTTATTTTTATTATTATTCATACAATATTATATTTATATTAATGCAATTTTCAACAATCTTTGTAAACGCATGTTCTAGTGTAGACCCTCAAAGGTATTTATCATAACTATACTGTTTTTAAAACCGCCTGATTCTGTGCAGCTAATTAGTAAAGTCAAGGTATAAATACTTTTTCAGCATAACCTCAAAAACACTCGTAAATCTGCAAAATTTTTAGCCATTGCTACTTTCTTTGAGATCAATATTTTGAAATTTATTCATAATTATTTGACGAGTACCTGATATATATTATCTGTTTGATTTTTGAGAAAACTGTAACTTTGGTACATTAAAATAAAATCCTAAAAAAGAATAATTAATTTGTTGTAGGTTGACGAACGCCTTCAACTTGCGCATGCATCAGATACAATTTTGATAAAGCTAGGAAATCATAAATGTAAACACAATAAATTACAGAAAACTATTTACACTTATGATTTCTCAGACTTTTCAAATTTTTTTCTAATGTATTTTTACCAGTAGGAAAGCCTCAAATGCCTGATAAAATTCTTTCGCCATTCTTATAGATTAATTCTTTTTAAACATGGGTCCATCAAGCATAATTTTTCGCCTAGAGAACCGTAATTCAAAAGCTGTGAAATATGAATGTTTTAAAGCACATTTGACTAACGCGGAAGTTGAAGGCGTTCATCAATCGACAGCAATTCCAATTTCGAATTCCATCATTTTGTTTGACTCGTGACATGTTGACATGTTGTTTTTTTTAATATACGCCTTCTCATTTTAAGATTTGTAAAGAAACACATCGACTGTTCTATTTTTATTGTTATCTTTCTTTTTTTTCAGATAGACTAGTTTCTTTGGCATTCCTTTCTTTAATGTTTTATTTCTTTTTGAAAAATAAATTTTGTGAGTGCGATAAATTTCTTATATCACTTTGCTGAATAAAGTAGCAAAAAAGTAACCTTTGCCTAGAAAAGTCTCGAAAAAGTAAAAAAGAGTGGAACTTCGAAGCCTGGTTTTGGTTATCCTTCAAATCCATTGAAACTGAAGAACATATTTTTCAATATACTTTATTTATACTCACGTTGTCTCTTATATGTTTGAAGAGCCCTTTTCCTCTCTTCTGCATCAAAGTACCATAATGTAATAGCGTATCTTGTTTCGTACGCCGGTTGAACCTCATGTGGATTTCTTTTGTCAGACCAAAAGAATAGAATCCTATCAAAATATGGTTCGATGTTCGCGACTGACTCCTTCCAACATGTGGGAAATATCCTCAGCAAACCACCGTTTTTCTAAAGCAATAATTTAATTTATTACATTTATTTTAGATGAATTAAGAATTAGATTTTTGAGGAAATCAGGATGACCACTGGACTGAGAAATTTGTTATTTTTATATGAGTCTTGAGCGGCCACCCTAAAAATTGATTGACAGAGTTGCTACAAGACCCGGGAAAGCTGGAAATGTCATGGAATTTTGAAAAAATGACTGGAATTTATTTCATTGCACTTATTTCAAAGTCTTAATAATTACTTTGCGGTGAATATTAAATTTGCGAATCGATACGGATTGATTTTTTACTATAAAAAATAATATTATAATTCTACATCTTTTTTTATTTTGTAATAATATTTAAGATAATTGTTTAGAACAGAATTTACTCGATTTGAAACAAAAATCTGACTTTAATTTTTTAAAGAGGACCTACCTAGTGAACCTGGAAAAGACATGGAAATTTGAAACCGGATTTCTGTAGCAACCCTAATTGAATATTGTGAGTAATAAAGATAAAAATAGGAATTTACTCACTCTAACGTCCCAATGTCTGTTGAGGTAATATATAGCTGTGATACACCTTCCGTCACCATTTGGATTATCTACATGTTTAACGTAATGTGTACCGTGACCAGGATAACAAGCCACCATCGCCTGAAAAATAAATATTAGTAGTGCAGGGCTCGGATCTTGCGACTTTTTCGAAGAAAAATACGACTAATCGACTTTTTTCGGGTTTTCTCAGAAGTTCGCTATAATTTGTTTCAATTTTAATGATAATGAAACTTTTAAAATTGGAATTTAAAACTAAAAAATGATACCATTTCAACTGAAAACATTGAGATTTCTAATTTCGAGAATCCGTATTCAAAATTTTTATTTTCTCAATTTGCAAGCCTTAGCAGTTATACATTTTATTAGTCGAAAACGTTTAAAATCGATTAATTTCAAATTCAATTACAGTCTTCACACTCTTTCCCCTATTCCCCTTTTTTTCCCCATTTTTAAAGAATTTCTCTTTTTTCTTCTGTTTTCAAGGAACTTTCCCTTTTTCTCTTTTTCTAATTTAAATGCAAACTAAATTAATAGAACCCAATAAGAAAATCCTATTATTTGTTGTTGAAAGTTCATTCTTGTTGGTTAAAACTTCAACTATTTGATGAACATTTTATTTTATTTATTGAAAATAATACCCAACAGGCGAGGCCAATTACAGGGTATAAAGCTTAATTGTAGTAATGCAATACATTAATATTGTACCTCAAGTTTAATTATATAATACGCTGAATATAATTGCTCTTCTCACTTTTATACTCTACGAGCGATTGAAATTATTAGAATTTCTCGGTGTATAAAGAACAAAGTCATTCATGATAGTGCACATTCGGAAAATCCGTGCATTTCTAATCAAGATGTTATTTGTTGTTGGAATATAGAATACTTCTATTTGTCTAGAATTGAATGCCGGAGTTCGAAATAAGTGTTGCACCTTTTCTAAAAGATATTCACAATCTACAAAAATTGAAATGTTCTGTTGAACATTCGCCTTTTTCGATAAAAAAATTCATCACTTTGGATTGCAAATTTCTCTTTTATGGTAGAAAAGTCACTTTTTTGTTGTTGAAAACGATCTATTTGTTGGAATTTCAACTTTCCAGGCTGATAATTCAACTGTGTTCTCAAAAATTCGTATTTTCGGCTTGAAAATTCGAATACTTGGTTAAAAATTATTCTTCTTTTTTGCTGAAAATTTGACTATTTGATTTGAAATATCAACTATTTGGCTTAAAACTTGAATTACTTGCTTGAAAATTCGTTTCTTTTGCTTGTAAGTTCTCAATATTTGTTTGTAAATACAAATGTTTGGTTAACATTTTTTTAATTCAACTACTCGATTGAAAATTCATCTCGTCATGTTTTAGAGTCAATTATTTTCTCAATTCTTCGACTTTTCAATTTTAAAACTCAAATTTTTTGTTCAAAATTCGTTTTTGGGTTGAAAATTCGTCTCTTTTGGTTAAAAATTCAATTACTTTGTTGAAAATGCAAAATATTTCTTCTTGAAATTTTAGGAATTTAAAGCGCTTCATACTGAATTCAATATTGTATCTATATTACTTTTACTTAAGAGAATTGATTCCCCTATTTTCTTGAAAAATGAATGTTCCTGAAGTTCAAATTGAATGTAAATCATAAACTTCTCTCTTTTGAATATTACCCAAGTCGACAAGTTTAAAAGTTCAGAAAGATATTTTTTAAACCCAGATTCAGATTATTTCAAGCTGAATGACTATTGTTAAAAATGGGTTTAACTTTAAAGTTTATTTTGATTACGCAAAGAATATTTTAAGACCAATGAGAATTATGTACTCTACACTCCTATACAAATAAAGTTATTGTTTCAGTCATTCAGTCTCTGATACCCTTTTATTTTTCATTATGCATATTTAAAAATTTGATGCGACTCTTTGTGGACATTTTTAGAAACTCTGTGTGACTTTGTTTATTTTATGCGACTTTCTTTTAACCTTCTACTCGATCTAAGTCCGGTAGTGGTTTTTTTTTATAGAATTTTTCTTGCAAAAATTGTATTGCTGTATATAAAAAATGCCCCCACCCCTCCATTATTTTTGAATTTCGAATTTCAGAAAAAATGGTTTTTAATAGTTTCAAGCCTCCGCCTTAAGGATCTAAAAGGCAAAAGCTGATCGGGATATTTTGGGTAACAATGACAATTCATTAAAAGGAAGGTTTCTCCAACAACACGCTCCCCTTAATTAACAAATTAATATCTCGTAAACTACTAGTCGCAAAGGGTTCGAATTTGGATAATTTTAAACCTTCTTTTTATCCTATAAAAAATTCAGTGACACTTTACACCTATCTCTTAACCAGAAATTGCAAAATTTGGTTTAAACAATAAGAGAAATTGGTAATGTAATCGTCCCAGCAATCGTGACCTTGGTCGCAGTAATCGCCACGCCAACTTCCTTGCTTTTTATCTGATTTGAATCAATCGAAAGTCCATTTGATACTACAAAATGCTGAAAATGAATGAATTTTATTATTAAATGTTACATTTAACATATTCATCAAACTCATATTCATTCATATTCAACAAATCATAACAAAGTTGTACGATTAGTGAGACCGTCACGATTACTGGAAATAGCATCCTCTGAATATTTCAAATAACATTTTTTTTCAGTAATTAATTGTTCGTTATTTATTTGTTTATCAGTTTTTATTTTATTGTTCATCTGTAATACGACTGATGATGATTATCATCTTATTCTTGACTTCGAACTTGAGTAACCTAGTTTTCTCGAATTACATAACGCCACTCAACGTAACTTTCTACAGTAAGATATTTTTTGTTCATTCATTTCACCATGACAAGCGTCACGTATGCCAAGAAATGAGAACAATCAATCACTTTATCTTTAAATTCATTATGTTTATCACATCATCTTTATCTATTAAAAATCTAAAAGACAAAATGGTTTGTTTACTTCCTACAGAAAAAATAAAGTGATTAACTTTAATTATTAATAAACACGTAATTAATTTTTAAGGAAGTAATTAACTATTTTATCTTCTGGATTTTTAAAAGATAAAGTGATAAAATAAAGACTTTAAAGATGAAGTGATTTTTCTCATTTCTTTGCATACGTGACGATTGTCACGGTGACATGAATGAAAACGAAACACCCAAATACATACAGAATGTTACGTTGAGAGACATTACGTAATCCTGATGTATATATACATATATTTATTTAATGTCAATTGAAATTACTCAGTTTCAGTTATAGTTTGAACGATACGATAGTTTCAGGGACTCCCCTTAGTCAGCGATATCGTATCAGTATCGAATATAGAAATTATATGTCCATGCAAAACACATCTTTTCTTATAAATAGAGACAGTATTGTCGGCCGTTGAAAATGTCTCAATTATGTGCCGAAAAACAGATTATTTTGTCAAATCATGCATTGTAAAAATAAAAAGTTGTTAAGGGTATAAGATGCATTTTTGACCTTCAGAAAATATCAATATTTAAAACGAAGGGAGTCTAAGTACATATCTACATTTCATTAAACATTAAACATACATTAAACATTAAACTTTGTAAACGCTTCAAACTTTAAAGTATTAAAACAGAAAAATTAAAAATATTAATAAAATACTCTTAAATATTAAATTTAAACATTTGATTCTCTATTAATATTAATATGATGTCAAGGATAATATTAACATTAATATAATGTAATATAAAAATTAATATAAATATTGAATCCGGTATGTGTGTGTGTAGTTCGAAATAAAAAATATGCAGTGGAAAATTAACGCTATTTTCGAAGCAAAATTTCAAGTATTCTAAGCTATTATTTTTAAATTACTAAAAATAAATAAAAATTGACATTTATTTATGGCAGGCTTTACAGACTCTTCCATTTTTCTCTCTTTTGACATTTTTATATTTTTCCAATTAAATACTAACTAAATTACTAAAACGCAATATGTAAATCCAACTACTTTTCGTTGAAAGTTCATTATTTTCGGTTGAAACGTTTATTATTATATTTTTGGTTGAGCATTTACCTTTTTTGGTTAACTAGTAAATTTTTTGGTTAAAAATTCGTTTTTTTTTTCAAATTAAAAATTCAACTATTTTGGTAGAAGATTTAACTATTTGGTTAAATATTAATATTTTTTGTTGAAAATTCAATTGCTTTGTTATAAATGTCATCTTTTTTGGTAGAAAATGCAACGGTTTGGTGCAAAAATTTATCTCTGATTAAAAATGTAACTATTTTGTTTAAAAATTCGCTTTTATGGTTTCGCAGTTCCGGGCAGAAACTCTTCTCGTTTCTGTACTTTCTTCCAAGCAGGGAAAGTGAGGGGAGCGGAATGTAGGGGAAGTAGGGAAGGGAAAGTATGGGAAGAAGGGAAGGGAAAGGAAAGTATGGGACGAGGAGGCTTGAAAGAAATAATCTTCTTTTGCCAAATTCTTTAATTTTGTTTGCATTTGAAGAATTTTTTTAAAATTCTATTTAAACTTAATTAACGTCTTAATAGGCGACGAAAATCTTTTTTGTAGGCGCTCGTCGCCTAATTGAACAAATTTTTCCATTCGCATCAGAGCGGTATTAGATTTGTGTAAAATCTGACCCCCCCCCCTTTTTTACCAAATGTCCACATTTTGAGACCCCATGAACCCGAAAAACAAGTTTTTGCGAATGTGTCTGCCTATATGTATGTGTGTCTGAGATTTTAAAAATTTTTAGTCTGCTAGCACGATAACTTTCGAAATAATTGACATATTGAATTGGGCTTTGGTATACTCTTCCAGCGTCCTAATATAAAGGTAAAGTTCGTTAGCCGTTGTATATAAAAATTCAAAAAGTGAGCGCACTTTCAAAATTTTTTAAACCACTTTTTTTCAACATTTAAAAATTATATGTACGGCTATTAGTGGTACTCGAAAAGGCGAACAATTTATCTTCGACTTTTTTTGATAACAAAAAAAATTAGCGGAGTTATAGCATTTACAAAATTCCACAAACAAAACGAAAATGAACATCTTAAGCGAAACAACGCATCATATGAAAAAATGTCAGGGGAAGAAAAACGTTGCATTTTGAACACCCTATAAGATTATTACAACAACTCTTTGAATTGTTTAGACAGGTTTTTAAATAACTATTTATAGTTGCAAAAACCACCTTCCCAGCGTCAACATCGTGGACGCAGTGGGGAAACGTACCCATTTATTTTTCACACTTTTAAAATTTGTTTTCCCATTTTTAGTTTTTTAAATTGTTTTTTTTACTTGTAGTCCTTTTTCATAGTCTTTACACCTTTATCTAGATGTGCTGCGATGAGAATTCTACCCCTGCCTGATTGAGCCTCCAGGCCTATGAAGACTCTTCGAAAACGTTTCTTTTATACCGCTCCCATAATTTCCAAAACTCAAAGTGAATTAAATCTCCTGCTTGCTCTGACCATGATCCTAGTCTACTATTATCTAAGAATAGTAGAAAATCCTTTAGATGTGTTAGGAGGACATGAATTATCAATGTCTCCGAAATTTCCAGGCTTTTAAAAGCATTACGTAATTCAGTCAAATGAGAATCTATGTCTTCACGAACTTTTCTGGAAGCAAAAGAGCAGTTAACCACTTTTTCAATGGCCTTGAAAGCAGTTTCAAAAGGTACTAGACGCAGAATCCCAATGTTTTTAGAAATTCCTGGATCTATAAGTTTATCCGATTCCTTTAAAAGTTTTCGACGTGCCTTTTCTCTACCCACAAGGGGAACTGTATCATTCCAGAATTAATGATTCACAAATCCTTGTTAAACGCGCAATTCAGGAATGACGCATGTTTGAAGAGCGTTAATGCCATCATCTTCATTGAAAAGCGGAAGATTTATTGTACTGTGACACTGGTTAGCATACTTCTTATTTTTTCCTGTACAACAAAATTTCTCGTAGTCTCTTTTTACGTCTCCATACGTTTTTAATTGCATATCCTGGTTAACACTCGTTACATTACTATTGTGAGCTGCATCAGTTAGCTCATTATTAGATGATTCAACACGATTTCTCAGGTCTGCTAGTGTAACAAACCAGTAGGGAATGAGGTACGTTTATGTGGCAGTTTGTTGGCCATTTATCACGAGTAAAAGTTTGAAATTTAACACAAATTCAACGGGATATTGTTAAAATTGATCAGATTAAATAAAAGCTCAGTGTTTTCATAAGATTCCTTTATTTGTGACACAATGCCCAGCATTATCAATCTGCGCACACTAGTCAACTTACTTTTTTCCCCAATATTTCCACCCTCAGAATATAATATTCTTTTCTTAGTTAGTACATAAGTCTTTTTGTACATTTCAATCAACACCATTGCAATTATCCAATTCAGATAAATAGTTTTCGGGAAATATGGACATGGATATTTTGAAAAAGCTTTGGCCGCCATTGGCCATAACTTTAATAAAGATGTTTTCAATAATATTCCGTTCATTTATCGAAGCTTCAATGACTTCTTCAACATCTGCCCAAACAACAGGCCTTTTCTTTTTCACGACTACACCATCATGGCATTCCAATTCACAAATACACTCAGCTCCCGATATAAGAACGGTTTCGGGCATGGCTTGCATTGGTCCTGATCCTGAATCGGAGGAATCCAAACGTAAACAGCCAGGGCCGACTGAATCATTTCTGTTGGACTTGGACGGATGACGTAACCTCACGCTTGACTGAGCAGTGGTCCCCGCATCAACAAATTCCGAGGCTATGAGTTCTAGGAATATCGTAAACCGGAGGTTCATATATCGGGCGGTTTCTCCGAAATATGTTCCCTATAATACGCAAAACATGTCGCAAAAGAATAATGTCTGCTGCAGACAGATATTTTTGAGACAAATGAAAATCCTTTTAGCCTCAAATTTAAGAAGAAACTCCATTTGAGCCAACAAACATCCTTTTGACAAAAAAGGATATTTCTCTGAATGGTTGTAAAACGTACTTTTAAGATATCCTGAGACGGGGATCAGCTACGATTCCAATGTAGGTGGTTTTGGCAACTATAAATAGTTATCTAAAAATCTACCCAAACCTTTTTTGTATCAATTTTAATCTAACATACCAATGCTTGAGAAGCATCGTGAGTCACACTTTATGGTCATCCTGAGTGTAGGGTGACCTTAAAAAACATTTGTAGGTTTCGCAAATTCGAAAAGCAAAAACGGTAGATAGTTTATAAAATTGTAGAAAGCAGATTTTTTCCAACATTTTTAACAATATTTAGGGTTGGCCCATCATGTATGAATTTTGTCTTTGAAAAAGCTAACCATTTCTGTAATTGAAGAGTAGATCGTAAAAGTACAAGCATATCTCTATTCTGCGACGTGAATTTTTAACAGGATTAGTTAGCGTTCCCCGCCTAGTCTGACTAAACAGGTATTAATTTCTGAGAATGGGTACAATTACTCTGGATAACTGTTATGACCAAGCTGATGAGAACTCCTCCTCCATAATTAAACATTCAAAGTCGTAGAACAGTCAAGTTTAAAAAATTTACTCAGATTTGTTTTTAATTTAGCAAACTTGATAATATTTTTCCTAATCTGCCTTTTCGAAAACTTTCATCTTCAACCCTTGAGGAAAATATTTGCCCAATTTCAGTACCAGATAAATATAATTAGGGCTAATACTAGGAGTTTAAAAAAAAATGCTTTTGTGTGTATTCTGGGAACCTCATACAAAATTTCACTTATAGAATTTTGTCAAGGTTAATTAAACAAAAACTAAAAGAACTCCATTGAATTAAGTAGAATTAAGTAATGACAAACTCAAGTAAATTAAAAAAAGTGAGGAGAATTAAAAAAGATTTAACGAACTCAGGATAAATTAAGGAGAATGCAGCGTGAATACCAAATGAATTCAAATTAATTGCAAAAAATATTAAAACCTCCTTTGAATATTTTAAATTTCGTGAAATATTTTGAAATCCCTTAAAATCTTTTGAAAATTCTTTGGATATTTTGAAAATACCCTAAAATCATTCAAAAATCCTTTGTAACACTTTTAAATTATTGAAATCTATTCAAAATTCCTTCGAATCTTTTTAAATACCCTCAAATGTTTAAAATCATCTGAAATATTCTAAATTCCCTTGAAACTTTTTAAAGCTCTTGAAAATTCCTTGAATTTTTAAAAATACCCTACAATCTTTAAAATACAATAAAATATTTGAATTATTTGAAATTCTTTCAAATTTTTGATAGCTGTTAAGACTAAATTGTAAAAAATGACTTTTTCTTCAAAAAGTCACTAAAACGTGACTTGAGCAAAAAAGTGACTAGAAGTGACTCTATTATACTTGATAGGATACTTCTTACACAAGTTTATTGACGTTTGCAATTTTTTTCTAAATGCTTGACTTTCCTTGACCAACAAATGACTTTTCCCTGATTTCCAAGTTTTCCCTGACTGGACTATGGGTCACCTCAAATAGTGTTTAAAATGTTTTAAGAAAAATCTGCCGTTTACAATCCCACAAACAACCGTTATTAGCCTTTCAAAACGAAGAAACCCAAAAAGGTTTTTTATGGTCACACTAATCTAAAAAATCCTAAAATTGTTCAAATCATTTGAGCTGAGCAAAAAAGTTGTGGTTTCGCATCCAAAAGAATAAGTTCAACAAAATTACATTTGGTTGAAGTGTTGTGTTCGATTTATTGATTATTCTATTCTATTATTTAACTATTTAATTTACCTTGAAAATTCATGGTTCATATCCGAGATCATATCTACAGTACAAGAAACTCAATATTTGCACTAAGTGATTTTCAGCTGAAGGCTAGAGCGAAAATGCATATCTGCATGCAGATAGGGTCTTTGCTTTATTTTTAAACTTCTTTACTCGCTAATTGAGTGAATAAAGTAAGATAATGATGTATAAATACGCCCTAATACAACAAAAAAGTATTTAAATTTGTTTGGGTTAATTTAAAGAAATTTGAACAAATATTTGTAGATTAGATTGTTAAACTATTTTTTTTTTATTTACTCGATTTTTTCCAATTCAACTAGTCTAAAAGAAGAAGATTGATAGTATAAGGAAAATTTTGGTATCTGAAACTCAGATACGACGAAAAATGCAGATACTGCGTTTCGTGTTTATACGGAAGATGCATTTAGGCCTTGCCCACGGCCTTGTCCCACTTTTTTATCTGGCCTATAAACATTCTGGTTCACTACAGTTACACTTTATTTCAAATTTAAAGTCTCATACAATCCCCGCTGAAAATTTGGGAACATAGATTTTTTAAAGATATCCTGTCGATGGCATCTCTAATACCATTTCTGAAATTTTTTTAAATTATATTGCCTCCAAAGGCATACAAATCTTCGGGAAATATCGATAAAAACAGGGTGTTTCGATAATTTTTTTTAAATTAAAAAGAGCTCTGAAAATATTCCACATTATTGAAGTAATTTTCCACACTTTTTACTGAAATGACCTACAGATTTGTTAATACACTTTACAGATTTATAAAAGGGTTAAGCGTGACAACGTAAAAATAGTAATAAAGTCTCAAATACCCAAAAATGATTTTGAAAATCAACACGAAGTCACCTGATAAATAGATATTGGAAAAATGGATTAACACCAAATTTTTTAAATTCATAGAATATATTATCTAAAATAATAGAAAAGCAAAAAAGGACAATATTTTTGATAATAATTGACGGAAATTAATGTCCTAACTTCAGAATTAATATAACTTTTTTTTTTTACAATAAATGGACAATAAAGCCATTGTATTTTCATTATCAAAAATACAAATTTTCGACGAAAAATATAAACATAACCTATGTATTATTGTCCAATATTTTAAATATTCTTTGAAACCTAATGACTTTTTATTAACAATGTCAATTTGAGACGAAAAAGACTAACATAACGACAAAAAATTGTTGAGGATTGTAAATCTTCTTTGAAATCTAATTTTTTTCATTAAAAATACCAATCTTTGACAAAAACACTAACATAATTCACACTTGTTAAGAGATTCTAAGCCCCTAAGTAATATTATCTTTATGTTGAAGTTTTCTCAAATATTTTTAGTTGATAAAATAAATCTGCATTATTTCCTTCAAAGTAAGAATTCTATTTTTAAGTTAAGAAAGGTTTCACTTAAATCAGATTAAAAATAAACCCGATGTTGATAATAGGTACAGTATGTAAAATAATTGAAGAAAACACATCGCATGATTTATGATTCTATGAGCAGATGAAATATTCAACAACTATTGTTTGTCAACAACTATGTTTTATTTATTGTAACAGCTATTGTTCCAATCATTTTTATTGATTTTTTGCAACATGTGTAGTAACAGATAATTATCATAAGAATGTTTGTTGCTTAAACAATTAAGCATACTGAAATTTTACAACAACAAAAAAACTTCAACTGAAGCAATCAACGTATTTCTCTATAGTTCAATATTCCAAGAAACAATTAACCGTTTACTTGGAGACTCAGTTTTTTGTGTCGTAAACTAATTCGACTTGATTATATTTTAAAGGTACTCGCATCTTGAATATTGACCTTTTTTTAAATAATCTGTTCCATACCTAAACATGTAATATTTTATCCATTCTGGAAAATTTTATTCTTTGAGAAAATATTTGGTCAATTAGGAGATTGCACTGTTAAGCTAAAGTAAATTAAAAAAGTTTCTATGACGCAAATGTACAAAAAGTTAGGAAATGATTCACCATATGAACAGCATCATTTTACGAAAATCAAACATTTCAGAACTGATATTTACCAGATCAAGGCAATAAATATTGTGATTCTATTTTTAAATCTTATTCCGTAGGTCGTGATGTATATTCATAAAAGTGGAAAAATTCGACTTCTATTACTTTTTATGTCAGTATAATAACCCGTATTCCGTAGATATATTTACGTGTCATAGGAAGATTTTGTCGGCCCATGCGAATCTGATAAGAAAAGATACGTAATCGAAAAATAGTCGCGTAGAAGTAATACTTCGTTTTACTGTCAAGGAGTTTTTAATTTTATATTCGCCTGACATTGCAAAGCATCGCAATTGTTATGGTCATAAAAATCGAGATAAAAATGTTCAAGGCTTACAGTTCATTGAACAAAATATGTATTCATATGGAAACAAAATTGTATAAATAAACGGGTATAATATTTAAAATATTGATTTAAAATGTTCATTATTTTCGCAAAAGTTTTTTATAAGTACAAGTAGAAACTGCGAAAGTCAAAATCATAAACATTTTGAAGATTAGATTCATTCTTGTCAAAATATTCCATGTTAACATTTGATTTCATTTGTTTCCATGGAAATAAATAGCTTTTGCATACGAATTTATAAAAAAAAAAAACAATTAAATTGGAAATAAATGATTTAATAACGAATATTTCTTAAAGTTCGAAGAGAAATGGCCCAAAATTTAACGTCGCGACACACTGGCATTGCATCTAACCTTGACCCACTGATCATGAAATCAAGAATGGATATTAACACACAGAAGAATTACCGACATCTTAAGAACAAGTTTTTAGAAAGGTAAGAATATTAATTTGTGTTTCTTATCAATTATCTTGTAACGAAGACGACTTCATGCACAAGGGCCGATTTCTATCCATTTCCTAACAGCATACCTATTAATAATTATATAAAGTTTAAGGAATTGAATTCAGAATAAATAAAAATGATAATTCCTCTTCAGAGTCACATCACCCACATCATAGGGTGTCTACTCAAATCCTGGAAAAAATTCCCTGACAATTCCATATATTTTTCTAGGAATCTCAAGTTTTTTCTAGGTACAGTTTTTCCTAGGACGGAACCATTCAGATATACCGCATTTTTTAAAACAATCGAGTCGGAATATGTATACAGTTTCGCAAGTTTATTATAAATAATCTTTCTTCAGTTTCTAGGAATTCAATTAATGTATAATTTAAAAAGTTTTGGAAAATTATATTAAAAGATCTTCTTAAATATATTAACACCGTCGATGAATTAAATAATACTAAAAACATAATTAATCATTTCTTGAATTTGACCTTAAAGTCCATTAATTTGAATAATAATTCAAAAAAAGTTTTATTCTATCATCTTATATTTGAAGTTCAGTGCATATTTAGGTAAAATTAATTTGGGTACTATATTAAATTCAATTGAAATCCCTTCAAGTTTCTAACTTTTCAAGTTAAATTTTCCATTTTCTACCAGATACATGAATTTTTAACCAAATAGTTGAATTTTCAACCAAATAGATTAATTTTTTACCAAAATGATCATTTTTCAGCAAAATACATGAATTCTCAGCCAAATAGTTGCGTTTTTGTTTAAATAACTAATTTTCCACCCCCAAAAAAAAGAATAAACTTTCAACCAAAGTGATTATTTTTCAACTAAAATGAGGAATCATCAGCTGGAATAGACATCAACAAAATACATAAATTTTTATTAAAATAATTGAATTTTTAACCGAAAAAGACAAATTTGCAACCCAATAGTTGAATTTTGAACTGAAAAATATAGATTTTCAACCAAAAATGGAATAGTTAAATTATCAGATTAAAAATTAATTTTAAACCAAAAGAATGAATATTCCACTAAATTGATGAATCTTTAACTGACATAGTTAAAGTTTCAACAAATAAAATTAATTTCTACCGAAGAACACGAATTTTCAACAAAATACATGAATTTTCAACTAAAAAAGATAATTTTCAGTTAAAAAAATTAGTGTTTGACCAAAGATATGAATGTTCAACTAAAATGATGGACTGAAATAATTACATATTCAGTTTTTTTTAAATAACTTTGAACCAAAAAGATTAATTTTCAACTAAAAGGATGAATCTTCAACTCGACTAATTGAATTTTCAAAAAATAACAAAAAAATAAACTGGAATAGTTTTATTTGGGCCCCAGTAGTATATAAAAAGGCGGAAAAAGAATTAGGGAAAGAGTGAGAGTGGTTTTGTTCACTTTCTCTTTTCTCGCTCCTTTTTCCTTTGTTATGCAATTGTCTAAAAGCCAGAAAGAAGGTAGGTTGGAAATCTACTTTTGAATTGTGATTTTTTTATGCTCTGATTTCTTTGTATAAAATTATTCACCAGAAAAGTAGATTCCATTTCGATCTCAAATGGAATAGTTAAATTTTCAGTAAAAAAAAATAATTTTCAGCCCAGAAAAAACGAATTTACAAGAAAATAGCTCAATTTTCAACTAAAGAGATGAATTTTCAAGTAAAATGATGAATCTCCAATTAAAAAAATTCATTTTTAACAAAAGAGTTTCACTTTCAACCAAGTAATTAAATTTTCAATCCAAAAAGATGAGTTCAAAACGAAAAAGGTAGCACTTGATTTTAAAAACAAAATATGTTAATTGCTGAAAAAAACAGTTGAATTCAACAAAAAAATAGACTAATTTTCAACAATAGTTAAATCTTCAACTAAGACAGATTTTTCAGTCAAAAGAGACAAAAAATTGCAAACAAGTTAAAATTTTCAATAAAACACATGAATTTTCAATCAGATACTTGAATTTTCAACCAACAATAGAATAGTTCAATTTTCAGAAAAAAAAAAAAAATCAATTTAAAAAAAAAAAGAATTTTCAACAAAATAGTTAAACACAGTAACAAAAAGCTACTTTTATCCATGTTTCATGAATGAATGAATGAATATAACAATGAATCATTGTTATTCAATTTTATATTGTAATTTTTTTAAATTAAGCACGCTTTCGAAACAATTCCCTTTTTTTTATGTCATAGGTGTCATTCAATAGTTAGCAACAGTACCCCTTTATGACCAAATTTCACGATCGTTAGCATTTTCTATGTTTACACCAGTTAAAACTGTCTCGAGGTGGTCAGACTTAAGCTACTTTGGCACCACCGTTCACCTTTAGGAAGGTTACAAGGTATTCAGCACGTAGCAATATTTATTAACTCAACGATGGTACTTAATCTGTCTTTGCTCTTTGGATTCGGTGACAAATGTACAAATAGTTTCCAGGTTGTGTCAAGTGGGTGGGCTTTTGGAATCAGAAAGGCGACGTAAGGGAGGCAAGTGGCGTACGTGACCAATTGCATTCGCTTTTCTAGCTGCTAGTATGTGCCTGCCAACTAATTTTAAGATTTTATGTAGTTGCGCAGTCTACTGACAAAAAGTTGAGAACAGTAAAAAAACGAAAAGTTCTGCTCATTGAAATAAAATTGGAGAGTTTTCAAACTATATAAAATAGGTGAAACAAACTTCAAGACATTGTTTAAAGAATATTGTTACTACTATAGACGATAGTTCAAATGAATTGAAAACTTACTCTGTGAAACTCGTTCATTTCCTGATTCACACGAATACAAACTATAGCTTTCATTATCAACGTGTCTGCTATGTACATATCAGGATTAGCAATCAAAACAGAAGCAGTTTATGTAATAAACTATTACAATCATCAGAAATAGGCTAATCCAGCACTAATTAAAAAACTAAAGTATTCTGATACCTGATGATTTTTTCTAAACTTCAGTTTCGTTTTTTGCTACATTCAGAATTCACAGTCGAAAATTGTCTCGAAATAGGGGGAAAAATATGAAATTTTACGAGAATTCTTATAAATAAAATAATTGCAGGTACCAGATTGAATTCAATATAAAACGCTTTAAATTACTAAGATTTGAAGTCGAAATATATTCAATTTTCAAAAAAATAGTTGAATTTTCAACCAAAAAAGATTAATTTTCTACCAAAAGGGATTTTTTAGCATTTTCAAGCCAAAAATACGATTTTTCTACATAACAATTGAATTTTCAGCCCGAAAATATAAATTTTCATCAAGAATGTTAGCTTTAAAACAAATATTTGAATTTTCAATCCTAAAAGATGTAGTTTCAATCATAAAGATTAATTTTCTTTAAAAAAAGACGAATTTTAAACCAAAGAGATGAATCTTTAGCAACAACAAAAATTAAATTTTAACAAATTAGTTTGACTTTCAGCCAGATAGTTGCATTTTCAACCAAACGAGATTTTAACTCAAAAGCAGTCGGATTTAACTAAAAAGGGCGAATTTCCAAGAAAGAAGTTGAATCCTCAAGGAAAACTGATTAAGTTTCAAACAAACAGTTGCATGTTTACTCACAAAGACATGCATTTTCAATCCAATTTTTTGTTTGTAATCTAGCTCAACTTTCAAACAAGTAATTGAATTTTCAACCCCAAAATATGAAATCTTAACAAGAAAGTTAATTTTCAACGAAACATTAGATTTTTCTAAAAAAATAGTGGAATATTGAACTAAAAAGGGTGTTTTTTAAACAATATAATTGAGTTTTGGAAAACGAATTAAATTTTCAACCAAATAGTAAAATTTTGAATCAAATGAGATGACTTTTTGAAAAAATAATTATTTTCTCAAGCAAAATAGATGAATTTTAAACCACAAATATAATAGTACACATTTCAACAGAATTTTCTTTCAACTAAAAGGGATTAATTTTCCAACAAAAGCACGAATTTTCTATCCAAAAAGATGAATATTCAACAAAATAGTATAATTTTCGACCAAGAAAGATGAACTTTTGACAAAATAGTTTCATTTTCAACAAAAGAGTACAAATTTCAACCAAATAGTAGAATTTTCAACCAAAAGAGTTGAATTTTCAACCAAAAAATATTTATTTTCTACCAAAATAGTTGATATTTGAACCCAAAAATATGGATTTGCAATGGAAAGTGGAATTTTCAACCAAAAAAGAATTAAATTTAAAGAAAATTGTTGAATTTTTCACGAACTAATTAAATTTTAAACCAAATAGTAAAATTTTAAACCAAAAGAGAATTTTTCAAAAGAAAATAATCAAATTATCAACCGAAAGGGATGAATTTTAAACCACGAATATAGTAATACACTTTTCAATTAAAAATAATTAACTCTTGTACCAAAAAATGAATTTTCAATCCAAAAGGACGAATTTTCTATAAAAGTCGAATTTTCGACAAAATAGTAAAAAGTTCGACCAGAAAATTTGAAATTCAACCCCAGAATATGGATTTTAAACAAAAAAGTTCATTTTTGACCCGAAAAGACCAAATAGTATAATCTTGAACCAAAAAAGATGACTTTTTAACAGAATAATAAAATTTTCAACAAAATAGAGGAATGTTAAATCAAAAATATAGTAATACACTGTTCAATTTAAAAGTATTAACTTTTCTACCGAAAGATACATTTTCAACCAGAAAGGGCGATTGTTCTACCCAAAAAGATGAATGTTCATCAAAACTGTGGAATTTTCAACAAAAAATGTAATTTTCAACCAAATAGTCGAATTTTTTGAATAAAAAGGATGACTTTGTAACAAAATGGTTAAATTTTCAACAAAAGAATTCAATTTTCAACCAAATATTATAATTTTTAACCAAAAGACATGAACTCTGAAAGAACGAACTTTCAACGAAAAATAGGATTTTCTCATTGGGCTTCCTTAATTCAGTTAGCCTTTAAGCGAATAAACGAAGAAAAGGGAAAAGTTCTTGAAAACAGGGGAAAAATAGGAATTCTGAAAAAAGAGGAAAAGAGTGTGAAGTTTGTACATTAATATTTAAACTATATCTTACCTTAGTTCTTTGGTTTATTGTGTATTCTCCCAATTTCCCATTGTTGTGCATTTTGTTCGCCCTCATAATAATAGCATCAACCTGCGAAATGAGCAAGCCTATATTGGGACATTTTTCTTCTTTCCCATGTAACCAGGCTATCTGATCGCTGCGAATAGTTCTCGAGTCATTTGCACCGGCATTAGATACTAATTGACCATCTTTAAATAAACCTGCACTATATACGTTCAAAACTTCATCCAACACTGCGAGACCGATCTCGTCACCCATAAATCGGTCCAATGCACATAAACCGTAAGTGTTCATGTCTTTGATCACTCCTTCACAGATGTCATCGATTAATCCATTCTTAATTTTTTGATAAACTGTGAGTTGTGATTCATTGTCACTAAGGCCTAGTTGAGGAAAGTCTTTCATGCCGTTAAATTCATGTGACGGCATGCCTGCTTCGTTTTGTCCTTCCAATGTAGGATTTAGAGATTCTGCTGTGGCTCCCAAAATTGTAGCTTCCGAACTACCCTCCGACGTTATCGGCGACGTCCAACTGTCGGTACTCTTCGTCGACTCTGCAAAAAATGTTTCGGATTATCTTTATCGTTTTGAAATATTGAAAGAGTGATATGGCATTTTTTTATAGAACTAACTATAATTTATATTGGAGGCACGTCTGATTTGATTGGATATCAATTATGAACTCTGCTTAATAAATATTTCAGTAATTAAATAACAGGATTTACTTTTAAACGTTTATAATAAAATTATTCAATACTAATCGCTTGATTATACACATTTTTTTTGAATAATTAAACATTTTAGAACATCAAGATCAAATTTATAATGTAAATTATTGTATAAAAGTGACGCCAGACTTCACAGCGCAAAATGAGAAATAGTGTGATTTCTGAAGACAATAGCGAAATCATGAGAATAAATTCCTTTAAAGAACATTATTACAGATAACATATTTCTAAAATTCCAAGCCGAAATATATTGCATTTTCAACAAAATAGTAAAATTTTCAAACGAAAAAGATGAATATAATTCCAAAAAGACGAATTTTCAACAAAAGAGTTAAATTTTGGACCAAATAGTTGAATCTTCAACTAAATAGTAAATGATCGAATTTTCAAATAAAAATAACTTCAATCAAAAACAGTTGCATTTAACCAAATAGTTGAATTTTCAAGCCAAAAGACGAAAATAAATTTTCAATCAAAAAATACGGCTTTTCTACAAAAAATAAATTTTCTATCCAAGAAGACGAATACTTAACATAACAGATGAATTTTTACCGAAATTTGGAACCGAAAAAAATGAATTCAGGATCAAAAATATGATGTAGACTTTTTAAATTAGAAGAATTAACTTTCAACAACAGAAGATGAATTCTTAATAAGAAAGATGACTCTTTTACCAAAAGGACAAATGAAAGGCGAATTTTGAACTAAAAAAGAGGACCTCGTAACAAAACAGTTGAGTTAAAAAAAAATTCATTTTTGACCAAAAAATACGACTTTTCGAACAAAACAAAAAATTTCAATCCAAAAGAATCCATTTTTTATGTACAAAAAAAAACCAATTGGCCACAAAACAGTTTAATATTAGACAAAAACATATGAATTCTGAACGAAATATATAATAGTAGTTCTATCAATTCAGTTCTCACTTAAGCGAAAAAACGAGAAAAAAGTCAATTTTCTTGGAAACGGGAAAAAGCCGAAATCGTTTAAAAAAGGAAAAGAAGGCAATAAAAGATAGAAAATAGATAGAAAAATAAACAAATATATAATATAATAATAAATAAGAAATTTAATTTAATTAAATAGGCCGCTGTGTAAGGATAACAGCGGTAAAAACAAACGTGCAAACTACACCATGCTTCTATTTTTGTACCTACAACATCATTTCAAATGATTTCTAACATCGTAATAAATTAACTTATAACATCCTCATATCATCAGTTACTTGACTTAGTCCGTGGCTATGACCAAAAACCGGGTTTACCCGAGAAAAAGTTTTAAAAAAATATAATCATAAATCATTTTAAAAAATAGAAAATAGTGAAGACTGTGATTCAATAAATATGACCGAAAGTGGATAAATTTTCTATTTGAAGACAAAATATATAACACGTGAGCTTTCGGAATTACCCAGTTTTGTTGTTTCCTTATACCAAGTATTAGTAATTATACAAACTTAGGTTACCTATGTAATTACTATGTCAAATATCCAAAAAGGAAGTTTTTATTCTCAAACATAAAAGCAACAATAATTTTTGAACTAAACACTGAGCACAATGCCAACCCCATTTTTTTCGAAGAACTAGACGATATTTATTGCATAATAAAAAACAAATTTGAAAAATTCCCGGTCAGTGGCTACCCTGAATAAGACAATAAATCCAGTTAAGATAATATAAACGCGAGTTTCCTCAAATAGAATTATCATTATATTGATAAAAAAATGCAATAAATTAAATGAAATTATTTGCATGCGGCAGAAAATATTTGAAGGGCGACACAACACATGGGCGCAATCAGCCTATTCTATTTTATTTTTTAAATTCAATACCGTTTGAAGTCATTGTCGGGATCTATATTAAACCGGAAATAGCCAACATCAATTTCGAGGGTGACACTCAGAAAATCACTTTCCTTGAACTGTTTCACCTTGTACTAAAGCTTTTAATAATACTTTTTTCATGCCCTATAGTTTTCCTTGTAAATTAGAGAGAGGAAAAACCGAACATTAGAGAATGTAATTATGATACACCGCTCGCGGCACGTACGCCCCTAGGCACTTCAATTTTATATTTCAACCGATGCCAAACTCTAGAGGACCACAAAACGAATTTCCAAAAGTTGACACTGCCACCCTTCAAACGTTAATACAAAGAGTTTCCTAAGATAGAATTATATTGGTAAACATGTAATACATCACATGCAATTGTATTTATTGACCGAAAATATTTACCAGAATTCGAATATGCAAATAGTTTAAGTTTATAAAATCCAACTCCGACAACAATGCATTCGACATATTGGACTATAATCTTAAGTCAGTGTAAAAATGCCTCAGACAATGTTAAAGACTACAAAAAATTAGAATTGATTATACGTTTTGCAACAAAGGAAACAGAAGCCCCGGATTTGCATGAAATGCCAATATTTATTTTAGCGCGTGGTCTAGAAACGAATAGCGAATTTCTTGATACATACCACGGAATCGATCAACCGAAGGTCCAGCCACAGGTTCCTTGAAAAGCACCTCGTTGAGGTTAGAGTTATTCGTCATGAACTCCGACTTTTTTACAGCGTCTAGTACCTGACTAGAAATAGCGTTTTGTGTAAACGACCCTGTAGAATTCGTTTCTGATGAATGCGTCGAACAAAGTGATTTATGACGTTTCCAGTCAAGTTTCTGATGCTCTCTAGAACAGTAAACAGCAGCTTTGCACCGCGAGCACCTGAGCAGTCTGTCGAATTGGCCACAGACCATGCACTTCATACCAGGTTGCACACCTCCGCTTGCCTGTGTACGACTGATCGTCGTTGCCGAAGTGGACAGTTTCGCCGCCGAGACGGTCGACATTTCGCAGACGTTCAAAGTCACATACGCTTGACTAGTTGATACTCGAACTCGACGGATGTGTGGAGATAGTTTGTAAACAGCTTTGCTCTCGGCACCGATGTCACGTTGGCCGCGTGCACTCACACGAATTATTTACAATACCTTGCTTCACGAAAGACAGCCAACAAATTGCCTCACAGGTTCCGAACAATCGTTTATCGAAAGAAATGCCTTTGGCCTGAGTTCCTTCCCACGCCTCCTTTTCTCCTTTTGCGTGCTTTTGCAAAGTTATTTTGCAATCCGTAAGAGCGCGCCACTTCATTGACATTTTTTCAAGGCCATCTCGGTGACACATGGCAGATATCTGCATTTTTTAATTCATCACTGTTCAAAAAAGTAATTGTAGGAAAAAGAAGATTTAATGCAACATTATGGACTTGCAGCATTTGTTTTCCTAAAAAAAACTCGTATAATATCAGTGATATTTGCACTCGATTTTTAGATCCTAACCTCAAAAAACGGTGTGCGGAGTTGTTTATTTAAAGTTATGCATTTCCAAAAAGGGTTTTGAGTTATTTTTCCTGAGTTTCGAGTTATATTCAAAAGCTGTTTGCCTATTTCAAATTGTTCTGTTGTTTTACAAGAATATATTTGACATAAAATGTGGGAGTATCTGAAATCACAATGTCTTCTGCTTCTTCTATTGCCATGGAGACGACATGAGCGTCCTGTCAAAACAACACGTGATAATGGTTGAAAAGTGATTTTTACGAAAATGAATAATTTTATACAAAACATACAAATTAAGGATGGCGAATACACAAAAACAATTTATACCATGGTACGATTTTCAATATAAAACCTAATTACTTTTCAATTCATTAAGTCAGGTTTAACTTTACTTTTAACTCGTCAAAATATATTTGTATTTGAAGGTTATTTCGTTCTAAAATTTTAATAAAATTTTTGTTTTGCTTACAAATATTGTTCTAGTTGTTAAATTATTTTCAGATAAAGGAGCAACGGTACACTGAAACAATTCAAGTTTTATCGAATTTATTAGAATCTCACTCAACTGTAAGTATTAGTTCAATTTTACTCCGACTAAATAACAATTTCTTATTTAACAACAAAGTTTAAGCTTTTTTTGTCTAGAGTTTCATTGATGCCATTGCTTTTAGGACTTCAAAATTCATTAAGATGGGTCATAAATCAATGTTATAACTCACTGAAAATAATATCCAATGCGGATTAGAGTGAGAAAATAAATTGTTTATAATCTTATAAAAACAAAACAAGGAACAAAAAAAATTTGTTCGTGATTTCTAATGATTAACTATTTTCAAGCCTCGGGCTAATGGAAAATTAACTGTATTTTTCTAACAAAATTTCCAGTTTTTTAACACAACATTTTTAAAGTATTAAAAATGAACTTCAATGTTTATTTTAAATAATATTCTAAAGCCAGTCCATAGATCATCCAAATTCCCATTTATATATCGCTGGCTTCACAAGTCTTTTCCCTATTCCCCTCTTTTTCTCGGTTTTCCACTTCATTGTGAACTAAATTAATAGAACCCAATCAGAAAAGCTAACTATTTTGATTGAAAGTTCATTCTTTTCGGTGGAAAAATTTACTATTAAATGTTTGGTTAAAACTTTCATTCTTTGATTCAAAATTGAATTCATTTGTTGAAAATTAAACAATTTACTTCTTGGTTGAAAATTCAACTGTTTTGTTGAAAATTCGTTTTAGTTTGTAAAATCCAACTGTTTTTTATTTTCCATTGAAATCTTATTTTTGTGGAAATATGAACTATCACGTTTGTTGTTGAATATTCATATTTTTAGGTTAAAAATTCAACTCCTTCGTTCAACTGAAAACCTAACTATTTTATTGAAAATTCAATTTATTGGTTGACAATTTACTTGTTTGTTAAAAATTCATATTCTAAGGGGGAAGATTCAACTGCTTTCTAGAAAACACTACTTTTTTGTGTAAAAATTCAACAATTTGGGAGAAAATTCAACTATTTGGTGCAACATTAAACTTTTTTGTAGGCAATTAGTTTTTTTATTGAAAATTAATTCTCTTTAATGAATCAAATAATATTTGGACGAACATCACATCCAGTGTTGAAACTATTTAGTTGAAAATTTATATACTTTGCTGAAAATTCTTCTTTTTGTAGAAACTTAATCTTGTTACAAATTAAATTATTTGGTTAAAAATGTATGTCTTTTGTTGAAAATTCATCATTTTAGTGGAAACAAAATATTCTGTATTAAAAATGCATCTTCTTGGTTAAAAATGAAACTGGTTGTCAATTAATCTGTTTTTTGGGAGTCCCACTATTTTGTTGGAAATTCGCCCTTTTTGATTTAATTCAACTGTTTTTTTATTTAAAATGACAATCTTTTCTTGGTTAAAGTGAGCAAAAAGATTAAGCCTATGAATAAAAAAATAGTTAAAATGTGCACTTGTCATCAATCATAAACAGTTTTTGTCATTACGAAAAATATGAAAGTATTTTCATGAAAAAATGGTTAATATGCATTTTTCATATAAATTGTTAAAATATTTGGCTAAATAGCTAATCGTCACAAATCACGGCAAAATTACTTCTGTTTATTATTATTCTGCCTATAACATTATAAACCATTTTTTTTCATAGTCTAACCCATGGGATATTAATTGTAGTTAGTTATTATATTTATTTATGATCTGTTTTAATGAATTTGAATCTCCTAAAAGAAATAGTATCACTGAAAATCTAGGCAAAAAAGTTTGAACTTTGTCGTTAAATAACTAATTTTAATTTAGACATCTGACAGACTTACCGTCATTTATATAAAAAATACACCCAGATCCATTAAGAATTGTACTGTCAGTCGATTATTGTCCAAGAGGATGTGCTTTTTTCGCCACTGTGAGGCAGAGTGAACAAATTTTTTGTAATCTGGAAGCAGTAGTAAAAAGTAAAAAATCATGGTTTTACATAATTTACTTAAATTTAATGAAAATTTACGTTGTATGCGAATTTTTGTATTGCTGTGTAGCTTTCGAAGGATAATATTATCGGTGTAATTATTAACTTTTATAACTCTTTTCATCAATAAAAAATTGTAATCAACAGAAAAATATCATGTAATTAAATGAAAACATGATTTATCTCACTTTTTGACTTCAATGACTACTTACGATGTAAATGTATTTTTTGTAATTGCAGTATAACTTGCGGAAGATAATTATAGTCATAAATACTCATTTTTTGAACTCTTTCCATCTATTAAAAAAATTGAATTCGTATACCAAAAAAATCGCTATTATTCGTTAATTTGAGATTTACCGTGGATGAGTGAACATAAGATTTTTTTTTTCATCTGTAACTTTCTGTGAAAAATCCAGGTAATAAACTACAACTTTTGGACCCCCTTCGAATTTGGAATTTATATATATATTTGTTGGCTTCTTCCTAATGGGCAATTCTCAGCAACCTTTAGATTTGAAGTCCGAGTTATTTATTGGTGTTGAATTATAGGAATATGATTAATTGACTATGAGATACATTTCAGAAAAAAATCTTGGAATCACTTCTTTTCTTAAAAAATGATTCTAGAATCTAGTTAAATTATTTAAAATCATGTAGCATGTATACAGAAGCGGCGGAGTCTTTTTTTCTAGGAGGAGGGGGAGCATAGACTTATAATATTGAATGGTACAACTTGTACATAGTATAATAATATAATAATAATAATAATATTATATAATATTATAATATTATATTATATAATATAATAATATTATATTATTATATTATATTATAATCTTATTATATGTAAAATTGTACAAAAATAATAAATAAACAATAAATAGTAAATAATAATAAATAATGAATACATATATAAAAATCATATTGCCAAAGATTTCCCAAAGATTTTAAAGAGTGCACAAGGATTTCAATGATTTCCCAAATATTTCAAAGGTTTCGGATGGATTAAAAAGATTTCACAAAGACTTCAATGATTTCACCAACATTTCACAAAGATTCCAATAATTTCACAAATATTAACAAATATTTCAAAAATATTCAAATATTTCAGTGATTTCTCAAAGATTTTAAAGAATTCACAAAGGTTTCAATTATTTCACAAAGATTTCGGATAGATTTAAAAGATTGCGCAAAGATTTCATAAAGTTTTTAAAGATTTCGGATTGATTAAAAAGATTTCAATGATTTCCCACAGATTTAAATAATTTTACAAATTTTGACAAATATTAAAAAAATATTCAAATAAGGTAAATGTCCCAGTAATCGTGAAACTTGGTTATAGTTTGAATATATTGTTACAAAAATGTGTTAAAAGTAACATTTAATGATGAAACTCACTTATTTTTAGCATTTTATAATAGCAAATAGAAATTACATTCATTCAAATGAAATAAAAAGCCAGAAAATTGGCATCACGATTACTGGGACTAAGGTCACGATTACAGGGACGTTTACCTTATTTCTTAAATATTTCTAAAGATTTTAGAAAGGTTCAAATGATTTCCCAAAGATTTCACAAATATTTTAAAGGTTTCAGACAGGTTAAAAAGATTTTAGAAAGGTTCAAATGATTTCCCAAAGATTTCACAAAAATTTTGATAATTTCACAAATATTACCAAATATTTCAAAGATTTCAGAAATAATTCACAAAGATTTCAATTATTTTCAAAGATTTGAAAGAATACACAAAGATTTCAATAATTTCGCAAAGATTTCGGATGGAATAAAAAGATTTCATAAAGACTTCAATTACTTTACAAAGATTTCCGGTGGATTTCAAAGTTTTCCCAACGATTTCAAAGATTTTATGAAGATTTCAAATATTTCGCAAAGATTTCAATGATATCCCAAAGATTTCATATGGATTTCAAAGATCGCACAAAGATTTCAATGATTTTCCAAAGATTTTACAAAGATTTTGTCAAGGTTTCGGATTGATTTAAAAGATTTCACAAAGGCTTCAATTATTTCTCAAATATCTCAATAATTTCACAAATCATACGAAATATTTCAAAAATATTCAAATATTTCCAAAGATTTCAAAACCTTCGGATAGATTAAATAGATTTTACACATACTTCAATTATTTCACAAAGATTTCAGATATATTAAAAAAATTGCAATGATTTCACAAAGATTTCGGATACCTTTAAAAGATTTCAAAAAGACTTCAATTATTTCACAAAAATTTCGCAAAGATTTGTAAGATTTCAACCAATCTTGCACAAAACATTAAATCATTAAAAAATCAGGGTCCATGCCTTATTAACCATTTCAGCCTAATTGAGGTGCACCGCTGCTACTATCTACATGATGTCTTATTAAGCGTTTACACTACTATTTTCATAACTTTGCAATTGTAAATCCATTTTTTCTGGACTGAAATCAACCTATAGAGCATGGAAACAATACTTGCTAGAGCGGAAGTATAAATTTAAAGTTGTTAAGACATTAGAAAAGAAAACCAATAACACTTACCTAAATATAATAACTATTATTACTATAAATAACAGTAAACAAATAATAATAATTAATAGCAATTACAATGCAATCGAAGAACTGAAATCATTCAGTTCTAAAAACGAATACATTTGTATCCGGTTTAAAATTTCAGTCCTCACAGAATTTGTAATGAAATTTGAGAAATGTAGTTAAACTGCAACTGGACTATCAAGATGGCTAGAATAGGACTGGGAGTAATGTTTGAATTGGAAAACCAATTAGAGCTAAGCAAGAACTGAAAAATTTCCAGGGGCAGATGATAAATCCGCCCTGGGTACCTGCGAACGGTTCCCCCACTACATGGCTTCCCCTCACTCGCTGAGCTCCTATCGTCTATACTCTATCTGCTATCATCCTAGTCAGCGGGAGTCCTTTGTGCATAAAGAACACTAAAATGGGAAATATAACATTTTTTAAATTCAGCACATAACTTGGTAATTTACAAATAAAATTTCAAAATCTGCGAATTATAACGATTCCAATGATATGTTATTTGACTTAAAAAGTTGAAATTCAAAAAATGTTCAAGTGTATATGAAATTTTATGGAAAATTTTTGAGTATATTTGACTCAAATTCACTGCAGTAGCTTTACTTTATAGGAACAATATTTTACTCAATTTGGGAAAACCCGGAACCTAAAAGTTGACCAGATTTGAAAATTTATTATTAATATCATAAATTTGGTTAATTTCTTAAACAAATGCATTTCTCAAAATTATCCATGCATAATTTTTGATGAAATAAAGAAGCGAGGTTCAAAATAACTTGTAGACGTCAATTCTTGACCATCGCTGAATTGGATGCGTATGGGTGTTTGAAAGCAAAAAATTATTATCTGGTAAAGTTCAATGTTATAAATAAATTAAATTAACAGTCTACATTATGAATTTTTCGTCTTTAATCTACACTCTTAAGTTAAAATTACTTGCTTTTATTAATAGAATGGTACTTGATCATATGAGTTTGTCATTCGATATTTTTTATTAATTTTATGAGCAATTTACATAAAGAAATTCTCAAAGAGAAATAGTCTTCACCCTTAATTTTGTTGGAATTATGTTGTTGTGTTGTTGAATGATAAAATTTTGTAATCCGGTATTTTTTATGAATTTCACAAACTATATACATAAATGCCCAGTGTGCACATTTGTAGGCAGAAAGAAATCGTTTTTTATTTTTATGTTCCTTAAATAATGTCATCAGTGATGTTTAGTGATGAAAGCTTCTCATCACATATTTTAAAATAATTTTCTATCTAATTCTATAAACAAATGCCTAGTGGCAACGTTTAATTTAATTAATTTTGATTTTTTTCAATTATGTCACCAATGATGTTTATTTACGAAATCTGCAAGATTTCAAGGGAATTTTTAAAAGTTTTTTCAGGATTTTCAAAAAACGTAACAAATATTCGAGTTCTAAGATAAAAAAAAGATTTTGATTAGATTTATGGACAATTAAAAATTTTTTTTCTGAAAAATTGTTAAAAGAATGTTTAAAAAGTTTTCTTAGCAAATTTTTACGTATAAATTAATGTTTTTAGCTTAAAATCGATAAAGAATATATAATCTGAAAAATGCATCCTCAAATTATATATTTTTCAAAAAGTAATTCACCTCCGCTGAAAAAGATCAATTTTCAACCAAAAATTAAATAGGTAAATTTTCAGTTAAATATATATTTTAAACCAAAAAAAAAAAAAAAATGTCAACAAAATAATTAAATTTTCAAACAAAAGACAGCGACTTTTCAACAAATAGTTAAATTTTCAACCAGAGAGATGAATTTTCACATATTTTCAATTTTGTTCTTTTTTGTTGTATTTTATTGTATCAATATTTGTCATCCTAGGCTGAAAAAAAATCTTTTTGACTGTAAATAAAAATTGAACAATTGAGAAAGAATTGATCACGGTCGTTGAACTTAAAAATTCGCAATCTTGAAGATACATTTTTTCAGATTATATCATTTTTATCAATTCTAAGCTGAAAACATTAATTTATACGTTAAAATTTTGTTTTTATCTTAGAACTCGAAAATTTCTTACAATTTTTGAAAATCCCGAAAAAAAATTTAAAAAATTTCCTTAAAATCTTGCAGATTTATTTATTTTCAATTTCGTACATTTTTCAAAATTAATTTTAAAAAAATGCATTTTAGTTATTCTAGGAATTTTTATAACAATTTTGTATTCTTTTGGAACCTTTCAAAATGAGTATAAATTATTTTGGAATCTTTTAAAAAATTCGGAACATATTTTAAACTTACTCGAATTTGTTTCAAGTTACATTGTCATTACTGTTCCGCGATGTAAATTTGATAATAAATTAATTTTAAGAACATATGATCATTGTTTATAGAATTGATTTACAAAATTAACAAAAAATAGTAAATAACAAAATTTCATAAACCAATATCATTGGCGACATAATTAAAAAAAAAATCAAAATTTATTGAGTTGAACGTTGGCACTAGGCATTTGTTTATAGAATTAGAAAATTATTGAAAAATATGTGATGAGAAGTTTTAATCACTGAATATCACTGATGACATTATTTAAGGAAAACTAAAATAAACAACGATTTCTTTCTGCCTTCAAATGTATAAACTGGGCATTTGTTTATATAATTTGTTTGTGAAATTCATAAAAAATATCGAATGAAAAGTTCATATGATAAAATATAATTCTAGTAATAAAAGCCAGTAATTTTTAATCAAAAATGTACATTAAAGGTGAAAAATCCATAATGTAGGCTACTAATTTGATTTATTTATAACAATTAACTTTACTAGATAATAATTTTTTTATTTCAAACACCCATACGCATCAAGTCCATCGAAGCTGAACATAGGACAACATTTTCCACGGAAATAAAAAAGAAAACGAAAAAATCGACTATTTTTCGTTATTTGCATTACCATCAATGTTTAAACAAACAACAATTTAAAAATCAGGCCATATGTATCTCTTGGAAACTAAATGCTTAATTCGTTCAAAAAAAGAAATCTAAAATCGGTCAAGAATTGCCGCCTACAAGTTATTTTGAACCTCGTTTCTTCATTTCATCCAAAATTATGCAAGGATAATTTTGAGAAATGCAATTGTTTGAGAAATTAACTAAATGTATGGTGCTAGTTAATAAATTTTCAAATCTGGTCAAAGTTTAGCTTCCGGAATTTCCCAAGATGAGTGAAATATTGTTCCTATAAATTGAAGCTACTGCAGTGGATTTGGGTAGAATATACTCAAAAATTTTCCATAAAAGTTCATACACACTTGAACATTTTTCGATTTTCAGCTTTTTAAGTCAAATAACATATCGTTGGAATCGTTATAATTCGCAGATTTCTAATATTTTATTTGTAAATTACCAAGTGCTGAATTAAAAAAATGTTATCTTTCGCATTCTGGTGCTCATTATGTCCACTAGGATCGACGACAGGAACTCGGCGAGTGAGGGGAAGCCGGGAATTTTCCTATCATTTCCTTGCCGCAGGCCTATAGCAAACGAAATGAGAATTTTCATTTTGGAGAAATGTAAAGCTTTCGATGAATTTAATCATTCGATTTCAGAGCAAATTTATACTTTGCCCCTTTCCGGTCGGTTTCTGAGGGGGAGGGGGGCATTTTGCCCTGCACAAATTGATGGTGAATCTTTAGGAAAGAATCTTATTCCATGCTGCCTTTCTAATTCTTAATATCAGCAAAGTTATTTCTTCATGTAAATGAGAAGATGCGTTTGTACGGATAAAATGTCTTTAAATTTTTACTTTGTACTTTAATATTCATATATTATATAATTTAAAGGAAATTATCGTTATTGTAACGAAATCAGAAATTTAAATGTGTGAAGTTTGCAGTTTCTTGGGGTTCCAGGACTTGTCATTCTATCAGTTGTTTGAAATGTTCAAATTATTTCAATAAAAAAGGAGAAAGATTGATGAGGATGTTTTATTTAAAAATTTTATCAAAAAATTAAAAACAAAATTTTCTCTGGTTAATTGTTTTGAAAAAACAGTAAATCACTTCAGATTTACACATTTTTGAAAGGAAACGGTTGTACACAAGTAAGAATATGATTGTGGTCATCCAAAAAAGCAATATACGAAAGGTCATATGTGTCGCTATTTATTTTAAGAAAATCTTAAGATTGTGAAGAATTGCCCGTATAAAAATTCATTAAAAATTTAAAGTCAATTCAAACTGATTAAAAATGTTTACAGTCCAGGCCATGCCTATCTCTTCTGGCTCATTGTTATTTCTATACCCAAGACTTTATGGCAGCAGCAGGATGTTATGAAAAATTGGTGCAAATATGCCCGGAAGAAGCTTTATATAAACTTTATTATGCGCAATCATTGCATCAAGCCTGTATGTATCAAGAAGCTTGGACAGTGTGTTCCAGCATCAGCAACCAGAGTAATTTAGAAGATAAAGTGAGAAAGCTACAAGCTGCTATAAAATATGGTCAAGAGGATGCCATTGCTGCCAAAAGCATCGTCGATCAATGTGCTGCTGATGACATAGACACAGAAATCAATTTAGGCTGTTTATTGTACAAGGTACTTTGTTTCTATATCTAGAATTTCAATTATTTATGTATTTCAATATGAATATTAGGGTGTTCCATAAAACGCTTTTCGAGCTACAGGGCAAGACCCCCCCCAAAGGTTCCGTTTACGGAGAAAAAAAATCCCTAATTTTTTTTTTCGAAATTCGAATATTAACACCGGACACTTCAAAATCCCATTTAATCAACATGGGGAAATTTTTTATTTTTGTGAACTCATACTTCAGGGTTCCGTTGAAACGTGCCAACTTTTTTAGGGATTGAAGAGGAGTACCTATGAAATAAAACCATACTAATAACTTTTATTTTGTGGGGGGGGGCCCCCCCCCCCCCCCCCCCCCCCCCCCCCCCCACCAGCGCCCCAAATATGACCCAAACATAAAAAAACTACATTTTTACTTATTATTGGTACTTTTTAGCAATTTCCGTCATCTTTTTCATACAAATAATTACTGATGGACAAACTGAATATTTCCCATGACTATTTAAGCAATTTATAACTATTTAAACAAATGTAACTTATTTAAACAATTATTTATTTTTTATTCTCAAAATTTCTAAAAATTGACCCAGAGATGTCCAGTTTTTTCTCAAATGTGTCCTATGTGTCCTATGCTACTTCTTGTTGAATAATTATATAATTTGGATACATATCTTTTAATGTTTAATAAATTTACATTTGTTAAACAATTTTGATTTGCTTAAGCAGTTTTTTTCGATAACTTTAAAAAAATAAAATACATATCATTATTTTTCTGACTATATATTGTATAGAAAGAATATATTCACTATTTTTTAACTGTTTAAACAAATAAAATTAATTAAAACAATTATTTTTCCAACAATAGTTTTTAAATTGTATTTTCTGAATTAAACATAATATTGAATGATTTCGAGTAGTAAATTCTGTTAAAAACGTCGTGTCATCGTTTAAACAATTGTTATTCGTTCAAGCAGTTTTCTATTAAAAAATGTGGATCAATAATATAAAATATTACACATAGAATTATTTTCGTGAATATATTTTAATATATATTCTTTGTTTCTTCCAGTATGTCAGATTGATATTCATAAGACTTTCAAATGCTATAACGAAATATAATCTAAATCCATTTCATATGCAGTCTAATTACAACGCTGATCACAAAATATTTTTTTTTGCCGAAGACAATGTTTTCTTTCTAACATCTGGCAACTGGTTTCTATAATTTTTTACTACTTGCAATAAGTACTGTTTTTGGTCCTCATTTCTTGTTATCAAGCAGTTAAAGTCCGATATTAATTTAACACCTCTTTCAGCAGTATCATTCACTACTATGATAAAGATTGTAAAAATATGAAGAAAGCAATAATAAATACACTTTTATAATTTAAATCTTATCATGACTTTTATGATTCATTTAATAATACGCCAAAGAAGATGTAAACCATCCATACTCAATTTGGAGGAAATTTGAAGAAAAAAAAACAATAATTAATTGTATAAACAATAGCATAAAGTTTTTAGCAGAATTTATTACTCCTCGGAATCATTCAATATAATGTTTAATTCAGAAAATACGATTTAAAAAATATTTTTGGAAATGTAACTGCTTAAACAAATTATATTTGTTTGAACAATTAAAAAATGCTTAATATATTCTTTCTACACATTATACAGTCAGAAAATTAATTATATGTATTTTTATTTAATTTAATTTTTTTAAAGTTATAGAAAAAAAAACTGCTTAAGTAAATCAAAATTGTTTAAATAAATAGAAATTTATTGAAAATTAAAAGAAATGTATGAAAATTATATAACTCTATTCCAAAAAGTAGCATAGGATACTAATTTGAGAAAAAACTGGACATCTCTGGGTCAATTTTTAGAAATTTTGAGAATAAACAATAATCCAAAATTTCACCATGTTAATTAAATGGGATTTTGAAGTGGCACGTGTTAATATTCATATTTCAAAAAAAAAAAAAAAATTGGGATTTTTTGTCCTCCGGAAATAAAACTTTGCCGCCCCCCCCCCCCAAAAGGGGCCCCTCTCTCAACAAGGGCGGATCCTAATAAATTTTCGCTGGGGGCGATTGTGGATTTTCTTTAACGAATTTATGTGAAAGGGGGTGGGCGGGAGGGCATTCCAACGTTTTAAAATAACTTTTTAAATTGAATGTAACAAGGCGATAAATCCCACTTTATTTATATTTTTCAGTTATAGTGTTCACATTTATAAAAAACCTGAAAGCACGTGCATATTTGGGGAAGTGCATAAATTGAACCTCTCCGGATCAAAAGGGGATACGCGTGAGTTCAGCCTGAGAATTACTGTCCAGAAAGTTAATTTTCAAAATTGTTAGAATTTCAATTTTAAGAACTGTTGCTTGTAGAGAATTTCAAGGCGCAACGTTTTTTCTTTACAAATTATTTACAGGTATTACAGTTTTTGAAGAAATTGATAAAAACTAGATTTGTCGAATACAAAAAATTTCAATTTTTTTTCACTTCAACTCGCGCTAACTTAGTCAATTTCCAGAATTTATCAATGTTATCAACACTAAATTACATCTTCAAGTCTTCTGAAACTAGTTGAGAAAGAAAAACGTAAATATTTTGAAAAAAAAGTTGTTAATTTTTTGGTGAGGCTTTGAAAAAATCATGAATTTCAACCTTCTAGCGCTTCGTTTATCGAGAGAATTTTAAGCAACGGAAAACTTCCTATGAGAAAGTTGTTGATTAGGATCTGAAGAAGTTTTCTGGAAACTTTAATCTCAATCGGATTAATGGTTAAAAAATTATGATTGTTTTAAATTGCAAGCGGCAATATAGATGCCGCCCTATGCGCGTGCCTCCTCGGCTACGAACGTGTTCCAGCGGACGATATGAAATTCAAGTCAAATAGGGCACCGTCAAGATAGCCGCTTGCAATTTAAATATTTATAATTTTTTTACCATCAATCCGATTGAGCTAAAACTTCCCATAACACTTTTTCAGATCTGAATCAACAACTTTCTCACTGGTAGTTTTCCGTTGCTTGAAATTCGCTCGATAAACGAAGCGCTTAAATGTTGAAATTCATGATTTTTGCAAAACCTCACAAAAAAATTAACAACTTTTTTCTTTATTAAAATATTTACGTTTTCCTTTCTTAAATAGTTTCAGAAGACTTATAAATGTAATTTAGTGTTGATAAGATTGATAAATTCTGGAAATTGACTAAATTAGCGCGAGATGAATTGAAGAAATTAAGATTGAAATTTTTTGTTTTCGACAAATCTTGTTTTTAACAATTCCTTCAAAAACTGTAAAACCTAAAAATATTTTTCCTACAGGAAAAAGGGCCTTGAAGTTCTCTACAAGTATCAGTCCTTCAAATTAAAATTCGAACGATTCTAAAAATTGACTTTGTGGACAATACTTCTCAGGCTGAATCCACGCGTATCCCCTTTTGATCCGGAGAGGTTCAATTGCATAAAGTCTTTTGGGTGTTTTAATACATAATCGTAAGAAAAACTCACATTTTTGGGTCAAAAATTAAATTGTTTTGTAAAAAGTGTATGCATTTTGTTGAACATTCGTCTTTTTTGGTTGAAAATAAATTTGTTGGTTAAAAATGCAACCGTTTGGTTGAAAAATAATCAGCTTTAGTTGAGGATTTAAGTATTCTGTTGAAAATTCGTTTTTTATGGTTAAATCCAACGGTTTTTTATTTTAAATTGAAATGTTTTTTTTTAAATATCATTTATTACAGTTTTCGTTTAAAATTCATCTTTTGAGTTGAAAATTAACTTTTTTGTTGAAATTTCATATTTTTGGGCTGGAAATTTAACGGTTTTCTAAAAAATTCGTATTTTTGCCTTGAAAATAAAATTATATGTTCGAAAATCCTTTTCTTTGGGAACATTCATATTTTCGGGTTATAAAATTCGACTGTTTTTTTTTAAATCATTTCTCTAAATTAAAAATGATTGTTTTTTTCAATTAAAATTGAACTATTCCATTTTTGGTTGGAAAGTGATCTGTTTATACTACAAATTCAACTATTTGAATGAAAATTCTTCTTTTTTGGTAGAAAATCAATCTTCTTGACTGAAAAATCAACTATTATATTACAAAGTAATGCATTTTGTTGAAAATTCGTATTTTTTCGTAGAAAATCAATTTTTTGGTTAAAAATGCCACTTTTTGTTTAAGAATCAATGTGTTTTGTGAAGGGAACCAACTATTTTGTAGAAAAGTTGTCTTTTTTGGTTAAATTAAATTGTGTTTGGCTTAAAATTAAAAACTTTTCTATTGAAATATGAAGTATTATATATTTTATTAAAATTATATATTTTTAAATAGAAAATCCAGCGTTGAGCCACTTTCTTAAAAATTTATGTTTTTGGTTGAAGCTTCATAATTTTAGTAGAAAATTCATCTCTTTGGTTTAAAAATGAACTAATTTCTTGAAACTTTCCTTTTTTTTTGGATACAATTTTTTTTCAATTGAAAATTTAACTATTAGTTGAAAATGAACTTTTTTGTTAAATTTAATATTTTCGGCTTTAAAATTAAATTATTTTACTTAGAAAATTCGTCTTTTTATACTAGACATTCGGCAATTTGGTAGAAAATTTAAATATTTGGTAGATAATTCAACTATTAAATTAAACATTTACGTATTTTGTTAAAAATTATTTTTTGAGTTAAAAAATAATTTTTTGAAGTGAAAATTCAACTATTTGTTTGAAAATGAACTTTTTTGTGAAAATTATTTTTTAAATTGAAAATTAACTTTTTTTCATGCAAATTTAACTATTCCATTTCTGTTTAAAAATTTATATTTTTAATTAAAAAATTCAACTATTTGGTGGTTAAAAATTATACTATTTAGTAATTAATGTACGTACATATTTTGTTAAAAATTCGTATTTAAAAAAAAATCTTGGATGGAAATGCAACTATTTGGTTAAAAATGTATGTATTTCCAGGAAAATTCGTCTTTTTTAGTAGAAAATTAATTTTCTTGGTTGAAAATTTACCTTTTTGTTTGAAAGTGAATTGTTTGATTGAAAATTCAACTGTTGTGTAGGAAGATTGCATTTTTAGCTTGAACATTTTAATATTTGGTTCAAATAGTATGTATGATGAAAATTCGTCTCTTTGGATGAATTCAACCCTTTTTTATATAAAATAAAAATATTTTTTAATTTTAGTATCAACTGTTATATTTTTTGGTTGAGAATTTATCTTTTTTGTTTGAAAATTCAACTACTTGGTTAAAAGTTGAACTACTTTGCTAAAAAGTCATTTTTTGGTTGACGATTCATCATTTTAGTTGAAAATTAACCTTTTTGTTGAAAAATGTATATTTTCTGTTCAAAAATTCGACTATTTGGTTAAAAATGAACTTTTTTGTTGAAATTTTGATTTGACATCTCTGAAACTTTTTATAAGTTTTTCGAATTTTTTTCAAGCTCCTTAGGACAATTATATTTATATAACCTTGAAAACAAGTAAACCTTAAAAATATAGGGTAATTGGAATTTTTATTATGTATTACAAATTTTTTTCGTCTCAAACTGAAAAACTACACGCTGGGTACTTTTCAAATACTGATTAATGATGAATAAGAAGCACCCTAATGTACACATATTCTAATTCTCATTTTAACTTTCTAGGAAGAAAAATATGAGCTGGCCTTAAAAAAGTTTTCTACAGCTTTGCAAATTGCTGGATTTAAACCTCATTTATCTTACAATGTTGCATTGTGTTATTTCAAAATGAAAGAATATGCGCCATCGCTCAAACATATTGGTGCGTGCAGAAATTGCTTGATATTTAAAAGGAAATCTAATTTTAAATGATTTGAATATCAAATAGATTTTAATAATTTCAAATATAATTTTAGCGGATATAATCGAGCAGGGAATACGAGAACATCCAGAACTGAGTGTTGGAATGACAACGGAAGGAATTGAAGTTCGTAGCGTAGGAAATACGTTAACTTTACACGAAACTGCATTGACGGAGGCTTTTAATCTGAAAGCAGCTATCGAGTACCAGTTAAAAAATTGTAATAAATGTTTCAATCAAAGTTTCCATCTTTATCGAATTTTGGATACTAAATTTGATATTTTTTTAGACGAAGCGGCGAAAGAGGCCTTGACGGATATGCCTCCACGTTCAGAGGAAGAGTTAGATGCAGTTACTTTGCATAATCAAGCGCTGATCAACATGGACACGAAACCAGGCGAAGGATTTGAAAAACTGCAATTTTTATTGCAGCAAAATCCTTTTCCTCCTGAAACTTTCGCAAATCTATTACTCCTTTATTGCAAGTATCAGTTTTATGACTTAGCTGCTGACGTCCTTGCTGAGAATGTCCATTTAACTTACAAGTATCTGACACCAGTAAGTACTTAATATTATTATTTGACATCTCTGGATTTTTATTTCCTATAATGTACCAAAACAATTTAAAGAACTATTATTAAACAAAATTTTTAATATTAACAGTTGTTCAAAGTTTTGAATCAATAATAAATAATTTCAAATTAAAAACACTTGAAATTAAAAGAAATATATATATATATATATATATATATATATATTGAACGATTTAGAATATTCAATATCAAACATTTTTAGATTAGGTAAACTTTTTTTAATTGGAGTTTAACTTGTATCATTCCTAAATAAAAGCATTTAAAATTGAATAATTTAAAATTAAAAGTGAAATTGAAAAAATGTAATTCAGAATCCCTCAAGTATGAAAAATTTCAGGCTACAATTGAACAAAATTGTACAATTTCGTTAGAAAGCAGGTGAAATTGTCTGATTTCTAATTGGAAGCACATTCGAACATTTTTATTTTGAATCGAAAAGTGTAACAATTGAATGTCTTTAGATATCTAAAATAGGTTAATTTCAAAATGTTCAAAATTGAATGATTTCAGATAAGAATGTTGAAAACTGGATCATTTAAAATTCAAAGGAATTGAAACTGTATTCTTTCTAATTGAAAGCGTTCAAAATTGAAAAAAATGTTATTTAAAACTTTTTAATTTAAAAGCTTTCCATTTTAAGCGACTAAAATTTGACAACTTGAAATTGAAAATTACATAAGTTTCACAGCTAAAGCTTCTGAAATTCTAGAATTTCAAATTGTTTTTACATAAAAAATTAAAAAGTATTTCTACTACGGAACGTTGAAAATTAAATAAATCCGAACTTCATTTAAAACTGAAAAATTTTTAATTATCAAGAATTATGATATTAAAGCTTTTTTATAATAAAACTTTTAAAGTTTAAATTATTTAAAGTAAATTCAAATAGTTCATACAGTTCAATTTTTATCTATTTTGACTTCAAATACAATTTTTAACTTTTTAATTTTAAATCGTCTAATTTTTAACACTTCATTTAGAATAATAATCATTTGTTTCTGATCAAAAATTTTAAGCCCTTTAATTCGAAATTGTTTTTTTAAGTTGAGTTTGGAATATTAAATGTTTTCGAACATTTTCAAATAAAAAAAATCACTTTATGAATTTTTGTCCAAAATGGCTGGCTAACGAACTTGACCTTTAGTTTAGGAGACTCAAAGAGTATACCAAAGGAAAATTGAATCGATCAATTCTTTCGAAAGTTATCGTGCTCACAGACAGACATACAGACAGACAGAC